>JAPMOS010000032.1:75000-215000 GCA_027972325.1 Paratrimastix pyriformis | reverse complement strand
TCATCATCATCATCTCTGGTGGGTTGCGGGTTGCGGGATGGTCGCGCAGCCCTCTCGGCCGAGTATGGTCAGCTGAACGGCCCGAACTACTTCACCAGCCCCGACCCGCCCCGGCTGACCTTCCGGGTCCAGTTTGACGCGGCCATCGCGGGCGTGTACCGGGAGGCCGTCACCAAGCAGGGTGCCGTGACCATTGTCTCGCAGGTGATGGCACTGGCCTCCGGCCTGCTGGGCGGCTTCGGGGTGGCCACATTTGGGGTCCGCGGTCCCTTCCTGCCACCCACCCATCATCCGTCATCCGTCATCATCATCATCATCATCCAATCATCATCCAATCATCATCATCATCATCATCATCATCCAATCATCATCATCATCATCCAATCATCACCATCATCCAATCATCACCATCATCCAATCATCATCCAATCATCCAATCATCATCCAATCATCATCCAATCATCGTCTCAGCCGCCTCCCATCACCACCCCCTTTCTCATCATCATCGTGATTGGAGAAGCTGGCATTCCCGTGTGTGTGTGCTGTTGACTCTTGACAACACACCCCGCACCGACACCCGCACCCCCACGCAGATGGAGTGGGTTCTCTCGCGGCTCACGGCCCTTCTCCGTCGCCGGGCCCTGGCCCGTGCCGGCCACGCGCTCACCTCGCGCCCCGGATCCCCGCACGCTGCCCTGGAACAAGGCCTCGCCCACAGCCGGCTCTCGGCGAGCAGCGCAACACGATCTGGGATGGGTCGCCTCCTGCGGGCGCTGTATCAGGACCCGGAGTCGGATATTCAGCAGTTCATCGCGTACGCGGCCACGGCCGAGCCGCCGCAGAGCAAAACGCCCACCCCGTCGTCCAGCCCGGCGCCGCCCCCCGCCGGCAGTCCTCTGGAGAGGCCGCGGCCGTGGCTGGGCGGCGGTGGCGGCGGTGGTGGTGTGGTGGGACCGCTTGTGGTGAACCCAGTCCGGGGCCTCCCCGTGCCCCCCGAACAGGCGGTGCGGATGTGAGCAAAGCATCTCCTCCTTCCTCCCTCCCTCACCCCCTCCTCCTCTCTCGTGGATGGATTTTATGGATGGATAAGGGCAGGGTGGGGGGGGGGGGGGGGGCTGCAAACGAGCAGCCCCCTCGGAAGGAACCAGACCGGCAGCGGGCGATGATGATTTTTTTGTTTTTCTCTCCGCCTGCCGCGGCATGATGGCAAATTGGGTGTGGAATTTCTCTGTTTGGTCATGAATCACCTCCCAGGGGGATCGCACCACACAGCACCCGGGGAAGATTTGTTTGCCTTTGAAACGACCGACCAATCATGTGCGGCGACAGGACCAGATGCTCGCACACCTCTCAGCGTGTTCGTGGTGGGGGAGACATGCTGAATGGAAGATACAAACAAAAAATAGTCAAAACGAGTCTCAAAAAGCAATGATTGTCTGTGGGCGCCACCGCTCAGGCAGCAGCACAGGGCCGTTATTAGGACATGGAAACGACCCGGGGCGCCGAAGCGAGCAGCTCGGCAACCTCGTCGGCCGTCACGTTGCGGCCGACCCGCAGTCGGTCCATAAGCTTCAGGTGGTTCAGGCAGGTCGAGCAGCTAATAAGAGAAAAAAAGATGATGATGATGATGCTGCTGCTGATGATGATGCTGATGATGATGCTGATGATGATGCTGATGCTGATGAGTGGATGATGCTGCTGATGATGAGTGGATGCATTCAAACAACATTGACGCGACCGAGAAACACTTGAACAACACAAAAACACACGCCTGTCAACACACAGACCTCCATACGACGACCCCGCGACGCTCCAACTCGCGCAGGGTGGTGACGGTGTTGTCATTGATGGTGGTCAACTCCACGCCGTCCCCCAGGAAGAGGATGGTGCCGGGCAGGGGCGCCGGGGTGGTGAGGAGCTTGCCCAGGATGCCGGCCGCCAGGATGGCCCCCAGCTGCTCGTTGCCCTGGGTTACAATGGCGTTCTTGTACAGCCAGACCTGCAGGTGGTGATGGTGGTGATGTGCGATGGTGATGATGGTGATGGTGATGACTGGATGATGACTGGATGATGATGGATGATGAGTCCTGGATGCTGCTGCTGCTGCTGCTGCTGCTGCTGCTGCTGCTGATGATGATGATGCTGCTGATGATGATGATGATGATGATGATGAGTGGATGATGACTGGATGATGATGATGATGACTGGATGATGATGATGACTGGATGATGATGATGATGATGATGATGATGATGATGATGATGATGATGATGATGATGATGATGATGATCTGATGATGATGACTGATGCTGCTGCTGCTGCTGCTGCTGCTGCTGCTGCTGCTGCTGCTGCTGCTGCTGCTGATGATGATGATGATGATGATGATGCTGCTGATGATGATGGATGATGATGATGATGATGATGATGATGATGATGATGATGATGATGATGATGATGATGATGATGATGATGATGATGATGATGATGATGATGATGATGATGATGATGATGATGATGATGATGATGATGATGATCACTGGATGATGATCACTGGATGATGATGATGATGATGATGATGATGATGATGATGATGATGATGATGATGATGATGATGATGATGATCTGATGATGATGATGATGATGATGATGATGAGGCAGACTGAGGATTTGGGAGGGGCACAGGCGGCAAAGTCAAGAAGTGAACGTGACTCGCGTCTTCAGGGTGGCGGACGTGGGTGATGAGGTGGGGATCGGATCGAATGTTGTGATCCACGGGGTGAAGGTGGCTCCTGAGCCAATGAGCCCATGCAAACATGTGGATGGTGTGTGTGCGTCGTTGCCGAGAATGGTGGATCAGCGCTGAGGGGAGACAGGACAGGTTTCGGCAAGACCTGTGCCCAACAACATCAGTGCCCACCTGCGTGCGCCCGGGGGTGAAGGCGGATGCTGCGATGCACATGCACGGACGTTGGTGCGGTCAATGTTGTAGGGCTCGCGGGGCGGGGCAGGCTGGGTCGGCATCTCGAAGGCGGCGAAGTTCTGCTGGGCGAAGGCGGCCGTGTCGCCGAGACCCACCAGGATGCGCGTCTCCCCGCTGCTGGCCTGGGGGGGACCCCGCACAGACAGAGGTGGGTGATGGAGGAAGATGAGGGGATGGTCGAGGAAGGGTGTTGGTGTGCAAGGGTGTTGGAGTGGAGCAAAGGGGACTGCTCAATCGGACAGGAAGGGTCTCAAATGACGCCACAGCTGAGAAGGGTGTTGGTGAGGGAGGGTGTGGGTGAGGGAGGGTGTGGGTGAGGGAGGGTGTGGGTGAGGAGGGTGTGGGAGGGCGAGGAGATGCGGGTGCGATGCCATTGTGCAGGCGTGCGCACCCCAGGATGCGAACAGACGGACCGGGACGACGGATCCGATGCAAGCCGAGACGGGGCATCCCCCCTGACGGAGGGCCTCCACCAGGGCGCGGCCGAGGGCCGGGTCAGTCCCATCCAGGGCGATCAGCAGACCGCCCGAGGTTTGCGCATCGCACACGAACTGCACAGCAGGCGGTGGTGGCGTGACGGGGGATTGGCATCATCACAGATTCCAGCAAACGAACAGGGCAATCAAAAGCACACAACCACACAACCACCTCGCACACGACTCCCAGAGGCGCACATCCGGAGATGCCGATCGGCAATCCACCAGACAACACAGACGGACAGACAGACCACATCCCCCCATCCACCCACATCCGGACCTGCTTGTCGGTGGTGCTCAGGCGATCCGAGTAGCGCGCCACGTCCGCCACGTGGCCCATGTTGTTGACCGACCCGGTCGAGAAGGCCGCAGGGCCCCGCAGTCGAAGCAGCTCCATCGCACCGGGCAGTTGGGGCACTGAGGCGAAGTCAACCTGTGTGGTGTGCAGACCGTGCCCATGTGCGGATGGGATGAACGCCGTGTGTCGGACAGTTGGAGGGGCGAAGTCAACCGAGGTATGTCGTGCCCATGCGTGGATGTGACGAATCTATCCGGATGTGGACGAACGCAACCGCATTGTTGTGCGCGGCGAAGTCACCAGTGCCCATCCGTGGATGGGATGAACGCGCGTGTGCCGGAAGGGCGAAAGCCAACCCGGGTGTGCAGGACCATGCGCCTGAGGTGTGATGGTCATGTGCAAAAGGAGCGCCACCAGGACACACGCGAATCATTGCCAACACAGGCACGCGCGTGATTGTGGTGCACAGCAGCAGGAAGGAGACTGACCTGGGCCGAGACGTGATTGTGGTGCACAGCAGCAGGAAGGAGACTGACCTGGGCCGAGACGTGGCTGCCCAGGATCATTGCCAACACGGCACGCGCGCACAGCAGGAAGAGACTGACCTGGGCCGAGACGTGGCTGCCCAGGATCATCCCGCGCAGATGCCCCAGCAGGCCGAAGCCGGTCACGTCGGTGCAGGCATGCACATGCGGGGCGAACTCGGGACTAGCAATGGGGGCGGAGAGAGGATGGAACCCGGGGGTGGAGCGACGGGGTGTGGGGAATTCGGACGAGGGTCAGATGGTGTGAGTGATCAATGGGGGCGAATGTTGGGATGGAAGTGACTCGGGCTAACCGGAGATGTGTTGTGTGTGTGTGTGTGGGGGGGGGGGGGGGGGGGTATACCGACCGGGTCAGCACCTCCATGGCCGCCTTGTTCAAAGTCATCATCGAGGCACACGCGGCATCGGCCGTGGCCTGCGGGGCAAAGCCCTTTTTCATGCTGGTGGTGACGATGCCTGGATGTGGGTGGTGGTACGCTGGGCTCTGGAAAACAACGTGCAACAGACCCGTCCCGATGGCCTTCGTGAGAATGAGGGAATCACCCGGGCGAGCGCCGACATTCCGGAAATATCGGGCCGGGTGCACCATACCCGTGACGGCCAGACCAAATCTATCAAAGGACGAATGGGGCCCGAAAACTGTCAACTCCACAACACGAAGGCACGAGCGGACTTGGGTTCGACATCATCAATGGTGTGACCACCACTAATGATGATCCCGGCATCGTTGCACTTTTCAGTGGCGCCTTTCATGATGCGCTGCAGAGTTTCGAGCGGCAGTTTGCTGGCGGGGAAGCCGACGATCGACAGGGCCGAAATGGGGCGAGCCCCCTTGGCATAGACATCCGAGAGCGCATTGGCGGTGGCAATCTTCCCAAAAGTCTCGGCATCGTCCACACTGGACCGAGAAGATGACGGAGAAGTGGCACCACAGCAAACAGACATGGGCGGGAAGAAATCAGTGGTGAGAACGAGAGCCTGCTCGTCATTAATCCTATAGATGGCTGCGTCATCGTTGGTCTCGATGCCAACCTGTGGAGAGAATCAGCGTAGAAGTCGACTTGCGCGCAAAGATGTGAGAATGACCAGAAGGTTGGGGTCCTGGACGGTCGAGGCGGGCAAGTGACGGAGCACTTGCTCGAGCGCCTGGGGCTTGAGCTTGCAGGCACACCCCAGGCCACTGGCGTACTGACTGAGCTTCACTTTATCAGGTTCAGGAATTGGAGTCGCCGCAGTTCCGCTGGGGGAGGGGCTGAAAACAGTCGCAGCCGAAGTCTGTGAAGGTTTGCTTGTCGCGGAAGAAGGAGCGAAGCAGGACGTCATTTCGTTTCAGGAGATCCGGCTGAGATTGACCAACCAAGGGATCGTGCCGCATTTTGATGATTTTTGAAATCTCCGCTTTTTTTGGAAGGGCGACCTCCTTGGGGGGGAGGGAATCGTGCGATCAAGGAACCACTCATCACAGTTTTTTTTTGAAGGAATCATACCCTTCGGGGGGGCAATGCCGGCATCGCTTTGAAAAACGCCTTGGCTCTGTCGACCTTCTCCGGGGCCAGGCCAAACACCGGGTCGACGGCGTGCAGCATGAAGAGATCTTCCGGGTTGCGCGCCCCACTCACCTCCTCCTCCTCCTCCCACCCCTCGCTCTCCGCGTCCGCGTCCTCGTGGTTGTTGACCTTCCCGCCCGGGGTCTGGTCGACCGACCGCCGGAATCGCCCCAGGCACACGCCCGTCTCGGAGCAGTGCTGGGTCAGCGCCAGGCCCGAGAGCCCGTAGTTGGTGTGGTAGTAGTCCCGGGGGACTTCGGGTTTGTCGGCCACCCCGCCCGTGGCCGATTGACAGCAGCGGACGATGTACTCGGCCAGGCAGCGCTGCCCGTGCCGCACAAGGGGATGGGGAAGGCAGGCGTGAGGGACCAGAGAACAACAACGTGAAAAAAAAAAAAATAATAAAAAATCGGGTCAGAGATGACCAGATCAGGGAGCCACCTGAGGGGAGATCGCCACACACACGGGCATGACATGACCGACCTGATCGAAGAGCCATTCGCCCTGGCACCGACCCGCCTCCACGGCCCCCTCTTCCGTCCTCCTGCGGGCCTCCTCCTTCCCGGCGGCAACCCGCTCCGCGCTGAGGGCCGCCGACTCAGCCGACATGACCAGTGGGGGGACATCCACCATCAGGACCCGGTCACGCCATGCCGGGATGGACATCAGCAGCCGATACAGCAGGGTCGTGACCACGGCCGCCCCGCCCTGCCAGAAGCTGTAGCAGGCGTCCACCAGCTTGTTGGTGCGCCCGGAGAAGCCGCCCTCGATGGTCTGCTGCCGGCGGGAGAGCCACCCCATCAGGGCATCGATATCCAGGGTGGACATCCCCCCGAACGGATCCACCTCGGGGTGCGAGCCGCACACCAGGTTGGGGTCATCGCAGCCGCACAGCCCGGCGAGCAGGCACAGGCCGGCCACCCCGCAGAAGGTGTATCCGCCGTGGGCCTCATTCCCCGGGGCCCCACCGAACCCGCCTTCGTACGTCTGGCATCGCAGAATCCAGTCGGCAGTGCCCCGGACAAGTTCCGGCTCCATCAACCCGCAGATCGAGGCCACGTCGATGGCACAGTAGACTCCCCGCACGTCGACCTCCCCGTCAGCCTGCATCCGGAAGGCTCCCTCCGGGGTTCGCATGGCATACAGGAAATCCCGGAGTCGGGTGCGGTCGATGATACCCAGGGCCTCATCCGTACCGATAATCGAAAGGGCTGAGACGGCTGCGTACGTCGGTGCCAGATGCGGCACCTGACCAGGACCACCGCCGAACCCACCCTGGGGATGCTGACACCGGGCCAAGAATTGGACAATGTCGTGGTATAGTGGATCGGAGGCCGGGGGTAGACCCTCAAGAACTTCAAGGCCATGAAGAATCCAATAGCAAATCCAAGGGCGCGACGCGTCCAGCGAGCCGAAACTGAAAATGGAGTCAGAGAGACCTGCGTGAGTGCGATGTCAACACTGACCTGGAGGGGAGCGAACGAATGCCCGTTAGAAGATATTGAATATGCTTTTTGCGCAATATAACTTCCAAAAAGCCCTGGTTTTCCTGTCGGCTGTTCAGAATGGCCCTTTTGCATAAATTCTCGAGTTTGGTTTGCTTCTGGAGAGTTGAGGAACTTTCTGGAATCTCTTCCATTCTAGACGAGCGAAGGAATGTTTTTCAGCAAGTCCTCCATCACGGCTGGCACAGACGTGACACCGCGCCCAAGCCGGAGATAATGGCCAGAACCTTTGAGGTAATACAATTTAGTCCGTGCAACTCGTCGTTACTGTCGTCAATGACGGCCTAAGCACCGATGCTGGGAGCAATTGCAGTGGATGCTGTGACGACATTACAGCATAAAAAGAGACGATTCTGGTCGAAGTTGGCCTGGCAAAAGGTGACGTGGCTGCTCGACGAGCGTTATCCGCACATTCTTCTGTCTCCAACCAACACCAGTTTTGCTGATCGGGACGGTTTTGTGGTTTCCAGTTTTCAGACGGTCCCCGAAATAATGGGAAGGGCGGAAAGTGTGGGCGTCACACGGAATGGTCTGCGCATCGTCGCCGGGTCCCAGCCCACACGAACCGGATTTTTTTCCTGCCTAGGAGCCATTGTGTTCGGACTTGCTCCTTCTGGAATGATATTTTTGTGGCATCGATCGCGACCGGAGGTGCAGGGCCTCATGCCCCCTCCCGCCTGGCCTCAGCCCCACCCCAAAAACGCGACCTTCCACGCGCG
The DNA here is from genome assembly GCA_027972325.1 of Paratrimastix pyriformis. Taxonomy (NCBI): domain Eukaryota; phylum Preaxostyla; family Paratrimastigidae; genus Paratrimastix; species Paratrimastix pyriformis. Next base: position 206,930 of record JAPMOS010000032.1, on the reverse strand, counting down.
AAGGGAGAAACCCCGCAGCGGAACGGGAAGAGAAGGTCTGCTGTCGAAACCCACACGCACCACCGATGATTTCGAAAAAAAAAAAAAAACAACAAAACAATCAACTCACTGTTCCCGTACCGTCATCCTCACCCCGGCCATTCCAGCCAAGTTTTACCGGCTGGCCGTCTCGGACGATGGCACCAAACTGGTCGGGTGGAGCGACGAAGGGGCATGGCTGGGTTCCGTGACCGGGGTTCCTGGTCCGTGCCACTCGCACCCCGGGCACCATTCTCACGTGGGTTCTGTCGACAGCTCGGCTGTTCTGGTCCAAACTCCCCGCCGAGAGCCTCTGCCTGGGGACAGTCGGCGTCACGGAGGTGGCTTTCTCCCCGTCTGGGGTCCGTTCCCCGATGTCCCAGATATCCCCCATGCCCCCATATGTCCCCCATATGTCCCCCATATGTCCCCCATATGTCCCCCATATGTGTCCCCCATATGTATGTCATGGCCCCATATGGCCCCATGTGGCCCCATCTGGTCTGAGAAACCCGTCTCTCCCTGTCCTTTCAATCCCTGTCCCCTTTGCGCCACCCGCCCACACCGCCCCCGCACCCGCACACCCGCATCCCTGCTCCCACAAAACCGGAACGGGTCGCCGACTGCTCCCGTCCTCCGATCCCCCGATCCCCGATAGTGCGGTCCTGACCTGACGTGCCGCATCACGCATGTGTTCTCGCCACTGCACGCGCCGCCTCAGGTGCTGCAGCAGTACAAGACCCTGTACAGGCCTGCTTGCCCCGCGTCACGCTGACCCCCCCCCGCCCAGTGCCATCCTCCCCCCGTGCCATCCTCCCCTCGTGCCATCCTCCCCTCGTGCCATCCTCCCCTCGTGCCATCCTCCCCCCGTGCCATCCTCCCCGTGCCATCCTCCCCGTGCCATCCTCCCCGTGCCATCCTCCCCGTGCCATCCTCCCCGTGCCATCCTCCCCGTGCCATCCTCCCCGTGCCATCCTCCCCGTGCCATCCTCCCCGTGCCATCCTCCCCGTGCCATCCTCCCCGTGCCATCCTCCCCGTGCCATCCTCCCCGTGCCATCCTCCCCGTGCCATCCTCCCGCCCCCTCCCCAGGGTGCCATCCTATCCTAACCCCCACACACACACAACACACACAACACACAACAACACACTCGTTCGCAGCAACCAGCCCCCGCTCGTTCAGCCACTCCCAGCAACCCCTTCTTGTCATGCAGCCTGGGCCTCTTCCTGCCGTGCAGCTCTCGCACCAGCCAACCCGGCTGGTGCGAGGCGCCTGTTGGTGTGAACTCCCTGTTCACACCAACTTGTCCCTTCCAACATCGTCCTTCTTGCTTCTGCTTCTGTACAACACACACAACACAACACACACACATCACAGTCCCAATGCCTCGGAGGCCCGCACCACCCGGCTCGCTCCGATCGGCCGCTCAGCATGCAGGTCTGCTGGACGCCTGCTGCTGCTGTTGTTGTGGTTGTTGCTGTTGCTGCTGCTGCTGCTGCTGCTGCTGCTGCTGCTGTGCCTGTGTGCCGATGCATGGGGGGGGGGGGGTGGGGGGGTGCTGTGTGTACATGTACGTGTGCCTGTGTGTGGGGTGTGGGGGGTGGGAGCCACATGTCCATCTGCAAGGGGGGATGTCCGCCATGATTTCCCACTGGGTGATGTCCGTCTTTCGGGAGGGACCGAGGGAGGGGGAATGTCCACCCGGGGGAATGTCCGCCTGGGGGATGTCCGCCTGGGGGAATGTCCACCTGGGGGGAATGTCCACCTGGGGGGAATGTCCGCCTGGGGGGAATGTACACCTGGGGGGAATGTCCACCTGGGGGAATGTCCGCCTGGGGGAATGTCCGCCTGGGGGGAATGTCCACCTGGGGGGAATGTCCACCTGGGGGGGGGGGATGTCTCCCTGCCTGGCTCACTGTTGGCCCGTCCAGGACTGGAGTGGGCGAGACTCACACACGATCACACGCACACAGACACACACACTCTTCTACCTCTCTGGTTTTTGTTTTGTTTTCCCGTTACTTCGTTCCTTCTTTACTCGACACACTCGCCTCCTCCCGTTTCTTCTCCTCTTCTGTTGTTTGACGACACACACGATCACATCCGCACACTTCCTCACCTTCACGGCACAGCTCGGGACGCCGCTGGTTGATGTCAACTTGCATCTCGCAGGTCCGCCGGCGCCGCCCCTTCCCCCAAACAGCAGCCCCCCACACACACACACACTCTTCTACCTCTCTGGTTTTTGTTTTATTTTCCCGTTACTTCGTTCCCTCTTTACTCGACACCCAGACACACCCAGACACACACAGACACACACAGACGCATCTGTCGAATTCAAGCCGCCACACACACGATTCCCTCGATCCCAAATCCCAGCCGCCACGCACAGACACACACACACACACACTGTCTCTTCTACCTCTCTGGTTTTTGTTTTATTTTCCCGTTACTTCGTTCCTTCTTTACACGACACACACACACACACAGCTGCCGCATTCAAAGCGTCCATCTCCCCCACACCTGTCCGCACCCCCCACGCCAGCGCCCCCTGCCGGGCCGCCGCTGCCGGTGATCATCGCCGGGCTGTCGGTGACCTTCCGTGGCCAAGGGAACCCGGCCCCGGTCCGTCCCAGGTTCAACAGTTGATGGCGATGACGATTCGATGACGACCGGATGATGATGGGCGACTGGATGATGGTGGTGATGATGACTGGTGCTGACTGGATGTTGATGATTGGAAGGTTGGACGATGATTGGATCGATGGATGGTTGACCATCGTCATCATCATCCACTCATCCACTCATCTTCCATCGTACGTAATCAACAACGTTGTTTCTTTGCTGCTGCTGCTGCTGCTTGTCTCCATGGCGTGCAGCCCCTCGCCGACCCCACCCCGGCCTCCACCGCCGTGGGTCCAAGTGCCTTCTCTGCAGCCACAGCCACCGCCGCCGCCACAGCCGCCGCAGTTGCAGCCGCAGTCGGCCGGACTGTCATTCCAAGCCACCACCCGCGCAGGCCGGTCCCGCAAGAGTACACGGCAGCGACCCATGCCCAGGCCATTGAAGTGCCCTGTCCTGGAGGCGGCGGCACGGTCAGGGAGGGCATGGTCCGTGGGCCCGGTGTGCTGGGGCTCTCAGGCGATGCGCGTCGCTGTGTGTGTCTGTCAGTCTGCATCAAGGAGCGAGGGGTCTCTCTGCATGATGAGAAGACGGAAATGCGAAATACAAAACCAAATGTTCCTGTCTGCCTGTGCCCCGCATTACTGCCTTCCTTGGACCTGATCACAGCCACACTGCCCGACCACCGTCGACTCATCGACGTGCTCTCATTTGTCACGACTCAGATGAATGCCCGCTTTCACTTGCCCCCCACACACACACACACACACACAGCTGGAGCCTGTGTCGATTGTGACCAGCTGGGACGGCCAGGGGAGCCTCCTTGCCGTCGGGTTGAATACCCCGTGCCCCGGGGATAGCCGCATCCTGTACTGGGCCCCGGGAAGGGGCCTCATCTGCTCCGTCATGTTCGGCGCGGTCTGACACACATCCCCCACCACACACACGCACACGCACATACGACACACAGAACGTACATCATCGCAAGTCTCCTCCCCCGATCCCGCCAAGCCACGCGCCGATCCCTCTGCAAATGGACACTGGCCACACTGCGATGACCCGCACGCCTGGCCGTCTGCCTGCCACACACAGCCGCGCTTCCACGGCTCTCTTCTCTTCCCGTTGACTGCTTCCCTTCCTGTGTGCCACACACAGCCGCGCAGGCCATTTTCATCGACATCACCACCTCCCATGCGCGTCGTGCCGCCCCATCATCATCATTCAGTCATCATCATTCAGTCATCATCATTCAGTCATCATCATTCAGTCATCAGCATCAGCATCAGCATCAGCATCAGCATCAATCCAATCATCGTCGGCGATTGACGGCTGACACACACTTTGATGGTCCGCATATGCACGCAGTGCGCACAGCGTGAGCCCTGCCCGCAGCTCCGCGGGGCCCCGAGCCAAATCTGGGACATGGGATGGACGGCCGACGGGGCCTTCCTGGTGGTGCTCTCAGGCCCTGGTCCGCCCGATGACGATTGGATGGTGTTGACGTTGACAACTGGATGATGACCGGATGATGATTGATGATGCTGACGATGACTGGATGATGATGACTGGATGGATGATAATGATGACTGGATGATCGATGACTGGATGATCGATGATGATGATGATGATTGGATGATGATGATGATTGGATGATGATGATGATTGGATGATGATGATGACTGGATGATGATAATGACTGGATGATGATGATGATGACGACGATGCTCTTCATTCTGAATTCGCCACCCATGGCACCTTCCCATTCCCGTCCTCACCCGCCACCTCCCCTCGCCACCCCCACCCATCACCAGGCCGAATCTCCCTCCTCACTCGCCTGGGCGAGCCCATCGCTCTGGTTGCCCGCTGTTTCGCTCCCCTTGCGATGGGCCCCGCCCCCCCGCGCCCGGCCCCATCCCCCTCGGAGCGCACGGGCAGGTCGGCCGGAGTCCGCCGACCCACAGCAGCCGCCCCCGTGGTCATGCGGCAATCACAGATGGCGCAGGGGCTTCTGGTGACGATACCCGGACTGGTCACCGGGGAGAAGTACCATCCCGGGGATTACAAGGTCTCTCGCTCGCCTCGATGATGATGATGATGACTGGATGATGATGATGACTGGATGATGATGATGATGATGATGATGATGATGATGATGATGATGATTGGGTGATGATGATGATTGGGTGATGATGATGATTGGGTGATGATGATTGGTGATATTGATGATTGGGTATGATAAATGAATTAAATGAATGATGATGATGGATGATTGATGAATGAAATGATGATGATGAATGATGATGATGATGATGATGATTGGGTGATGATTGGGTGATGATGATGATGATGATGATGATGATGATGATGATGATGATGATGATGGAGATGATGATTGGATGAATGATGATGATGATGATGATGATGATGATGATGATGATGATGATGATGATTGGATGATGATGATGACTGGATGATGATGACTGGATGATGATGATGATGATGATGATGATGACTGGATGATAGCATCATCACCACCAGCAGCATCACCATCATTCCACCACCACCACCATCATGATCCTTCATCAAGTTAATGACCATCCCCCTCTGTCCCTCGGCCCTCCACCCCCATCTCCTCCCTCCCCGCCCGCCCTCCCGTCCCGCACGCAGTGGTCGCTTTCCTGTCATCCGCATCGGTCCCTCGTGACGGTGAGCAACGGGCAGGCGCTCGTCCGTGTGGAATTACCCGCCGTGACCCTGAACTCGCTCTACATGGCGATGGCTCTGCACATCGGCCACGCCATCCCCGGCCCCCACTTTGTCGTTCCCCACAGGGCCACCGAGGGCAGACGGTCTGCGTCGTTGTATGTGACACCAGTCTGTGTCTGTGTCTGTGTCGCTATCTCCGTCTATTTCGTTGTCTGTGTCTGCCTGTGTCTGCCTGTGTCTGCCTGTGTCTGCCTGTGTCTGCCTGTGTCTGCCTGTGTCTCTCTGTGTCTCTCTGTGTCTCTCTGTGTCTGTCTGTCTGTGTCTGTGCTGTCTGTCTGTGCTGTCTGTCTGTGCTGTCTGTCTGTGCTGTCTGTCTGTGCTGTCTGTCTGTGCTGTCTGTCTGTGCTGTCTGTCTGTGTCTGTCTGTGTCTGTCTGTGTCTGTCTGTGTCTGTCTGTGTCTGTCTGTGTCTGTCTGTGTCTGTCTGTGTCTGTCTGTGTCTGTCTGTGCTGTCTGTCTGTGTCTGTCAGTGTCTGTCAGTGTCTGTCTGTGTCTGTCTGTGTCTGTCTGTGTCTGTCTGTGTCTGTCTGTGTCTGTCTGTCTGTGTCTGTCTGTGTCTGTCAGTGTCTGTCTGTGTCTGTCTGTGTCTGCCTGTGTCTGTCTGTGTCTGTCTGTCTGTGTCTGGCTGTGCCTGTCTGTGCTGTCTGTGCCTGTCTGTGTGTCTCTGTGCCTGTCTGTGTCTGTCTGTGTCTCTCTGTGTGTCTCTGTGTCAATCTGGGTTTCGTTCCTTGTCTGGCTGTGCAGTCTGTGCCTCTCTGTCTGTCTGTCTGGCTGTCCTTCTCTGTGACTGACCCAACGTGGCGCGATGAGTGGGGTGACGCTGTCTGTCTGGTTTGTTTCTGGTGCGCCACGTCGGCCATCATGGATCCGCTGAAAATAACACCCCCCCCTGCTCTGCTCCTTGCCAGGGTGGGCCTCTCGACCGTGTCCCGGTACTCCGACCTGATCCTCCAGGCCCAGCGCGCCCGGGCGGCCCAGTCCGACGAGGCCTTCCTCGCCGAGTTGGGGTTTGGGAGTGAGGCCCGTCCCTCGGCCCATCAGCCAACCCACCAACCCACCCCCATGAGCACCATCATCATCCCATCAAAAACATCCCCGATCACGGGCCTTGCCTTTTTGGTGTGCTTTTGGGGTGATGTGTTCGGACGACAGAGTGGCAGGGTGGCGGCCGCAGGGTCTTCGTTGATGTGTTCGGCGCTGATCACAGGTCTGCGGTGAGACGATGAGATGCTGGGGTTCGAGAACGGCACGTCTTCAGCGTTTCACCCTTTTTCCAGTCACCCATAAATCGCCTTCGTAGCTTACTTGGCAGTTCGATTCCCATCGAAGGCTTTTTTTTTCTTTTTCTCTTCCGCCAGCGGGGAACGTTCTCGATCCGAGCCGCTTCGATGCCCTGCTGGAACAGGCCCAGCAGACGTGGGAGGGCCCTGGCTGGGTGGGCATCGTGCCCGGACAGTGTCTGTGCCGACCCTTTGTGCTCATCTTGATCCCCCTTTGCCGCGTTGGTGGTTGGTCGGCTGGTGATGATGGTGATTGGGTGGGTGGATGAGAGGATGGGTTGACTAATGAAGCGTGGTTGCGTGACCAGCATCCAATTGTTCGCCCACTCTCTCCCTCGCCCCACCAAATCGCATCCCTCCAGTGGGTCTGGACGTGATCTACGGGCTGTGGAAACTGTCCACCACGCTTCCCCTGCGGGCGGCAGCCACCCCACAGGATCTGCTGTGCGTTCGGATGCTGATGGAATCCCTCGTTCAGGCGGTCTGTCGCACCACCCCAGTGACATTGTTGTGATGGCCGGACGAGCGCAGAGAGCACAGTCAGACACAGACAGACACAGACAGACACAGACAGACAGACACAGACAGACAGCACAGACAGACAGCATAGACAGACAGACAGCACAGACAGACAGCACAGACAGACAGACAGACAGACAGACAGACAGACAGACAGACAGACAGACAGACAGACAGACAGACAGACAGACAGACAGACAGACAGACAGACAGACAGACAGACAGACAGACAGACAGACAGACAGACAGACAGACAGACAGACAGCGCACAGACAGCGCACAGACAGCGCACAGACTGACATCAGCTCATCCAATTCTGCCGCCCTGCTCCTCCCGCCCCCCAGCTTGCCTCCTCGCCCAAGACGTTGTTTCAACTGCACGCCCACGCGCTGGGCCTGTCCCTCTCGGCGCCCTTCCAGAGCACCCCCATCGTGGCCAGCTTCTCCGTGGCCGTCATCAAGCGGTCCGTCTCAGTCAGATGGATGTGATGATGATGATCGGGTGATGTGATGATGATTGGATGACGATTGGATGACGATGATGATCGGATGATGATTTGACTGGATGATGCTCGGATGATGATTGGATGACGATCGGATGATGATGGGGCTGATGATGGGACGATGATGGGGATGATGATGATGATCAGGATGATGAGCACAAGGCTTCTCCTGATGCATCTCGCTGACGCACGCACACATTGGCACAGTTCAAACAGAAAGCCCTGCTGTCCCCCCGACCATCATCATCGCTGTCTGCCCATCCTCCCCACCTGCGTGAGTGCAGTCTGCTTGATGCGGGCCACCTCCGCCTGGCTCTGCATGCCCTCCTGCAAGCCGAGCGCTGGATTCAACGGCATCAGGCCGCCGGCCCGGCCGCCAAGTTTGTGCTGCCCCCGGCTGTCCTCCTGGGGATGTCCGCAGCCGCCCCAAAGACGGTCCGTCAATCGGTGGTGGTGACGGCGGAGCGGACCACCTGCCCAGAGGCATCACGCGCTCGGCTGTTGACCGGGAGGTCCTGAGTTCAATCCTCAGCGGAACCGGATTCTTTTTCCTCCTTTTTTTCTCCAGGCTTTTCCCCGCCCCGCGCCCTCCGGCTCTCCGGGCCCATCCCCGCTCGAGGCGGCCGTCTTTCGGACCGGATCATCATCTCACAACAAGCACATGTCCCTCCCGAATTACCCCACCGCACAACCACCACCGCCGCCACCGACCCCCATGATGGCTGCTGCTGCTGTTCCGGTGCTGGTGTTGCCCCTTGCGGTGCTTCATCTGCGGCCGCTGTGGCTGCGGCTCCTGGCCGAGTTGCGCCGCGAATGTGGGGCGGGGCCCGAGCGTGCCACCACCGCCGCCACCACCGGCGTCCCACCTGTCACACCATCAACAGCAGCAGCAGCAACAGCAGTGGAGGCGGAGGCCATACCGCCGCCCAGCCCGCCCACGCCCCTGCCGCCCCTGCCCCCGCCCGCACCCGAGGGCGGCGCACTGCCCACACGGGCCGCACCCCTCAATGTCCCCTTTGCATACACGGCCGCCTCAATCACGCGGCCGCCACGCCCCGGCGCCCACGCCGCCGGGGTCCCTGCTGCACCAGGGGTGGGATCCGCCGCCCAGCCACCCGCCACATCTCCGGCTTGGCGCCGCCACGCCACCGAATTCGTCATGGCTTCTCTGCGGGCCACGGCCGCCGCCGGGCCGACCCCGGAAATGATCCGGGCCGGGTCGGGATTGAACTCGGGTGGACAAAAATCCCGCGCGCTGTTGGAGGGACACCGGCGGGCCATGGAGGGGCGGCGACATGCGGCCCTGGTGGCGTACAAACAGGTCTGAGCACGTTGTTGATGATGGGTCATGGTTGGCTTGTTCTGGTGAACGGTGGGCACCCCCGTGCTCAGTCCGTTTGAATGACCCAAGGTGGATGATGATGGGGTGGTGACAATTCCATCCGGGGCGGGGCGGGGCACTTGGGAGGATCAACATCACGATGACGACGGGGTGCTCAAGTGAGTTACGATGAGCTTGCCCTGCACCTGGGCGGGGAGTGGAGTGAACGCGCAGCGGATGTGGACGACCCATGTCGCGCCCCACACATCCATCCCATCCCCCATCATCCCCCATCCCCATCGGCAGTCGCTTCCCTACGGGGCCCCGGCCCTGCACTCCCTCCTGCTGACGACCGGCCAGCTGACGGCAGCCCAGGACCTAGCTCAGACCACCCTGGGCCACATGTTGGCCCTCGTGGACGCCCTCGCCAACCCCCCCGTTCCGGCTCCCCCCGCCCGACCTCCCACCACCCCGCCGCCCCAGCCCGCATCGCCACCCGCCTCCCCGCCGCCCGTGCTCCGGCCACGAGCCGTGAGCCTGGGCGGGCCGGCGGGGGCGGCGGGGGTCCAACTCGCGCCACTATTCAGGCCCCCTGCGGCCGGGCCGCCGCGTCTGTCGGCCGATGCGACGCCAACGGCTGACGCGGGACAGCAAACACAGCTGCTGCAACAGCAACAGCACGGTTCGCAAACTGCCCTTGCCAAGCCTCCTTCACAACCACCCCCATCTCGACATAAAATGCGCTTCTTGTCCACACGACGAGTGCAGAGGGACATTGACGTTGTGGTGGTGGGTGGTGGTGGGTGGTGGTGGGCGGTGGTGGGCGGTGGTGGGCGGCGGTGGGCGGTGGGCGGTGGTGATTTTATGGGGGGCAACTGGCCTGTTTTGGGGAAACCGGGTGTCCCCCGTGGCCGTGTTTCTCCGTCCCATCCGCCCCGTGTGCCCTGCGCTTTGACAGTGGTGCCCCTCGCTGCCTGGTCGCGGAGCCCCGTCACGCGGCCCCCCTCACACGAGGAGCTCAGCAAACTGCGGAGAGAGATGGACCCCCAGCCTGAGGCCGTGCCGAGTGAGGTCTGGCTTGTCGCTGTTGATGATGATGATGTTGATGATGATGTTGATGACCTGATGCCATGCAGAGTGGGTTTGGTTCGATGGGAATGATGATGATGATGATGATGATGATGATGATGATGTTGATGATGATGATGATGATGATTGGATGATGATGATGATGATGATGATGATGATGATGATGATGATGATGATGATGATGATGATGATGATGATGATGATGATGATGATGATGATGATGATGATGATGATGATGACTGGATGATGAGGATGATGAGGATGATTGGGTGATGAGGATGATGATTGGGTGATGAGGATGAGGGGTGATGAGGATGATGATGACTGGATGATGATGCTAATGTTGATGATGATCTCCATCCCCAACATGCGCCCCGGACAGGACCAACCGCCCGTCGATCTGCAGGCCATCGACATCAAGCTCGAGGTTCCACCGCCCTCATCCCCAGACGAGGGTTCCTGCAGTGATAGCAACAGCAGCAACAGTCATGCGGTCAGCGGGCCCTCCGAGGACGAATCTGACAGTGCTGAGGCCCCCCCGCGCGGTGTCGGGGATGTGGCTCTGACCCCCCCGCATCATGCAGGCCATGTCGACCCAACCCCTGCCGGTCATGATGTGGCTATGACTCCGCTGCCATCAGCTGGCTATGTCGACTCAACCCTCCCTACCGCCAGTGCCCAATGTAATGCTGATGGTGGGGATGTGGCTCTGACCCCTGCCGCCTCCCCACCCCGCCCCGGTGTTCATGATCCCACCAAGTCGACATCGCCCCCACCATCACCGTCGCCCTCATCATCATCATCATCATCATCACCCCCGGGACCCCCGCTCGTTCAGCAGGCAGCCACCTCCTCGCCATCCTCCTCATCCTCCGGCCCTTCCCCCAACGGCCCGTCGCCCGCCACCGCCACCCTCGCCCCAGCCGACTCCAAATCGCCTGATATCACAGCAGCAGCAGCAGCAGCCAAATTGGCGACAGCTGCCGGTGTGGCCGATCCCAACCATGGGATGACCATTGCCGGACCGGCCGCCACGACCGTCATCGGGGCCGTCATCACCGCCGTGCCGCTGCTGACATCGGAAAATCCCACGCCGCCCCAGCTGCGGGAGGCGGGAAGGGCCGAGACGAGGGGTGAGGAGGCATCAGCTCACGGGGTGACCCGCGCCCCTGCCAGTCCCACCACCGCTGCCGATGCTGGTGTGGTTGGAGCGGCAGCGACAATGTCATCACCGCCAGTGGTGCCGGCGCCAGCAATAGCAATAGCACCGGCACCGGCACCAACATCAGCACCAGCACCAGCACCAACATCAGCACCAACATCATCCCCAACATCACCACCAGCACCAGCACCAACATCATCACCAGCACCAGCACCAGCACCAGCACCAACATCACCAACATCATCACCAACATCAGCACCAACATCAGCACCAGCACCAGCACCAGCACCATCATCACCAACATCAATGCCTGCACCGGCACCGGCACCACCAACAGTTTCGGAGGAGCCACCCCGATCGTCCAGTGTCTCTCGCACCCCATTTGAGGGCGCTCTGCCGACCCCGGGGATAGCCACCGCCCCCACCCCGGGGATGGCCACCACCCCTGCCGCCGCCTCCCCCACCACCACCCCGTTGATAGCCACTACCACCACCACCACCACCACCACCCCGGGGATCGCCCCGGGAATAACCACCACCACTCACCCGGGGATAGCCACCGCCCCCACCCTGGGGATAGCCACCGCCCCCACCCCGGGGATAGCCACCGCGCCCTGGCGTTCTACCGACCTCGCGCATCCCTCCCGGGTGCTGCAGACCTGCCTTCGCACAGCCCAGAACCTCGCCCGCCTGACGCTGACGGAACGCCTCCGGGCCCAGGCCCTGGCCTCGCCGGGCATCCGGTCTGGGTGTGTGTGGCAGCAGGGGGGCGGCAGGGGGGCGGCAGGGGAGCCGCCTTCATGATCTAACCCACCACGTGTTGTCTTGTCCGTTTTAGGGTGGGCGATCCTGCTGTGGGGATAGCCACCACCGATATCACCCCGGGGATAGCCACCTCCGATATCACCCCGGGGATAGCCACCGCCACCCCGATCAGAGCCACCCCGTCCAGGTGTGAGGTACCGCCCCCTGTCGACCTTGCCCGGTCCTGGGCGGTCATCACCCATGCGGCGCTCACCCAGGCCCAGCTCTGGGGCCAGACGGCGACACCGCCACCCTCACCGCCGTCCTTCTCATCAGCAGTGGCAGCAGCGGCGGCAGCAGCAGCATCATCATCATCGTCATCATCATCATCATCATCATCAGAAGCAGCGGCAGCAGCAGCGGCGGCGGCAACGAGGGCAGCATCACGAGCAGCAGCGGCGGCGGCGGCCGGGGCCGCGGCAGCGGCATTGGCCTGTGGCCTCGACACATCCATCAGCCGCTATCTGCGTCCCGTGGCCGGCCCGCCCCCCGGCCAGGCCCCGCACCTGCACGCCCTCCTGCCCGGGCTCCTTCCCCGCCTGGCCAACCCCTCCGCCTACCCGCACCCGCACCCGCACCCACACCATCACCTGCACCCCAACCCGCATCCCCATCCGCATCTCCCGGCCGCCCCAGCCAGCGGGGTCCTGGGGCACATGTCAATCATCGCCCGGAGGCGCGAGGCAGCTCGGGTGATGATCCAGGGCCAGTCGATGGCCACAGTTGCTGCGGTGGAGGTGCGGGCCACTGCTGCCGTGGCCGACGGGTTTGGGCCGGGCGGCGTATGGTCTGAATGGCTGGCTGCCTGTGCCTCTGCGTGGGCAGCAGCAGCAGCAGCAGCCAATCATCATCATCATCATCATCATCATCATCATCATCATCCAGTCAATCTTCCCCCATTCATCATCATCATCATCATCATCATCATCATCATCATCATCATCATCATCATCATCATCATCATCATCATCATCATCATCATCATCATCATCATCATCATCATCATCATCATCATCATCATCATCCAGTCATCAGCATCATCATCATCATCATCACCACCACCACCACCACCACCACCATCATCATCATCATCATCATCATCATCATCATCATCCGATCATCATCCGATCATCATCATGAATCACCACCATCATCAATCACCATCACAATCACCACCATCTCCTGATCGATCCCATCCGCCGATCCATCCCTCCGCTCCTCCTCTTATTCCTCTGCAGCCCACCCCCGCTTTCCTCATTCACCTCCCGCTCGGCTCCACTCCGCTTCTCTCCTTCCAGCCCACCCGATTTCCTCAGCCCCCAGCCGGCCCTCCACCACGCCCGTGTGGCTCTCCCCCCGGCCTCCTCCTCCCCGTCAACCCCGCCCCTGGGCGACTTGTGGCTCCCCCCCGCGTCGTCTCCGGTGTGGCCCCGCCCAGGACCGTGAGCCCCCCGGCCCCGGCCCCCTCCCCCTCATCAGTCTCCTCCGGCCGATCAACAACAACATCGTATGGCGGGTTGGTCTCATCGCCCCGGGCGCCTGCCTCCTCCCCAGCATCATCGCCGCTCTCGCAGGCGAGCCTCGGCGTCAGCAGCGGTGGCGGTGGCGGTGGCGGGCGGTCGCATGCTGCCGGGCCGCCGCTGTTCGTCTACCCGCCCATCGCCGCCGCGGGCCGCTTTCATCATCACCGCGGCCACGGGATGGCGGTCTGTTGTGGATCATCTCAACTCCCACCACCTCACCTCACCTCACCTCACCGGTCAGTCGAACCGCCACGTGAAATCGGCAGACAATTTTGTGTGTGTGTGTGGGGCAGGAGCGGCATGAGCGGTCTGCATCATCATCATCATCATCATCATCATCATCATCATCATCCAATCATCATCATCATCATCATCATCATCATCATCATCATCATCATCATCATCATCATCATCATCATCATCATCATCATCATCATCATCATCATCATCATCATCATCATCATCATCATCATCATCATCATCATCATCCAATCATCATCCAATCATCATCATCATCATCATCATCCAATCATCCTCATCATCATCATCATCATCATCATCCAATCATCATCATCATCATCCAATCATCATCATCATCCAGTCGGAATGGGCGGGGCGGTTGGCCTCTTCCGAGCATACAACCCTTTCGCGGGAATCATTCCTCCCTTTCACGGAGGCACGCGGTCACCCTCTGCTCATTTCGCCCCCTGTCCATGCCACCCCCCCCCCCCCCCCCCCCCCACACACACACCCAGGTCCCGCCCGCGACCCGCCCCCGCCCGACCTCCCCGCGTCTGGCCGCCTTCGGCCCCTCGCCGCCCGGATCCTTCACTCCGTCCCTCCAGCCGCACCCGCCCACGGCAACCACCGCAGTCCACCCGCCCTCCCGGCTCCGTCCCGCCCCCACCATGGCCCCGCCCTCTCCCCGCCTGACCAGCGGCACGTGGGAACCCATCAGCATCCTGCCCACCCTGCTCAACCAGCCCCCACACACCGCCCCCCGGACCCCGCCCTCTCGGCCGCGGCCGAGGATCCGAATGCCGCTCCTGCGGCCGTGTCCCCACCACCACCACCATCAACATCTCCCCCGGCGCCATCACCACCATCAACATCACCCCTCGAGTCCGGCATCACCACCACTACCACCACCACCACCACCTTCCCCCCGCCAGCCGGGATCTCGCCACCATACCCCCGCAGCCTCAGTTCCCTCCTGATCCCCATCGCCACCGCACCCGGCCCGGCCCTCCGCCACCCCTTACGGCGCCCGCTCTTCGACACCATGTCCCGCGAGACGCCCTCCCCACTGTTCATCTCGCCCAGCCCCGCGGTCTCGCGCCGTCCATCCCGCAACAGCAACAGCAACAGCAACAGCAACAGCCACCCCCGGCCCCCGTCCCCCGCACTGCATTCGGTGCTCCGGTCGCGAACCAGCCCAACGTGGCGACCCGGGGCGGCCGCGGGCTGGGTGCTGATCCGGGCAATCCTGGAGCCCTATGTCGGGGCCTACCTTGGGCTGTGCCGACGTGCGCTGATGCCCGCACCAACAGCATCAGCATCATCATCATCATCATCATCATCATCATCATCATCATCATCGCCATCCAAGTGTGCCGACGCGCCCCATGAATGGCTGGCCGATGGCCAACCCATTGCGGCCGGCCGCCCCACGGACGAGGCGACCCTGGCGATGGCATTCCTCGATGCTGTGCCGACCGCAGAGCCCAATAGCCGCCCCGCTCCCGCCGCCATGGGGGGTGATCGCCACCATCCCGCTGGGGGTGATAGCCACCAGGATGACCCCGTCCGGATTGTGGCGCTTGCCCCTGGGGCATGGGCCGTTTGGGGCCGCTGGGCGGAGGAGCAGCGACAGGGCGTCATGCAGGCGGTCGAGATCTTGGCCCGGTATGGCCAGTGGGATGCCGTCCGTCTGGGTGTGGCGTAATGTTGTGTGTCTGTCTGATGATCCTGGCCCGGTATGGCCAGTGGGACGCGGTCCGTCTGGGTGTGGCGTAATGTTGCGTGTCTGTCTGATGATCCTGGCCCGGTATGGCCAGTGGGATGCGGTGTGTCTGTCTGTCTGTCTGTCTGTCTGTCTGTCTGTCTGTCTGTCTGTCTGTCTGTCTGTCTGTCTGTCTGAGTGGCGGTCTGTGTCTGGTGTCACTGACCCTGTGCGGTGGCAAGACAGACCAGACAGACAGACCAGACAGACAGACCAGACAGACAGACAGACAGACAGACAGACAGACAGACAGACAGACAGACAGACAGACAGACGCAGCCAAAGGCACGCACGACACATACGCATTTCTGGTCTGTCTTTCTGGTCTGTCTGGTTTGATTCTGACCCGGTACGTGATCGGTCCGGCCAGTGGGAGTCGGTGTGTGTGTGTCTTCGCCCAACTCATTGCCCCCCACACACACACACACACACGCAGGTCTGCCTGACTCTCGATTGGCTCTGCGACCAGCTGGCTGCCCCGGCCGGCCCCTCGCCCCCTACAACCTCCCAGCAGCAGCAGCAGGTGAAAATCTTCCCCCGGCGGCTGATTCTGCCTCCTGCCCCCAACGCTCCTCCGGTCTGTGATGGTTCCTGACTCATGCCGTCTTGTGTCATCTGTGTGTGTGTGTCGTGTCTGTGTGTCGTGTCTGTGTCTGTGTGTCTGTCTGTCGTGTGTCTGTCTGTCGTATCTGTGTGTCTCATGTGTCTTTGTGTGTCGTGTCTGTCTGTGTCGTGTGTCTGTGTGTCTGTGTGTCGTGTGATGGTGCCCCCGTCTGCGTCTCCGGTCTGTGGTGATTTCGGGGGGGCCCATGGCACGATCTATGTCGACACCCACATTCCTTCGCCTGTGGCCTCGCAAACACACAGCATGTCTCTCGGCAGACGCATCCACTGGTTGTTGACCGTCCAGTCCAATTCAGTCTCTCCTCCGCCCATTCCCCCTCCATCTGGGACCCACACTCCGCACCGCCCACTGCAGGGTGACAATGAATTGCCTTCGCCTGGGTCCCCCCCTCGTATACTCCACACGGCACAACATCTCTCCCTCTTCTTCCCTCTGTCTCGCACCCATCGTCCACTCCACACTTAAGCCCCCCCCGGCTGTTGAGCTGGTTACACCCTTTTTGGCTGGCGTCGTGTGTGCTGACCTTCTTCGTTCGCATCCCTCTTGTCCGCATCCATCTCTGGGTCCCATATTCGCCCGTTGGGCCGTGTGTTGACCTTTCTCTTCCATCCCTCTTGTCCGCATCCATCTCTGGGTCCCATATTAGCTGGTTGGGCCCTGGCTCCGCCGTGTGTTGACCTTCGCCCCTTCCGAGGATGTTGCCGAGCTGTTCGGCTCCGCGTGCAGGCTGCCTGGGGGATGGGACACCACACGGATGGCCGGGGGGCGCCTCCTGGGCTGGTCTGCACCGCCCCCCCCCCCCCCTCCCCCCGCCCCGCGCTCCAGCCCAGCCGCCATCCATCCACCCAATCGCCCATCTCAGCGCCCATCCAATCATCCAGCATCATCCTCGTTGTCGTCAGCCACTCAGCATCAGCACCATTTGATCATCACCATCACCACCCAGTCATCATCCAGTCACCATCCAATCACCATCCAATCATCATCATCATCATCATCATCATCATCATCATCATCATCATCATCATCATCACCACCACCATCATCATCATCCAATCATCATCATCATCATCCAATCATCATCATCATCATCATCATCATCATCCAGTCATCATCCAATCATCATCATCATCATCATCATCCAATCATCATCATCACTGCACCACCACTCGCCCCAAGTTGCTGGACGAGACGCAAGCTGTGCTGCTGCGTCACTTTGACGAGCTGATGGCCGCCGTCTCCCTGGGCGAGTGGAACTACGGCGCCGCAGGGCTGGGCTCGGAGGCTCCCCTGCTGGTGCGGCTGAAGCGGGATGGTCGGTGCCTTTGGTTGTGAATTTTCTTCTGGGCATGGAGGCGCATCGGGGGTGATCCAACTCTCCCTAGCTCAGATGGTTTAGAGCTCGAGACTGTAGTAATACAGAAATCTTGAGGTCGCTGGTTCGACTCCGGCGGGAGAGATTTTTTTTTCCGTTCAAAATTCAATCACAAATTACTTTGATCTGCAGGACATCCCGTGTACCGACTGCTTGTCCACCTGACCCAGGCCGTGCTCTGCCTGCTTCCCCCGGGCGGATCGCCCGCCTCCCAACCTGCCGTTCCTGCCCGGGGCGTCTCCACCACCCCGGTCTTCACGACTCCGTCATCCTCTCCGGGGACGAGTGTCCCACCAACCCCACCGGAAGGCATCGCCAGCTCCCTGGGAGCCTGCCCTGCCCTGGGGATAGCCACCTCGCCCCCGACCGAGGTTCTGGACCGGTGGGTCGGCCAGGTGCTCATGTCATGGTCTGCCTTGGTTCTGGTGATGATGATGATGATGATTGGATGATGATGATGATTGGATGATGATGATGATGATGATTGGATGATGATGATGATGATGATGATGACTGGATGATGATGATGATGGATGATTGGATGATGATGATGATGATGATGATGATGATGATGATGATGATGATGATGATGATGATGATGATGATGATGATGATGATGATGATGATGATGATGATGATGATGATGATGATGATGATGATTGGATGATGATGATGATGATGATGATGATGATGATGATGATGATGATGATGATGTGATCTTCATCATCATCTGATCATCATCATCATGGTGATGATGCTATGTTTTTCTCTGTTGACACATGGCGGGGCCCTCATGTTTTGATCAACGCATCCATCCACGCCCTCCCCACAGGTGGCTTCTGCTGAGCCTCAACCACTTCTACACCTCGGCCCGCCTCCGCACCACCACGCCCTCGGCCACCGCGGCCCCGCCCGCTGCCCTCAGCCAAGCCCTCTCCCGGGCCCATCTGCACTGTGCCGCTCGCCGGCTGTCCGGCCTGCACCCCCCGGTCGACCCTCCTGCACCCCCGCCCTGGTCGCCGGCACCACCACCACCACCATCACCAGCATCATCATCATCATCACCGGGCCTGGGACTCGGTCCGACCGAGCCGCCTGAGGTACTCAACGCACAGGGCGAGCGGGCCGATGCGAGCCGGCTGTTTGGCGAGGAGCTGGTGGTGGGCGACCCCTGGCCGGCCGCCCTGAGCCAGGTGGCCGGGGGCCGTATGGACGAGCGGGTGCGGGACTTGGTGCTGGATGCTGCCGAGCTGGACTGGACCTGCTGGACCTGCCGTCTGGAGGTCATGCGAGGTCCGTACGGGCCTGTGTGTGAGAGGCGCTGGTTGGTGTTGGACTGGACGTGCCGCCTGGAGGTCAGGCGGCGAGCGAGGCCGTGCCAGTGAGCCCGACAGGGAAGATTACCTGAACCTACCGATCATCTCCATCTCCATCATCATCATCATCATCATCATCATCATCATCATCATCATCATCATCATCATCATCATCATCATCATCATCATCATCATCATCATCATCATCATCATCATCATCATCATCATCATCATCATCATCATCATCCAATCATCATCACCTTCATCCAATCATCATCATCATCATCCAATCATCATCATCATCATCCAATCATCATCATCATTCATCGATGTCGTCCCGCCCGTGGCTCTCTCACCCCCGCCCCTCCCCCCCCCCCCCCGCCCCCCCCTGTCCTGTCCTACCCTGTCTTCTGTTCTGACCGAACCACCCCACCCCACCCATCCCACCCATCACGCACTCCAGTCGCGGCACCAGACCCCAGCAAACGCCTTGCTGTTGCCCCTGGTCACCTTCGGCTGTGTCCGCGGGCTGATGGGAACCTACCTGCCCGCCTCGCTCCTGGCCACCGAGCGGGTCCCGCCAAGCGGCCCTCTTCGCCCTCGCCCAGGCCGCGGTCCGTCTCGTGTGGGCCTCCTTCGCCTTGTCGTGTGCGTGTGGGTGTGTTTGCATCTGTGTGTCTGTGGGCGGCTGTGTCGGTGTCTGTGCTGTCTGTGTGTGTCTGTGCTGTCTGTGTGTGTCTGTGCTGTCTGTGTGTGTCTGTGCTGTCTGTGTCTGTGTATCTGTGTCTGTGTCTGCTGTGTCATCACGTCTGGGCGCTGATGTCGCGGGTCCCCCCCCACACACACACACACACACACACAACGCAGCGTCTTCCGCGGTTCCTGTTGAACGTCCTGGCAGACCCGCTCTTCGCCTACTTCCTCCGGACCCTGGCGGCTATCCCCCGGCGGACCTCACCCCCATCCCGATCCCCCAGTACCCCAGTCGCGGCCTCCCCCACCGGGACTCCAACCCCGCCCCGTCCCACGGCCACGTCGACATCACCCCCGCAAACTCCACCCCTTGCGCCAGCCCCACCCGCACCCACTCCGCTCAACTCGGACATGGCGTTGCTCCGGTACCTGGCCGGACCGCGCGCGTCCACCCCACAGTTGCGTCCCCTCCGGGTGGAGCGATCCGGGTGTCGGGGCGGGTCGGCCCTGCGGCACCAAGAGTGCCAGAGCCCGCCGCCGGTATCACCCCAGGCAGAAGCCGCTGAACCTTCGGTGGAATCGTCACCCGAACCGACACCACCCGCCGAGTCATCACCACCCGGGCCAATCCCACCCGATGGTGAGGAGGTCGTTGCCGGTTGGGCCCACGAGGCGCTGTACGGAGCCGCATGGTCCGATTGCTTGGCGAGCTGGGCGGGGGAGGGGCCCCTCGGTGTCTTCGCCCGGTGGTTTTGGGAACGGTGCCGGGTGGGTGGTGCCGCCACAGACGAGAAGGCATGTGGCGCACCGTGAGTAACTCCGCGCCTTTTTCTTGCTCCCCCCCACACACACACACACACACACACACACACACACCATTCTCTCTTTTTCCTCGCTGTCGAATGTGGATCAAGATGCAAATCGCTCTGGACGAGAAAGGAGGGAGATTTCAGGAGTGAGAGATTGGGGTTGTGGGCGCTCGATCCTCTCGTGGGCGTTGGTGAATCGTGCCAGGTGGGAGCCGCGGGAGCACGAGCGGAGATTCCAGGCCTGGTGGAATCAGAGGAACATAAGGCGCATACCAATCAAAATATCGTTGAAATGCTCGTTGGTGGGCCAGCAAGACTGGGCAGCTCACTGGGCGAATCACACGTCTCCAAGTGGCGAGGTTCACCAACAAAAAAAACGAACAGAACGATGTCGCTGACACCACCCGACTTCGCGATCGCGTGACAGCGGCGACAGTAACTGTATCTGAAGCGCCCCTCTGGGTTCTGGCATCGGTTCCTCGTCAAAGAAATGTAGCCGTCACTTTTTCGCGCCCGGTCGCCCAAAATGCGTCTTTTACTCATCTTATCGATCGGCCTGATCGTACTGCAGTGCTCAGCCCAGAGCATCGACGAGTCCGACGACGAGTCCGTCTCCATCTGAATCCTCGCTTTTTTAACGACCTTTTCCCCAGATCCCTCCAGTGCTGCCCGGAAGAAGCTCTCCAGTGCTGCCCGGAAGAAGTTCTCCAGTGCTGCCCGGAAGAAGTTCTCCAATGCTGCCCGGAAGAAGTTCTCGAGGAAAATGCCCTCCAGTGCTGCCCGGAGGACGAGAACGCTCTCTGTGGAGGACGTAAGTCTCGGTCTCGGTCCGAATCATTGACTTGCTTTCTGATTTTACGGTTTCCTTTTTTTTGCTCTCATGATTTGTAGTCGGGGCTGTGCCGAGCGTTGCCCCATGCGCCGCCGCCGTGGGTGCAATTGGGTTCTGGTTGAGGGCACCGACCGTGTGGCTGATACTCCGGCCGATCAGACCATCACCCCCGAGGAGAAGCAAACTGAAACGCTTCAGTGCTGTGGTGAGGAGACCGCCTTGCACGGCGGCCGAAAGTCCCGGAAGTGCCAGTCTGTGCGCATTCCTCAATGCCGGAGCACATCCGCTCATCCGCTCATCTCTTTTTTAGTATTCGTGGTTGCGAGCGTGGCTGCCCCATTCGCCGCCGCGGTGGGTGCGGTTACTGGGTTCTGGTTGAAGGCACCGACCGTGTGGCTGATACCCCGGCCGATCAAACCATCACCCCCGAGGAGAAGCAGACCGCCCTGGTGCTTCTTGCCGACGAGGACGAGGACTCCTCCGACCAGGTGGCCAACCCCCTGCACTGGTGGGGTCAGTGCGACCGGTACGGTTGCTACGGCCTGCCCAAGTACCCTGTGTATTACCCACGGCGCCGTTATTACCGCCGGCGTTATCGCGGCCCCCGTCGGTACCGCTATCACCGTGGCTACGGCTGGCTGGAGGCCGATGACGATGACGAGGTCGAGCAAACGATGGCCGACCCGGACGAGGACATCCCCTCGGAGGAGGAGCAAGCTACCCCGCTGTACTATACCACTCGGCGGGTGTGCACGGGGACTGGTTGGGGCCGGCGCTGCTACAACCGGCGCGTGTGGGTCCGGTAAAAGGCGAGGTTGGTAATAGTTGATCGAACAAGATTCTCGAATGTACTCTGGTCGGTTGAGGGGCGGGTTGAATAAAAAAAAAACGACCATTGGTCATTGTTGTTGTTCGCGGATCTGGGAAACGAGCCGGCAGGGAAGGGAAACACCGACACCAAAAACACAACAGAAAGCGAAACAAAAATGTACCACAAAACTAAAAAAAAGGACCCGAGAGAGAAAAAGTTTTTTGTTTTTTTCGTTTTCTTCGATCCCACCCCAGCAGCGCCCCATCAACCCACCTCGAGGGGCCTCTTGTGTGGCGACACGGCCCCCATGGCCCGGAGCACCTCCTCGGGCTGGGGCAGCTCACCCAGGGGTGAGGAATTCCGCGAGACCGGGTCGGCAGGGGGAAGAGGTGGCGGCAAAGCTGGCGGCGGGGTGTTTGCGTGCGGGTGCTGTTGCCGATAGGCGGAGAGGCTGATCTTAACGCCGGTGGTGGTGGTAGGTGGCGGGGTGCAGGAACCGCCGGAGCTGGGGGGTGGGGTGCCTTGGGGGAGCTGGGGGGGAAGATCGGGGGGAGAGGGTGGGGGGATGGGGGTTGATGAGGGCGATGGTGAGGGCGCCTTGTCGCGGGAGTCCTCAATCGCCGGGTTCTTGAAGGGGTTCACCATGTAGACGGAGGTGGGCGGAAGCTGGGGGATGCTGTCGCCGGGCGGGGGGGTGGAGCCGGCCGCCCCGGTGCTGTGGGGTCGTCGTTGCTGATGGGGCGGCGCCGGTTGTTGTTGCTGCTGCTCGTAACGTGGCCGCGTGCGGGGAGCCAGCTCGTGCGATGGGTACGAAGCTGGGGGGAGGGGAGGCGGCGGAGGGAGGGGAGGCGGCGCGGTGCCCGCGTGGAGCATCGACATCTCGCTGCCCGTGGGATAGGCGGAGGAGGACGGGAAGGGTGCGCGGGGGGGATAGCGGGAGGGGTTCGGAGGGACGATGTGGGCGGGGTAGGTGAAAGAGCCCGTGGAGGATGTGGGCGCCGCCTGGGTGGTCTTGTGGGCCTGGCGCAGCTTCTTGGTCTGCATCACGTGGCATTCCTGGCGCTGCGGTGGGATTCTGGGGAGCAGAATCGGGAGCGTCGAGACACATGAGAAAAATGCGCAGGGCGGCAGGGGCAGCAACAGGGGTAATGGTACCAACTCCCCCCCGGGGGGAAGTGCGCCAATCACGGACTCGGACGGAGGGCAGGGCGGCGGGTCGGTGTGGAAGAAGTCGGAGTTGAGGGCATCTCGGGCGGAAATGCGTTTGGCCGGGTCCAGGGCCAGCAAGTGATCGAGCAGCCAGACGGCGTCCGGGGTCATGCTGCACGTCAGGGGGGTGGGGGTGGGGGGGAGGGGAGGAGGGGGGTGAGAATGATTTGATAAGCGGATGAAAGAAGAGCGCAAGTGAAGCGGGGTTGGGAGGCGGTCGAAGGTTGTGTATGGCGTGTGGGCGATGACGATGACCACCACGGCGATGCGGACCTGCGCTGATACTTCCTGGCGATGGTGCGTGGCCTTGGGGCGATGTTCTTGTAGAGATCCGCATGGGGCAGCCTGAGGAAGTCGGGCCAACTGGCGAGGTTGTTGGGATCGGGGGTGAGGCTGGGGGTCCCGCA
Source organism: Paratrimastix pyriformis (assembly GCA_027972325.1). Lineage (NCBI taxonomy): Eukaryota > Preaxostyla > Paratrimastigidae > Paratrimastix > Paratrimastix pyriformis. The sequence continues at coordinate 183,246 of JAPMOS010000032.1, read as the reverse complement.
GAGCGTCCATATCTTGTCCAGCTGGTCGGCCTCGCTATTGCCGGGCAGGACGGGCATGCCCGACATGAGCTCACCGAAAATGCACCTGAGAGAGGGAAAAATCAGTCATCAAATTCATAATGGAGGAGCCAAAGGATTCCAACGGACCCGATGGACCACATGTCAACGGCGGGTCCGTAGTAGGGAGTTGCCATCAACAACTCAGGCGGCCGGTACCAAAGCTAAAATGAAGGGGACGGAATGAGGTCGGGGAGATAGACCATGAAGGGACGGACCGTGACCACCTTCGGGGTGTATGCAGGCTGTTGCTTGGATTCGACCAGGGTCCGGGCGAGGCCAAAGTCGCCCAGTTTCAGCTCGCCCTTGTTGTTGATGAGCAAGTTGGCAGCTGGACATGTCCCACCAAGGCGGGCGGGCGGGCACGGTGGTGGCGAGGGGAGCCACGGGGGAGGAACAGACGAGCCGACACGGGGGAGCCGCCACGGCGGGAGACCGGTCGTCAGTCCGGGGGTTGAGGTGTGGCGGCAGGCAAGGGAAGGTCACGGCCGAGTGGCGGGTCCCCCAAGGGAGGGAACAGTGGCAAAGGTTTGTTGAGGGATGGTGTGAAAAACACACACAGCACAGCCCACCCCAGAAACTCCAAAGCCAGGTCGCTCAAGTGGGGCGATGGGGAGGAACGGGAGGCGATGCAGAGGGGGGAGAGTGTCATCAGAGACAATCCGCCATGCATGCGTCCTCGTTCACCAACCCCAGTGGAATCCCAGATGAAAGGCACATGGAGTCCCCAGAGTGCAAGGCATTGCGCCCTCAACAAAGAAGTGCTCACCGGAAAGCACCCAAGAGCCACCGACCCTTCAGATCGCGGTGGATCACTTTGTGCTCATGGCAAATGGCAACCTCCTCGAATAATTGGCGCATGTAACATTTGATCTGAGGAACGGTAAACTTGTACCCGGGGGAGTCCAGCAACCCTGTCAGATCATGCTCCATGTACTCGAACACCATTGTAAAGGTACGTCTTCCCTTTGTAATGGGGCCTTGAATACCAAAAACGGGAATGAGAAAAGAGGATGAGAAAAGAAGTGTGCCTGAAGGGAAGGGAGGGATGGCAAACCGACCAACATCAGAGAAGACCTCTCTGAGTCGCACAATGTTTGCGAATGGCTCGATCGCTTTGAGGGTCTTGATCTCTCGAATTGCGGTGATGGGAAACTGGTGCGAAAAGGGAGAAAGGAGATCTACCAGCCTCGCAGCATCAGGACACAGACCCCTTCCTTTTCATTGTCCATCTTGACTTTCTTGAGAGCAACAATTTCATTGGTCTCTTTGTCAACCGCCTTAAACACTTGCCTGCCGGACAAGGGAATGACGAGAAAAAACGGCGAACGAAAACCAGACCCATACGTCCCCGAACCGATCAGCTGCTTAATCACGAAATTCTCCATTCGATCGCGATTTGGATCAACAAGCAAAGGATTCATCAACGGTCGGGCCGGTGGCGGCGTTTGCTGGTCCATCGGTGGTTTGATTTGTTTGATCGGGCCACACGCGCCACACGGCAGGGTCGACTGTCCTTTGAGTCTTCAGAAAAAAGCCGACCAAGGCGGAAAAACCCCGAACACCCCCAAACCCTGTGTCCCAAGCTGGTTTTGACACGCAAGTTGGAAAGATAGGCATCAAATGGAACGTGTCTGAAAGTGGTGAGCTTGGGGCATGCATCTTCGGGCTGTGAGAGTCGGTCGAAGTCAGCTCGAGTCGGATCAGAACACCTTCGAATTCACTTGATCCCTCAGACCCATCAACAACCCTCCCGTTTTTTGGATTATTTGTTGCACTTCTAAGTAGCCTAGGTGGAGAAGAAGCCAGGCCTTCATTTTACAGGAACCGGGTTCAATTCACGCGTGCTCTTCATTTTTTTCTCCACCTTTTCTCGCGAAACCCTCTCGTTCTCACGCCACCCTCAAGCAGGGTTTGTTTGGTTTTCCTCAAATCTTGAAGATCCGCGACCACAGCAAGCGGGAACACGTCTGCCGGCGGACCGTTCAGTGTTTTTCTGCGTGTTCGGGGTTTTCCCTGACTGTTCGGGGTTTTTCCGACGACTCTTCCTCCGCCGGACGTTTGTTGGGAGCCGATCCTGACATTGTTCATGAGCACGTTGGGATCGGGTGGTGACCGCAAAGCAGTAGGGTCCCTCCCGCCCTTGAGGACTTCAACGAAAACTAATTGGAGCGAGTGATTCTGCTGGGCGAGGTGACGGCCCTGCAAAGAGATGATGGAGGGCGAATTGGATGGGTCTGTGCGGGCCTTGATATCATGGGTGTGGTCACCCAGCAATGACGATGGGGCGTGGGTGGTCGGTGAGGGCGGGATGCGCAGACCTTGCTGAGGTCCTGGGTGGTGCCCAGGCCAGAACAGCTATCCCTGCCAAAGCGCTTTTCTCGTTGGGTTTGTGGGGCTCCATAGATCATATATCGTGGCGGAGGTGGGCAACGGCCCGGGAAGGAGTGGACGCATCTTGAGTGGCTTGGGGGCGGGAGCGGGGCCGGGGGGGGAGGGGAGGGAGGGAGGGAGGGAGGGAGGGGCTAATCTACTACGTGGTGCACAGCCGACTCGGCCCCCGGCAGGTGTTGGGCAGCCGCTCGGCTGCCAGCGCCCATGGAAGGGGGGGGGGGGGGGGGGACTCACGGCGAAGAGCCGGCAGCCAGGCGGAGAGGATCGTTGATGCAGTGGGGAGACGGGGGGGGGGGGGGGGGGTGAGGCACCGACTCCTCCCTCCTCCTCGGCCGGGTCCTGCTGGGCGAGCCCACACTACCCTAAGCATCACGAGATCAGCACTGCCTCTGAGTTGCGCGAGTGAGGCGACATACGTTCCTGCAAAAGGGTTTTTATTCTCAACTATCGGGTGCTTTTGATTGCTTTGTTCTATCCGAGAATGTCGATGTCTTGTTCGGGCAACATACGACACGGCAGGGTCGATTGTCCTTCTTCCCGCAGGCGTTTTTTCTCTCTCGCAGGATGGTCCTCGCGGCAACCAGGGCCCACTTAGAAGAAGAAATTGGCATGTTCGTGGAGGAAGCTCGCAGTTTGATCAAGTTGCTTCCCGCCATTGTTCATGAGCCGATTGGAGAGGGCGTCCCCGACCCCGACTCGCTCGACTACAGGCGTTTTCCATACGCAATAGTGAATCTACTCGGCTCTTTGGAGATTCTTTTGGATCGCGCCAAGTTCGTGCGGTGTGCACTTCTCCACGATTATCTGGAACTTCTCGGCCCCGCTCTCAATGAGGCTCTTTGGGTGATCGACCACGTCTTTTTTTTCCCCACGGCTCAACTTCTTCGGGCGTTCTTTCAAGTTGCGCTGGCATGTGATTGCCATTCTTGGAGAGAAGGTTTCGAACGACTGTGCGGACTGATGACACCCCAGCAGGTTTGAATCTGGCTTTCGGTATCCCATCCCAATTGGTGCGTAGGGTGCCCAACTTCGCGAATTGTGGGGTAAACACGACGATTCGCAGACCGAACCCACCCAGCTCCTGCCCACATTCTGCCTTCCCGACGGGGTGATTCCTGCCTTCCGGGACAAGTGTGGCGACCTATTTCGGCGCTTTTTGAAATTTGAAGACCGCCTCGAGGCGGCTGTTCCCCTGTGGATGTCAGCCAATCAGCAGACCCTCGCCCTCCTTCGGGATCTCGCATCGCCGGCCCTCCGCGATGCACTGGCCTGTCGTCAATCACACCCCCACGCTCGGGAGCACTGCTACCTGGCGACCTGTCGTCGCCACCTCGATACCCGTGGACCATCCCTGTTTCCGGTCACCCTTCTTCTCACCAACCCCGGGGCCACAGCCACCATTCTCGCCGTCAGCGGTTCCCTGACCGATCTCGAAGTGTCCCGCAACGCAGGCTGGAGTGGGGACCCCTTCATTAGCGACTGCCCACAGGGCGAGCCACACCTGCTGGACGAGTGGGAGGGGTTCACCCGGCTGCATGCCGATGATGCCTGCCGGGCGGCCGGGTGGCGGAGGGAGCGACTTGGGGTTCTGGAGACGCTGCCCGAGGATGCGCGTGTGCTGGATTTGGTTCGTATTGGTGTCGTCGTTGCCTGGGCATCTGCGGTGTGAGGTGCGGTCTGTGATTGATGATGACTGGATGATGGTTGGGATTGGATGATGGTGGTGGTGATGATGGATGATGGATGGTATGAGGATGCTTGGTGTGGTTGGGGCCTTCGCTCTTCATCCTCTTGTCTTGCACACCCATCCACCCATCCACCCCGCCCACCACATCCAGGGCACCTCGGCGAACCTCAGTCGCCATCTGGGCACCGCGGCCATCCGTCACCCCGGCATGACCTTCGTGGCGCTAGATCCGGCCTTCGCCCCCCGGTACACCATCCGCCTCCGCCCACTGGGCGCCCCGTCGGCCACAACCTCTGCGACTCCAACATCCAGAGATCCCATTGATGCGGCTCCAACCCCCAGAGATGCGGCTCCAACCCCCATTGATGCGGCTCCAACCCCCAGACCAACCCACCCGGTGACGGCGCGCCAGGTGGCTCCATCACCCCATGACCCGGTCCCAGCCGCCCTGACGATTGAGGTTCGGCTCACCCCGTGCGTCTCGTGGTGTGATGCGGCCACGGGGCAGTGGCACTCGACATGCCAACCTGCCGGTGGGACCTCCCCTGACGATGGCACCGTGCGCCGTGCCCTGGAAGCCATCCTTGGTGCTCCCCAACTGGGCAACAGCGACACACCCGGGGTTTGGGTGGCGTCCCGGGACGGACACCCCTGGTGTGAGGCCCGGCTGGTCGATCCGCCCGGGGAGATATCCCCCCAGCGCAATACCTACCTTCAGAGGGCCGGACGCGTCCATTTCGGAAAGGTCCATGCCCAGCCGGCATTCCCCTGGGTACCACAGGGACCCATCCGCACCCCACCCGTGGATGTTGCCCCGTCGTTTTCCACCGCCGGTGCGCGCTTCCCGACCAATCTCTTCTTCTTCGGCGGCTCCCTGGCGGACTTCACCGCGTCGACGGCTCCGCGACTACTCCCTGGGGGAAGTCGCCCCTTCGACCTGATCACGGCATACTGCTTCCCCGGCGATGATCACATGCCGGACTTCTTCCGGGACCCAGTGGATCGAACCCTGCCCACGGCATTTTTTCGAGGGTTGTTGAAGTTATCGGCGAACGGTGGGCGGTACGTGGTTGATGATGGAGACTGGCTCTCCATGTATCGCCTGCACATCGGAGACGACAGGAACGGCAGGCTCGACCTCGAGTCCAAGCAGAGCCATGATGGATGTGAGGCCGCTGATGAGGTGCCATCCGACCCATGGAGCCTCCATTTTCATCAATCTTCTGATGGGAGCATTTTAATTGAGTGAGAACACATTCTTGACCGCTCCATCCTCGAACGCAGTTTACTCCTTCCCACGCAATTTGGGTTGAACGCGCCGCCCCTCGCCACCCCGCGGGCAAAAATTAAAATTTGGTCCAATGTTGTTCAGGACCGTTTCCGTGATCGACACCTTTATTTCGGAAGCCCTGTGTTCTCTGGCCCACATTGGCCTGCCTCGGTTATTTGGAATGATGCTTGCCACCGTGGCATTCATCTACATCTCGACATTCATCCCAAGGTCCTTTTTTCGGCTGTCCTTCTCCGGAACTTCTCACCCCTATTAGTGACATTGAAGCTATTCTGAAATTTGACCCGGCCACAAGAAATATCGTTGAGGCCTTGCTGTGCATGCCCGGACTCCATGCCGTCTGGGCTCACCGTCTCGCACATATTGGCTACAAATTGGGCATCCCACTTCTCCCGCGAATGATGAATTACGTTGCCCGATTTTTGTTTGGAATCGACATTCACCCCGGAGCCACCCTCGGAAAGGGGGTCGTCATCGATCACGCCTTGGGCACAGTGATTGGTCCGCAACGATGTTCTCTCTCCCCTTCCACCCCGGCCCTAGGCGAAACTGCAGTGGTTGGCGATTACTGTCTCATTTACCAGGGGGTGACTCTCGGTGGAACGGGGAAGTCGACCACTTTCAAACGACACCCCACCGTCGGCTCCCACGTCGTTATCGGTCAGTCCTCTGAATGTGTCATGCCATTGCTCACGGCCGCTTCAGGCTGTGGCGCCAAAATTCTGGGCCCCATCAACATCGGTAATCACGTGCGGATCGGCGCAGGTCAGGACTCAGCCGGCCGGTCTCCCCAGGTTGTATTTCACTCCACCCCCAGGCTCAGTGGTGCTGCATGATGTTCCGGATTTCTGTACCGCTGTGGGTGTTCCAGCCCGCGTGATCCAGCGCTCGGGCACAGAGCGCGATTTGACCAACCAGGAGTTGTCTCACCAGAACCTGCCGGTCTGCTGCCAGCATTTGGATTGCCGTTTCTCATGGATTTTCATCCGGGCCCACAGGACATTGAGGCAATCGCCATGGTTGATCTGAAACACTCCCAGCAACTGGTGAGTACCGAGTTTCAGAGAATCATCACCTTCCTTCAAACTTTCGCCGTCACCAATTATCCACCAGTCGCGTCCACCTCCCAAGGTGGCGCTCCCAAAGTGGCGCTTACGCCACTTCCTGTGTTGGGAGACCAACCACGGACGCTACTTGTGCCAGAGTCCCCCGAGTTCGAATCGTTGGAGAAGGCAGCAGCTGTCTCGCCATCATTTGGACGAGACCACAAGGGGACAACTATATCTGGCACCCGACTGCCCCAGAGCAAGCTCAAGAAGAAAAATCACATAGAGAAGGCGCTCTGTTGATATTTCCATCTCATTTCCCGGTAAAGCAATTGATCGGCGCGGATGTGAAGAGGAGTTAGAAAACATCGGCAGGAAAAAGCCCCCATAAGGTGAAATGATGGTCTGGGCTCAAGGTGACATTGGGACGGGCCAGGCAAAATCTTCTTGGTGCCGGAAATAGGAATTACCTCTGGTGGGATTGACGCTATCCTGAACAAAATCCAACAGGTTGCTGCCGATCGTCCTGCGCTTGTTTCGACCTTCAAATTTAGGATGGCAAATCCGGGTAGTCCTCTTGGGGCCCTTTCCAAACCTGAGCCGATGGGGCTCTATCAAGAGCCAGCCATCGGCCGCCAACTCCCCAGCAGTAGCAAAGGCAAAGGGAAGCTGAAAACCCTCACCGGTGTTTTTATCCCTACTTTTTGCTCTGTTTTTGTCTGGCCTTCCTTCCTTCGATCCATTTGTCATCTCTATTGATTTGCAGGGTTCGATGCTCTTCGTTCGAATGTCTTGGGTGGTTGGGCAAGGTGGCATCGGCATCGTGATCCTTTTGTGGTTCCTTTCTTGCCTCTCGACTTTTTTGACCTCGCTCTCAATCTCCGCCATCGCAACGAACGGGCAAATTGCCTCTGGTCTGTGTTTGTGGTCCACCTGCTACAACTTTTCTTCCTCTAGGCGGTTCCTATTATATGATCAGTCGTTACTTGGTCCGCATGACTCGCGACCCCGGACGCACCGTATTCTGTGCTCGACATGTAGGGTCCCGAATTTGGCGGTGCCGTTGGCATCCTGAACTCCCTCGCCCTCAGCGTTGGCCCGGCCATGGAAATTTTGGGGCTGACAGAAATGCTGCTGAACGCCTTTCCGATTATCAGAATCACAGGGACATCCTGGGATCGGCAGGTCTGGATCGTCGTCTCACCGCTGGCACCACTTGTGTCGACCGACCCCCGGGGGCAGATTATTGCGCTGATCGTGATGGTCATCTTGTCAACTTACGTTTGCCTGGGCGCTACTTTCGTCTGTCTCTCAACACGCTCTGACTCAATTCTTGTTCCCGCGCCGACGGATCTCAACGACCCCACAGGTGGCAAAGATCAGCATCTTCTTCATCGCCAACTTGCTGCTCGTCTTCGTGTGGTTCTTTGTGGGGATGTTTATCACCCATCCCGAACTGTCTGCCCCGAGAGCCCCCCCCCCCCCCCCCACTCTCTCTCCTCCTCCCTCCCTCCCTCCCTCCCACACTCCCCCCCCCCCCACCCCCATTCCCCCCACCACCACCCCTCACTCGTCCTGATCCGTCTGTCGCGTGCAGGGGCTCGGGTCCCACGGGGCGAACTTCGTCAATAACTGGGCGCCCGCATACGACACGGGGTGGACTTTTCACCCTGCTGGGCCTCTTCTACCCCTGCGTCTGCGGTCCGTGTCCATCCCCCCCACACACACACACGCATCGCTCCACCCACCACCCACCACCCACCACCCACCACCCACCACCCACCACCCACCCACCACCCACCACCCACCACCCACCACCACACATCGCCTTTGGTAGACCACACCCCACATCCCGCGCATCTGTCCCCCCAATCCATGCACCATGCCCCAGACCACGCACCCATCAGCTACCCTCCACCCACGGTGTCTTTTCTTATTTCCCTGACACACGCTCATCCCATCCTCTCTGATCACGCTGGGTAGACATCAACGCCGGCGCGGACCGCTCGCGGGAGCTTGACAACCCCCAGATCAGCATTCCCAGGGGTACTGTCGCCGGCGTCGCGGCCTCGTCCTTCGCCTGTCCGTCTCTGACCCCACCTGCCACTGGGTCCCCTTGTTGCCATGCTGTCGTTCTCGTCATTCCGGTTCATCATCCGATCATCATCCGATCATCATCCGATCATCATCCGATCATCATCCGATCATCATCCGATCATCATCCGATCATCATCCAATCATCATCCGATCATCATCCAATCATTATCCAATCATCGTCGTCGGCATCATCATCATCATCATCACCACCCACCACCACCACCACCACCACCACCACCCACCACCACCACCACCACCACCACCACCACCACCACCACCACCACCACCACCACCACCACCACCACCACCACCACCACCACCCACCACCACCACCACCACCACCACCACCACCACCACCACCACCACCACCCACCACCACCACCACCACCACCACACCACCACCACCACCACCACCATCATCATCATCATCATCACCATCATCATCCATCCGCATCCGCATCCGCATCCGCACCATCATCAGCATTCGAGCATCCAAGCATCATCATCCGGTCATCATTCGTCGATCTTCGCGGTGGTCATGATGGCCTCCCTCAATCCCCCCCCCCCCCCCCCCACCCCACCCCCCACCCCACCCCACCCCAGATCTTTTCGCGGTGGTCATGATGGCCTTCACGGCCCCCCGCGAGGTCCTCAAGGGCAACTCGTCGGTCATCCTGCAAGGCGGCTGGCCCCACAAGTACGTCCTGCAGATCTGCGTGCTCTTCGTCTCGGCCGGCTCCGCCCTGCAGTACCTCACCGGTCCGTCGCTGATGATGGGGTGATGATAATTGGATGATGATTGGATGTTGGATGTTGATGTTGATGATGTTAATCGGTGTGTGGAGGCTTTGGCGATGATCATGATTGGATCTCACTGTGTTGACCCCATTCACCGCGCGTTCGGTGTCTTTTCCTCCTTCAGGCGGCCCGCAGGTTCTCCAGGCCGTGGCGATCGACGGGACGGTGCCCTTCCTCAAGTTCCTGGCACCAGGGAAGGAGCCCAGAAGGTCTCCACCACCACCCCCTTCCCCTCCTCCTCCTCCTCTCCTCCTCTCCTCCTCCTCCCACCTCCTCCCTCCCCTCCCTCCTCCCTCCCCTCCCTCCCTCCCTCCCTCCCTCCCTCCCTCCCTCCCCTCCCTCCTCCCTCCCTCCTCCCCCTCCCCTCCAGGCCTGGTCGTCACGCTTACCATCGCCACGGGTTGTATCCTCGGGAACATCGACTTTGTGGCTCCGGTGATCTCCATGTCTGTATCACCCCCCACACACACACACTTTGTCACGCCACTTCACCCCCGTCACCGTCACCATCCCCATCCCCGCACACCTCATATCCCAAGCTTCTTCAGGCCATGTTCACCCCGCCACCACTCCACCATCCCCCCCCCCCCCCCACACACACACACTTCTTCGTCGGGTTCTTCACCCCGTCTCCATCCCCCATCCCCCCCCCCCACGCACACGCATCATACCTCCCCAGGTTCTTCATGCTGACCTACGCCTTCACCAACCTGGCCTGCTTCCTGCTGGCCTGGCAGAAGGCGCCCAACTTCCGGCCCCGGTTCCGCTGGTTCCACTGGTCGACGGCCCTGCTGGCCATCCTGCTGCTGGTGGCCCTGATGTTCATGATCAACTGGTCTGCCCGCCACCAAATCTGTTGTGTGGTGTGCGCGCATGGGAAAAATCGGTGCTGGTGGCGCTCATGTTCGTGATCACCGCGGAGACACCATCCAGGCGGGCAGAGGCACGCATATCCAGACCCATTGCTCAGGGTCATGATCAACCGGTCTGCTTATCGATGCAGAGGGATCCAGGCACATCAAAGCAGCATATCCGCACCAATTGCTCATGTTCGTCTGCCCTTCCTGTGTGGTGTGGCTGTGTGGTCTGTTCAGCTGGTTTGCGTTCTTCGGTTGTCTGGATCCGATGTGTGCCTTGCATGGTGGCAGGCCATTCTTGGGACATGGATCAGGTGACAGGCGCGGACACTGGCCACAGCCGCACTGGCGCACGATATCCAAGGGAGAGGAGGGATACACACCACAACGAGATCTTCCACACAGTCCCACGAGAGAAGCTCCAGTGGCAGGCGGGACTGACAGCCACAGACGGAGGACCCAGGATGCCGCGGAAGCCGCTTGGCTCACATTCTCACCCCTACTGCACAACCCGCACCCAACAGGTGGGTTGCGCTGATTGCCTGGGGATGTGCCTTCCTGATCTACAAGTACATCCAGTACAAGGGGTCCGTCCCAGTCCCACTTCCCACTGCCCCTGCCGCCCTTGGCCGTGGGATTCTGTGTTTGTGAGAAGAGACCTCTGCCTGCTCCCTCCCCTCCCGACCTCTTCCATCTGGGTACTCCCCGCAATCATCATCATCATCATCAGCAGCAGCAGGCAGCAGCAACAGGCAGCAGCAGCAGCAGCAACAGCATCTTCATCATGCATCATCATCGGCGGCAGCATCATCATCCCCCTCATCATCATCATCATCATGCCCACAGGGTCGAGGCCAACTGGGGCGACGGCCTCAAGGGTCTCCGCTTCCAGAACGCCCGGGACAGCCTGCTGGCCCTCGAGCGGAACTCGTCGCACACCAAGAACTGGCGCCCCCAGATCCTGGCCTTCGTCAAGATGTCTGAGGTGTGGACCAACCCGCTCCACATCGACCCGCCCAAGGTCTGCCTTCCTTCTCGCCATGCATCCTTCGCCGAGTGATGATGATCGGATGATTGCAATAGAGATGGTGAATGATTGGATGATTCGTCGTTGAGGATCGGATGATGATGATGATGATGATGATGATGATGATGATGATGATGATGATGATGATGATGATGATGATGATGATGATGATCGGATGATGATGATGATCGGATGATGATGATGATCGGATGATGATGATGATGATGATGATGATGATGATGATGATGATGATGATGATGATGATGATGATGATGATGATGATGATGATGATGATGATGATGATGATGATGATGATGATGATTGGATGATGAGCGATGATGATTGGATGATGATTGGATGATGATTGGATGATGATTGGATGATGAATGATGATGAATGATGAATGATGATGATGATGATGATGGTGATGATTGGATGATGATGATTGGATGATGATGATTTGGATGATGATGATTGGATGATGATTGGATGATTGGATGATGATGATTGGATGATGGGATGATGGGATGATGATGATGATGATGATGATGATGATGATGATGATGATGATGATGATTCGGTGGTGGGGCCCCGATGCCACGCTCGGAACCCCACACTTCCACCACTCCTCTTACACGCCCCATAGCGGCACTTTGGCCCCTTCGGCCTCAGGCCCACTGCTCCAGCTGCCCCGACCTCGTCCGAAACCGCCACGGGCGCCCCGTCCAGCCCTGAAGTGCTGCCGCCCGCCCTGTTCCCATCCGCCAGCACGGGTCTGCTTCCGATCACCCCCTCGATCACACGCGATCATCATCACCATCATCATCCAATCATCATCAGTCATCGTCATCACCATCATCATCCAATTATCATCATCCAATTATCATCCAATCATCCAATCATCCAATCATCCAATCATCATCATCATCATCATCTGGGGGGACGCTTGCTGTCTCTGAGCTCGGGTTGTGTGTCCCTCCCTGTCCTCTTCTAATGACCGTGCTCTCCGCGCCGAAACTCATTACGAGGCCTGGCCTGACCCAAAATCCTCACCCAACTCCATCATCCAACTCTATCATCGTGCGCCCACCTGATTCAGCCGTGCATCATTTGATCGACCCCGCTTGTCCGATTGATCAGTCCTTTGCTTCACACATCATCATCATCCAATCATCATCATCATCATCCACATCATCATCATCATCATCATCATCATCATCATCATCATCATCATCCAGATCATCATCATCCAGATCATCATCATCACCTATCATCCCTTTTTCACTCGCTCTGCAGCCCAGCTGAGCGTGCAGGTGGCCAGTGTGACGGAGAGCAGCCTGCTCTCGTTCCTGAAAACCCTCAAGAAGGGCAACGGGCTGACCATCCTCGGCCGGGTCCTGCTGGGTGAGCCCGAGGACCGCACCCAGGACCTCAGCAAGGTCTGCACATCCCGCCCTCACCGACCGACCCGCCCACGCCTCCATCATCAGCACCAACGGCAGCAGCATCGTCATCCAATCATCATCCAAGCATCATCATCCAAGCATCATCATCCAAGCATCATCATCCAAGCATCATCATCCAAGCATCATCATCCAAGCATCATCATCCAAGCATCATCATCCAAGCATCATCATCCATCATCATCCAAGCATCATCCAAGCATCATCATCCAAGCATCATCATCCAAGCATCATCATCCAAGCATCATCATCCAATCATCATCATCCAATCATCATCATCCAATCATCAGCAGCAGCAGCAGCAGCAGCAGCAGCAGCAGCAGCAGCATCTCCATCATCATCATCATCCAATCATCATCATCATCCAATCATCATCATCATCCAATCATCATCATCATCATCATCATCATCATCATCATCATCATCATCATCATCATCATCATCATCATCATCATCATCATCATCATCATCATCATCATCATCATCATCATCATCATCATCATCATCATCATCATCATCCAATCATCATCATCATCATCATCATCATCATCATCATCATCATCATCATCATCATCATCATCATCATCATCATCATCATCATCATCATCATCATCATCACCACACCACCACCACCACCACCACACCACCACCACCACCATCATCATCATCATCATCATCATCCGAATCATCATCATCATCCGATCATCATCATCATCAGGACATGGAGATGATGCGGAAGCGGCTCAAGCGGCTGCAAATGGAGGCCTTCCCCGAGTGCATCGTGGCGCCCTCCTTCCACGAAGGCGCAATTGCCATGTCCGTCCGCGCCCTCCAAGATCTCTGTTTCAGTGGCCCCTTTCCCTTTGTCATCGCATCGCGTTGGCACCGCCCGCATCGGTCATTTGCGTACCTTCCCAGCCCAGCACATCTTCTTTGGACCCCCACCGCAACACATCTTCATCTTTTTTCCATCCGTTTTACCGCGGGGTGTGACTGTTGCAGGATGCAATGCGCCGGACTGGGCCGGCTGCGTCCCAACGCGGTGCTGCTCGGTTGGCCGCACCGCTGGCGCGAAGACGCTCAGCGCACCGATCAATACGTCCGTCTTGTTGTCCCCTGCGCGGTCCCCTTGTCCTGGGAGCAGAGCCCGGTCGTCCATCCCCTTGTCATCATGCACATGCGGACATGACACGTGTACATACCAGACGTCCCATCGCCATCCTGCCCCCTCCTCCACACGTGGACATGACGAAGCAGATCACGGACTCCCCGGGCCCTTCATCTCCATCCTCCGACCATATCCTCCCCCACTCGGGCGCGCAGGTGGACATGATGAAGCAGATCACGGACTCCGACCGGGCCCTGCTTCTGCTGAAGAGTCTCAGCCCCTTCCCCGACGAGGCCAACGGGAAGGCAGACGTGCAGACGGGCACCATCGACGTGTGGTGGGTCGTCCACGATGGCGGTCCGTCAATGCGTCGGTGCGGCTTGTGCTGACTGGCTGTGCTGACTGGCTGGCTGTGCTGACTGGCTGGCTGTGCTGGCTGGCTGGCTGGCTGGCTGGCTGGATGGTGGCTGGCTGGCTGTGCTGGTTGTGTTGGCTGTGCTGGCTGTGCTGGCTGGCTGTCCTGTTGACCACCGGGCGTCCTCGGTGGTCTGTCTGCATTTGACTATTCTCCCTGTCTTGTGTCTCTGTGTGTTGGCGAGGTCACATGGTGTGTTGCGCCGGGACGGCCGATGTCTGCAGACGGCGGCGCTTTTCCGAGTTGTGCTGATGCCCCTTTCCCTCTCAACCCCCCGTCCCCCGTCTTGTCACTCTCCGCGCCATCCCGTCCCATCCCATCCCACCCGCAGGTCTTCTGCTGCTGCTCCCCGTCCTCCTGAAACGCTCCAAGATCTGGAAAAAGTCCGCCCCCAGCATCAAAGGTGCCCTTCGGAACAGCTCCCTCATCACCCTCTCACCATCTCCTCCGCTCCGCCCGCATCCACAGGTGCCGTCTTCGGATCTTCTCGGTGGCGGGCCAGTTCGACAACAGCGTCGAGATGGAGCGGCTCATCAAGCAGTACCTCTACGACCTGCGCATCGAGGCCACCGTCGAGATCATCGACCTGGTCCGGCCCCGATGCTGACTGGATGATGATGATGATGACTGGATGATGATGATGACCGCCACCCGCCACCCACCACCCACCACCCACCACCCACCACTTGTGCATCCTCGCACCATCCAGCGCATATGACACCAAGAGACCGTCGAGATCACCACCTGGCCGCCCCCCCCCCCCCCCCCCCCAGCCCTCGCGCCCACACACCCTCACGCCCACACACCCCGCCTGCAGGGGATGATGGTGATGATGGGAGGATGATTGGGATGATGATGCGATGGATCTCTGGGTGGTGATGTGCGCTGGAAGTGGGCGTGCGAGTGGCGAGGGGCGTGAGGAGGCCGAAGATGACCTCTCGGTGGTGATGCAATCCGCATCCCGGCAGGACACCCCCGGGTTGGGCCACGCCAACGAGCGCGCCACCCCATCATCATCATCAGCCAATCATCATCATCATCATCATCATCATCATCATCATCATCATCATCAGCAGCAGCAGCAGCAGCATCATCATCATCCGATCATCATCATCATCCAATCATCCAATCATCATCATCATCAATCATCATCATCAATCATCATCAATCATCATCATCATCAATCATCTTCATCATCAATCATCATCCTCATCCTCATCCCGACAGGACACCCCCGAGCTGCTGGGCTACACCAACGAGCGCACCCTGGCCCTGGAGGAGCGCCTGCAGCTGCTGCAGAGCCTCAACATGGTCTCCACGACCACCACCGTCCACGGGGTCCACCGCCGCATGAGCGTCAAGGGCGATGTCTGTCTCACCCTGGCTTCTCTCTGTATGTGGCTGTTGTGTCTCGTGTGTCTTGGAATGGATCAAGAGACGATGGTTGCTTGGGTGCGTGCGGCAGAGATGATGGATCGTCACGATGATGATGACTGGATGATGGTGATGATCTGAATGATGACTGGATGATTGGATGACTGGATGGTGATGATCGGAGTGATCGGATGATGATGATGATTTGATAGAAAGGTCTAACCATCACCTCCCTCCCTCCCTCCCTCCCCCCCCCCCCCCCCCCCGCAGCTCCAATTCGCGGCGCTGGCCATGTCCCACGAGCATCGGCACCACCTGGGCGCCAACTCGTTCGTCTCGCCTGCCTCGGCGACATCTCCGTCCGCCCCGATGGGGGTGATGGCCTCTGACCATCACGGCCGGATGGTTCCCGCCCCGGGGGCCGTTTTGAAGGCACCCGGACGGCCTGAGGATGGTCTGGATGCGTTTTTGGGTGGGCTGGTGGGTGGTTCTGGTCCATCATCACCACCATCCAATCATCATCATCACCCAATCATCATCACCCAATCATCACCCAGTCATCATCCAATCATCCAATCATCATCATCATCCAATCATCATCATCATCATCATCATCATCCATCATCATCATCATCCATCATCATCATCATCATCATCATCATCATCATCATCATCATCCCCATTCCAACCTCAATCTCCCATCTCCAGTGCCCGGCCCGACCACCGGCTCGGCCCCGCCCCCACCGAGCCCGCCGCCCCGGCGCCCGCCGCCGCCACTGCAGCCCCCAGCCCGCCCACCCTGGTCGAGGACCAGTTCGTTCTGGGCCCCGAGCTGGCCGTCAGCCTGCCGCGGACCCTCAGTCTGAACCTGGGCCGCCCCGAGCTGGCCGCGGATGACGACGACGAGCCAGCCCTCGAGGAAATCATGGGGGGTGGCGACATGCCCCCCATGGTGCCGCCCTCGGCCGAGGTCCGTGGTTTGGCTGCCGGCTGTCGGTGGTGCTGGGTGCTGGGTGCTGGGTGCTGGGTGCTGGGTGCTGGGTGCTGGGTGCTGGGTGCTGGTAACATCATCATGCTTCTGTGTATTCTGTGCGTTGCCCCTTTTCGGGTTTCCGGTTGGATGCGCCCGTCCCTCATCACAGAACACTCATCACAGAACACGAGTTTGTCGGGTTGTCTGCCGTGGCGGGGAGTATGTTCTTCGTGATGATCGTTTTTTTGTCTGGTTTCTCTGCCCATCCGCACGATCCCCGCCCAGCCACACCCCACCACATCACCCCGCCCATCCAACTCGCCGCCCCCACACCACCCCACGCATCCACCCGCAGGGCGAGGAGACCTTCCGCTACGATCATCATCATCATCATCATCATCATCATCATCATCATCATGCTTCTGTGGGTTCTGTGTGTTGCCTTTTTGGATGGTTTCCGGTTAGGGCGAGGAGACCTTCCGCTACGACCTGTACGGGTCCATGGTCAACCTGGGCGCCTCGCTTGAGGAGCGCGACGCTCACCATGCCGAGGAGGATACCCTGACCAGCCCCGACGGCGGCATTGCGGCTGGTCCCCCGGTCGAGTTCCGACCCATGCCCCCCGGCGACATGCGCGGGAATGCCTTCCTGGACCATGACCAGGACCAGGCGGCTCCAACCCAGGTCCCAATGGCAAACGCCTTCCTGGACCAGGACCTGGACCAGGACCACGGTGCGGCTCCAACCCAGGTCCCACTGGCAGAATCCTTTGACGTCACCCCGGCCCCGCCCGCACCCGCCAACCTGCCCCCGCCGCCTGCCGGAAACCCATTCCTGGACCACAGCGCCACCCCTGCAGATGACGTCCAGCAGCAGCAGCAGCAGCAACAACAACAACATGACGTTGTTGGTGCCGGTGCCGAGGCAGGCGCCCCGGCGGCCGACCAGTATCCAGACCTGCAGCGCATGCTCCGCGAGCACTCGTCCGACTTGGCCCCGGCTGTGGCTGTGGGTGGTGGTGAGAATGCCGCCCCAGCCGCCATCGGGCCCGACATGGTCACCGTGCAGTTTGATTCAGCCCCGGCCCCCGTCGATGTTCAACAACCCGCGACCACCGACCCCCAGCCCGTCCTCCCTTACATCCCGCAGACTCCCAACGCCTCCGAGCCGCTCCCGCGCCAGGACTCTCTGGCCAGCAGCAGTGGAAGCACGGGCAGCAGCAGCAGCGGCGGCGCGGTGGCGCCGCCCCGCCCCCAGACGCCGCCCAGCCCGGGCCACCCGCTCACGGGGCCGCCGTCCCTGCATGAGATCCCGCACACCCCGCCCCAGCAGCCCGCGCCTGCGCCCGCCGCGCCCGTGCTGCCAGGGGAGGCAGAGGTCTGGCTCATCAGGAAATATTTGCAGCGCGCGGGTGGGTGGGCCTTTGGTCATGATGATGATGTCTGGTCGGCTGGGGTGGGATGGGGTGGGATTTTGCTTCCTGTCCCTTGTCCTGTCCCTTGTCCTGTCCCTTGTCCTGTCCTGTCTTGCCTCGCCTTGCCCGCCGCCCCTTGCCCGTGGCGGATGCTGTGGTGGATGTGGCGTGAAACGACCTCCCTGCCCAACCTTCCTCTCGCGTTCATCCCTCGTTCTTCCCAGGTCCCGTCGGCAGCCACGGTCCATGTCGTCCCGGCCTCCGCCTCCCCGCGCCGGGCCACCCCGTCCCTCAGTCGCATCGCCAGCCTGCGTCACGTCCCCTCCTTCCTCTCCCCGGAGGCCCGCCCCCACCACCGAATCCCCTCCGTCTCCTCGTCAGCCCGCTTCCAACCCGTCGGCACCCCCGATGCCATGCCCGCCGACACCACCCCAAATCCGCTCTCCCGGCTCTTCGTCCCGCTGGTCAGCAGCCCCATGGCCCCCCATGCGGCTTCAACCGGGGGGGAGAGTATCCCCGGGACCCCTGATGCCACGGAGGAGGCCGCCCTGCCGCAGTCGGATGAGGCGGCTGCTGGTGGTGTGGGCCATGACGAGAGCAGCCCCGAGACGCTCCGATCGAACGTGCAGGTGGCCGTCCAGGTTCGGCTGTGTCCCTGTCGTCCACTCATGATGATGAGGACGCTTGAGGCATGATGATTGGATGGCTGCTGGATGGCTGAAGGATGAAACCGGCAGAAGCAAACGCTCCTCTGTGCTCACGCCATCCATCCATCCATCACATCCATCACATCCCATCCAATCCATCCAATCCATCCAATCCACCTATTATCCAATCCACCTATTATCCAATCCAATCCAATCCAATCCAATCCAATCCAATCCAATCCAATCCATCACACCGATCCCATCCCATCGCATCGCAGCTGAATATTCAACCAAGTTGATCAAGCAGCGCTCCTCCAATGCTCACGCCATCCACCCCACCCACCCACCCACCCACCCAACCCACCCCCGTCCCCCGCGCAGTTGAACCAGTTGATCAAGCAGCGCTCCTCCAAGGCGTCGCTTGTCTTCCTCAACCTGCCCCCAATCTCCGGGAGCCCCGCCAAGTGCCCCGGCCTCGGCCCCCGCTACATGGAATATCTCTCGGCCCTGACGGGTCTGTCTGCCTGGAACACGCACCGTCCATCGCCACCAGCCGGCCCTGACGGGGCCGTCCGGGGCTTGCCCTGGTTGGCGCACTCCAGCTGACAATCCCCATCGTTCCACGACCGCGGTGTGGTTGTGGTCCACCATCACATTTCCGCCGACCCAACCCCCCATCACTGCAGAGGGCGTGGACCGGATGGTGATGGTGCGCGGGAGCGGCACCGAGGTTGTCACGATCTACTCGTGAGGATGAACCGAACGATGACGAAGGGCTCGCGCCTGGCTGGATTTCCCTTTGAATGTGGCTATCCCCCCGTGGGTAACCGCTGCCTCTTCAATTCTTTTTCTTTTCTCTTTTCAGACCCTTTCTTCTGATGTCTGTCTGAGATGATGCTCTTTGGTGGGCTGTCCGTCTTTGGCTCTGAGGGAATGAGCTTTTCCTTTTCAAAATATTTTTTTTCCTTTAAAATTCGTGTTTTCCCCCTTTTTCACCCTTCTCCTCTGCAGTCTGCCTCTAATGGGCTGACCTGTGTGCCCCCTCCCCACCGCCCCCCGTTTCTGTCTGCTCCGAAAAACGCTTCGCTTTTTGTCCGACGCATGGGTGGAAATCTCCCCGTGGTTATTCTGGCCGTGTATCCTTCATCCGAGTCGAGCAGAGTTGCCGACCATACTTGTCCCGCCAACAACGCATCCCGGCCGGTGGTGGCATCCCCAAAACCTTTTCCACGGACACCATCACCAGAGGGGCTGGATCTTCGAGATCCAGTGCATCACCGGCAGGGGGGGGCGGGTTCTGGAGCGCCGATTCATCGGGCCAACGTGGGATTTGGTAGAAATCTGATATGCCTGGAAGATATGCGTTGCCGGGTTCCCGTTTTTCGTAAGGCGCGCAGTCGCGGAAAGGCATGCTCAGATCATCCTGAACTGCTGAAGAGCAGGGTCCTGCCGAGATCATGTCCGACCTGTCAAATTCACCTGGCTGCCCGGTCGCCTGGAATTCGCGGCGGCGTCCGTTCGTATTCGGACGAGATTCGACCACTTCGATTTCAGGGTCGTCACGATGGGCCTGAGAAATGTAGTAAGGTCTTTGGGATTGTTCTGTGGTCATAACCATATTCAGGACACAGATGATGAGGATGAACATGATGTTTCCGTGACCGTCATTTACGTGGAATTGCAAAATGCACCCCGAAGGAGACTTTGGGCAATCCGGCCGGAGGTCCTATATCCCTTCCCCATCCTTTCTTTCTTTCTCGTGTTAGTGCAGCGGTTCACCTCACCATTTTCAGCATTCTTATCACACGTCAGCTCATAATGGGCAAATGCAGGAAGAAGAATGTAGAAGGTCCCGCACAAACCCAAAGACTCAATACATACATCCGATACGTAGGACCCACATAAATATACGGGCAGAAAAAAACATGGAAAGGGAAAGAGACCCACAAAAAACGGCCGCATCATCACACATTGGGAGTAACACTCCCCCCGGCGGGCACGGCGATGCCCATATTGTGGGGTCCGTGGATGGGCGACAAGCCGGCCGCGACACGGCGCTGGTGAATGCCATCGACCTCGGTCATTGCCGCCTCGAAGGTCAGACGGCCCGCCAGGCAGCGATGCAGCACGAGTTTCTCGCTCAGGCCTTGCTCGACATACGGCACGTGGAGCTTCTCGGCCATCAGCTGCAAAATTGGAAAATTGAAAAAAAAAATCGATCGAATTTCTGAGAAAAAACGGGGAGGTTGAGCAGACGTGGCCCACATTGTCGGCGTAGAGCTGGGGGTCGGCCTGCTCCTCGGGGGACGGGTGATACAACGGTTGGACCTCAATCTCTAGATTGGGTCAGCCGCCGGGGGGAGCCATCATGGGTGAGAGATCAGCTCAGTTTGTTCCCCCATGGCCCATCACCATCCCCCCCGAAGTTGGAGCCACAAACCGATGTAATTGACCACCTGGGTGCACATGCGGAAGAGCAGCCACCACATTGAGATGGTCTCCCAGGCGCAGCTGCAGCGCTTGTTGCCCCACCTGCGGGTCCGTCGCGTCAGGATGGTGTGTCAGTGGAGAACGAGGGTGAATGTGACGGTGGGTGATGGTGGTTCAAATGTCGGGGGTGGTGATGATGCGGGGTGATGGTGGCTCATACCGGGGGTGATGATGGCGGCTCATACCGGGGGTAATGATGATGATGGCTCATGGATGGTGGCATATGCCGAAGGGGGTGATGGTGATGATGGTCATGCCGGGTGTGGTGACTCATATCGGCAGTGATGATGACGGGTGGATGGGGTGAGTCTGATGATGCTGATTCGGCATGATTGAGGGGCGATGACGATGCGGATGATGATGACGATGCCGATGATGTGGCTGACCGAATCACCACGGGGCGGACTGGCTTTCCGGCTTGGAATGCCCCCTTGTGGAACCGGCCTACAAGACGGAGACACACCCACCCACACCCACCCACCCACATCCACACAACAAGAAAGCTGAAGGGGGTGCAGACACTTGGGGGATGGCACCACAAAGAGCGGAGCGTGGGGGGCATGTGGGCATGAGGATGCGCGAGGCAGGGCACAAGGGAAGGAAAAGGATGCGGGTATGTGGGGCATGTGGGGGGGGCATGGGAGGCATGGGAGGCATGGGAGGCATGGGAGGCATGGGAGGCATGGGTGCATGGGTGCATGGGGTGTATCGGAACGGGAAGCGGGAAGCGGAGTGCGGGACGGACAGAGGGAGCGCTGATTGTCGGTGGTCCCCTCGGGGAAGACGACAAAGCCCTGGTCACCTGTGGTGCGTGCGGTTGTGCGGGTGTGCGCGTGTGAAGAGCGGCGCAAATGACTCGCTCCACACCAGGGTGGGTGGGTGGGTGGGTGTGGAGCAAAGGGAGGGTGGGTGGGAGTCTGTGGTCTGTGCGTGTCGAACAGGAAGAAGGAAGAACGGGATCATAAAAAACCCCAGAGAGCCTGCACGCATACCAGTTTATGAAGCGGAGGGAAGAAAGATTGGCGAACGGCAAAGCAGAAAAAACCCAGGCGACCTCCACTCACACGGACCGGTGGCAACCACAAACGAACAAAGAACAGGGGGGGGGGGGGGGGGGGGGGGGGGGGGAGAAGGGAGGTGGCACAGACTGGAGTAGTCGTTCTCGGCACGCTGCTGGCGGCGCCCGATCAGCTCCAGAGCCGTCGTTCCGCCCACCGGCTGGTCAATCTGCACGGCCGGGGGGGAGTTGGCCGACTTGGCCTCCGCCTCCGGGGAGGTGTTGTTGGCCATGGACGAGGCGGATGTCACCGGGGCATTGGGACTCGCCTCCTGGTCGTTCTTCTTGTCGTTGGCAGCCGACGACGCGCCACCCGCGTGCATCCGCTCTTGCGACCGCTGGATGAAGATGCACCGCCAGCAGCACATCAGGAAGCCCAAGATGGGCATGTCGCGGAGGCCGCTCTGACCGCGGGGGGATGTCGACCAAGAAAAAAATTAACAAAAAAGAAAGTGAGCGATGCGTGGCGGTGGAAATAGATAGACGGACCTTGCCAGGGAAACCCGGGGCACCAAAGACGGCGCCCAAGACGACGGGGTCCAGAAAACTGCTGTGGTTGCAGACACAAATATGGGGATCGTTCCACATCTGGAGGAAAGCACAACCGAACAACAAAAAAACGGTGT
This sequence comes from Paratrimastix pyriformis, assembly GCA_027972325.1. Classification (NCBI taxonomy): domain Eukaryota; phylum Preaxostyla; family Paratrimastigidae; genus Paratrimastix; species Paratrimastix pyriformis. Next base: position 160,425 of record JAPMOS010000032.1, on the reverse strand, counting down.
GGTCACAGTGAGCCACTCACAGACAGGTTTCTCACCGGTCACTCGGACGCGAATGAATCCCATGAATCCCATGATCAGACGGCCTTGGATGGCGATAAATACTTGGGATAAGAAACGACGCCACCTAATCCAGAAAGGTCTTGAAGCAGCGAATGTGGGAAGGCGCGAACCGTGGATGGGGTCTGTCGAAGTTTTTGACGGGGTAACCCACGAATGCCAGTCGGCAAAGGAGATAATAAACAACGAAACTCAAGAAGGCTCCAGCCACCCGAATCGGGGCTAAGGGCAATAAGAAAACAGATTTGATGAACTCCCAAAGGCCAAAGGGGGCCGGCTCGGTATGGATGAAGGGCTGGAAGCAAAAGCCAAAAAAAACCGGGAAGAAGAAATACAACGAGGCACGTTCTGAGAACAAACCTTGAAGGCAGGGACAGTCGAGCAACGCTTTTCAAGCGCTTTCCGGTTCACCATCGAAGGGAACTTCGGTAACCTCAGGGTGAAATTGGCAGACGGAATTAGCTGGGTAGAGCCAGAATACATCGACTATGCTCCTAGCCATTTCCTAACCCCCAGTCCCCCCCCCCCCCCCCCGCCCCCACCCCCGCCCCCGCCCCCCTCCCCCCCTCCCCCCCCCTCATTTCCGTAAACCGAGCCACCGGGGCTCGGAACACGAAAGACCGAAATCACCCAAGTCACAAAAAGTCGCGCACGAGAAGGTTTTCGTCGTTGCCTTTCCCGTCTCCTGCGTGGCCCAGGATGACGGCACACTGACCAAGAGGGACTACAACGCCCATGTTCGCGTGCTGCCTCGGAGATGAGGCTCACCAACCGAGAAATTTTACGATCGCCGACTGCCACCACAGGGCCCCACTTCCTCCTCGGCCCGGCTGATGGCTGCCTGGATGGCCTTGCAGGGGGCCAGCGGGTCGTAATCGAGGCGGGTCATCCGGTAGTAGTCCAGGAAGATGCCGTGCTTCCCATACTGCGAACTAAACTCCAGCAGCGAGACATGCACCGGGGTTGTCGGCTCGCCCGTCTGGAGAGTTGAGAGTTGGGGGTCAGGAACCCGGGGGGGGGACATACAGACCGGGGAGATGGGCACGTCGAACTCACCCAGGTCCCAGTCGACGTAACCCTGACGGCGGATCTCCTCGGGAAATGGCTTGCTCAGGACAAGGATCCCGCCCACTTGCACATCGAAGTGGGGAATCTCGCGCGAAGGCACGTTGCCGTCGAACTGTGGGAAAAGCATATATCGATTGAGGGGTGGACAGTGGCCGTGGTGGTTCCGACCTTCATATGCCATGTACATCTGTAATGGCCCGGCGGCAGAGGTATATCGTGGCGCACCTCAACCCAGCAGACAGAGGACGCGAGATACCTGAATTTGTGTGAAAGATGTGTTGATCATCAGGAAAAGACAGACTTGACAGATCCGAAAATACTGTCAGGTTCCTCTCGTGCGTTCCAATAAGTCTGAGCGCAAGTTTTGTTGAAGACAACAGAACAGAACTGAAGCAGACGTTATCATGAGTGTAATGGCATTTGATGGCGCTCACGGTCCAATCACGACGATTGAGAATGGTTAAGTAGGCTGCTTCCTTGAACCGCTTGCACACGAGGGCAAAATTCTAGCGAAGAAGTCAGATCATAGTCAAGCGAGTTCACAGAAAATCCGGACAGCCATCTTTTCTGGGGGTACACGTTGTGCAATCAGAAGCATAATCTCATCTGGAAGGTCAGGAAAATAGCTGGACATCTGACCCAATTTCCCAACAGCACAGCAAGCCACACCAGAGCCTGATCCACAGATTGTTGTGGAGTGACCACGCGACCATTATATTATGAAGCTCACCACCTTGCTGCTTGGGCTCACCGTGGCCCAGATGGCTTGGGCATCACCATTTGCCATCACTGCTAGCTCGATTCAGAAGCTTGGTGGCTCTTTGGCCGGCATAAAGCCAGCCGTCAAGACCCCCGCCGGGGCTGATGCGTATCTGGGTGTCATGAGCTGCCTGGGTTATTACGGTCCTCTTGGTCCCTATGGTCCACTGGGCCTGCTCGGCCCGATCGGTACCAATGTTTGGAACCCTTCCTATTGGATCTCCGCGGTTGGCGACTGGTCCACTTGGTCCTCCAAGCTTGCTCAGCTGAACGGTCCCCTGAGTGAGGCCGGCCCCTTGGGCCCCAACGGTCCCCTGGGCCAAGCTTATTGGTCCACTCTGCCCGCCATCAACGACTTCTGCAAGCAGCTCCAGGTCAGCCCAAAGTGAGTTGCTCTTTTTCTTGCTATTTTAAATTTTTCCCTAATTTTCCCCAATTTTTACTCTCCTCGTCTCTTCGGCCATGCGATCTCGCAATTAGGCGGGCGGTGTGTGGTCTGCCTTGGGTCCGGTTGGCCCTCTGGGTGCTCTGGGCCCGCTGGGTCCTCTTGGCCCCGTCGGGGCGCACGGCTTCGCCACCGATTCCAATGGGCGCTACGTGAAAGGCGGTGTTGAGCAGCGCTCGGTGAGCGTCTCATACCAGGGTTCTACCCGCACCTTCCCGCTGTACGAGAACTACCGGGCCGAGTATGCCCAGAAGAAGACCGACAACGATGTCTCGTTCATGGTGGAGGGGTCGATGATCTATGGGGATAGCCACACCTACAAATTCACCGCACCCACGGCCCAGTTCGTCACGGTTCTGCTGACCCCGCTGGCCCAGGCGGACGCCTTTGACCTGATCATCTCCGATGCGGCGACCCACAAGGTGATCGCCTCGAGCACCGAGACCACCTTCATCAACCACGTGGTCTTTCCCGCCCCGGCAGGCAAGCAGCTCGTGGCCACGGTCAAGCTGTCCTTCACGGGGCACTTCCCGCCCAGCATGTACCGCCTCTACGTGACCGGCTCGACCGAGTACATTGCCACCACCGATATCTCGGGCAAGCACCAGATCGGAGCACCCAATCTGTAAATGGGGGCACGCTGGATCCAGTCAGCAGCATCGTTTCTTTCTCGTTCCTCCCCCCGCCGGGCCCATTCTCTTCCCTTGGGGCGTGCGGGGAGACCTCATTTTGGAATGAAAAATAATAATAATCGGGCAATCGTATGTGTCTTTCTCCTTGGAGGTTTCCCATTGCATGTTTTGCTCGAGCCGCCCCTCCTGTCTTTTTTCATATTCCGGAAACCGAGTTCCTCCGAGGGGCCCGGAAAAGGGAACACGAGAAATGGCCCACGTCATCCCGAGACAAAGAAGGGAAGCCAAAAGGGAGTGAGGTCCACCACCCCGCACGCCCCATGAACCGGCGCGCACGGGAAGGTTCGCATCGTTCACAAAGAAGGTCGCTGCTGGGTCGTTTCCAGTGGTTTTAGGGGCGCTCCATTCGATCTGCGCAGCCCCCTGCCGCATGACAAGTCTTGTCCCCGGGGAGGGTGGGGTTGGGTGGATGCGAGGGCAGGTTGTTGGGATCCCCGATGAGAGAACAAGAAAGAGTCGCGATGGGAGGAGGCGAGAGAGCGCCGTCTCTCTGCTGGCCCCCACACACGCCCTTGGCCTTGACTTTTCAAACTGCGCAGAAATTCTCAAGAACCCAAAGGGGCTAGCCCCTGAACCATCTTGCAGATCGAATCAATTCGATGCTGCTTGAGGTCTTCCGGTTTTTTTGCAGGACCACCACACTGTTTTTGGTTAGGTCCCATCAAAGGCGAGCCTCAATAAGTCGGGCTCAATCGGGAGCTCTCCGTCCACTTCATCCATACTAAAAGCGCAGAGTCCGACCCTACCGCCACTTCAAGTTGATCTTTTTGGCAACGCAACAACTGGCGAGCGACATTTACGTTTGCGAGGTTACCCACCACCCTCCGCAGAGGATGTCAGGGTTGTCCTCCGCTATATTCTTCCAAACCCCCCACCCGAGTGGTTCACCCCATTGATTGCTGACAAGGAGTCTCGCCATCTTTGCGAATTGATCGAGGCGACTTGGGTCCTCGACCCCACCTCTCCCCCCTATCTCATCGCCCCACTCCCGAGCTGGTCCAGCGCTACCCTGCCCACAGTGGTTGAAGCGGCTGTGCCGGGGGTGACGCCTATACAGTGGCAGCGGTGTGAAGGTGATCTCACGATTTCGACATCCATCAGCATGGAATCGATTGAACCTCGCTGCGTGCCCTCGTGCGGTGGCACCACCTGCGTGGTGAAACTGGCCGGGGGTCATGCTCCCTTGAGCGAACAGGAGCAATCGGGTCTGTGTCGCGTTCCACCACCCATGGGTACGATCCACCAAAAATAATTTCAGCGCTGCACCTGCGGGTGCGCATCAGCGCCATCCTGAAGTCGCGTGAGGTGGTCTCACACGAGCGCATTGTGCGGCAGCCACAGTACGATCCGGCGGCAGGGACGGTGACATTTCGCTTCCCCCCGGCACCAGCCGCCCACCAGCGCGCCCGAGCCACCGTCAGCCTGTCGGTTGACGGGGGGCGGCAATGGGGCGCTGACCGGGTCACCGTCCACCTTTATCCCAAGGACCAGGTCTGGTGGGTGGGCGGTGCGAAAATTGGTGAGATGAGGAACATGATGGCGGTCCCCCCATTCCAGGCGTCCATCACACCCCCATGGCGTCCATCACCCCCCATGGCGTCCACCACCCCCCCATGGCGCACCACCCCCCCATGGCGTCCATCACCCCCATGGCGTCCATCACCCCCCCTTGGCATCCATCACCCCATGGCGTCCATCACCCCCCATGACGTCCATCGCCCCATGGCGTCCATCACCCCATGACGTCCATCACCCCCATGGCGTCCACCCCCCCCCACCCCATGGCGTCCATCACCCCTGGTCCTCACCCCCCTCCATGGCATCCATCACCCCACCACCTACCCTCTCCCTCCATGTCTCCATCACCCCACCACCCTGCCAGGCATGGGCCCCCGACCATCTGATGGGCCAGCCGGCCATCCCCCTTCGCCTGGCCATCCGGCTGGCCGACTTCACCCTGCAAAACCAGCTGCGCACCTTTGTCGGTCCCGTTCGGCTGGTCTACATCCCCGGTGCGGCTCCCTCCGGTGGGGTACCATCCCCAAATCCCGATGGGGCCATAGTCCCCAATATCTCAGCACCACCACGGAGGGAGCCACCCCGACCACGGCCGGCACCTGGATGGTGGATCTGCCCTGGGTACCGAGGGCCAGACGGCCACCCTGGGGCTGTCCCTTAACGGACATGACCAGCTTGCAAGGCAGTGGCAATTCACATACACGGCAATCAACATGGAGGTGGTGGAGGACCCGGAGGGGCAGACGACCCCTGCTGCTGCTCCTGCTGCTGCTGCGGGCGGGCGGAAACCGAGGTGCCTCAGAATACAGGGACCTGGTCCGTCTCGGCGGTGAGCACCCCCCCTCCTCCTCCTCCCCTCCCCTCCCCTCCTCCCTCCTCCTCCCTCCTCCTCCTCCTCCCTCCTCCTCCTCCTCCCTCCTCCCTCCTCCTCCCTCCCTCCCCCTCCCTCCCCTCCCTCCTCCCTCCCTCCTCCCCGCCCCCGTCATCATCCAATTCATCATCATCCGATCAACATCATCATCAACATCATCATCAACAGCAACAGCAACAACAACATCATCATCGTCATCATCCAGGCATCATCATCCTCCTCCTCCTCCTCATCGATCACCATCACCATCACTCGCCTCCCAGGCATTCAACCCGCGAAGCCGGCCCCCGAGGCGATCCTCGTGCGGTACACGGCGCCCGTGGGGATGGCGGGCGACGGGGCGAGCGAAACCGTGGAAGAGGTCAGTCTGCCCATCCGGATGCGGCTATCCCCCCATGCACGTAGCTATCCCCCCAGCTATCCCATGGAGCTATCCCATGCACGTTGCTATCCCCCATGCATGTAGTCCCCCATGCATGTGGCTATCCCCCCATTCACCACAGCAGCCGCAGCATAATATTTACGATTCGCTGCACGCAATCCACTCTGCAGCCACACGACCGTTCCTTCCGTCGAGTGATTAACCCACACCCGCCCCGCCGCACTCTTTCTCACGGTTCTGGCACGCGTGCCGCCCAAGGAATCGATCAGTCCCTTTGCTCGACACGCACGCATGCTGATTGAAAAGAGGGAAGAGAGACACCGCAAGAAATGTAGGCACAGTCCACGAGGGAAGCGCCATAGTCAAGCAGTGTCCACCAAGCCAACATACGCAAGCAGGCGGCAGCGAACAAGGGTCAGTCAACGGCAAAGCGCTCAGGCGGAAGAGCACGTCAACATCCGAGACCGGAAATCAGGACCCACAAGGGATCCGTCACATGGTGTGGATGGACAGCTCACGCTCTCACCACATCGCACGGCAGCAGCATGTGTCGCGCCAAAGGGGGTCCCCGACACAGGCAAGACAAGGGGCAATCGGAGCATATGACACAGACCTTTTCGATTGGGTGCGCAAGTAGAATGTCGATGGCGAGCATCGACGACGGACGGGACGGGACGGCAACGAACGGGACGGGTCGGGACGGGACGGCGCACCAGGGACGGGACGTAGGGGCAGCACGACCAGGACAGGCCGCACGTAGCACAGAGGGGCACGATGAAGAACGGGACGGACGGGACGGGACGGGACGGGACGGGACGGGGCCGGGGTGTGGAGAGTGTGGGGGAGCAGAAGTAGGGACAGGAAGAAGAAGAAAACGGTCCATCCCCACGAGACGGGGAGTGGATCCGGAAAGTGTAGTGGCACCCAGAATGAGCCTACTGATCGGAGCGCTAGGGGCAGTGCCACCACCTCCGGGGATCCCCCGGCCACACACCACCACAGGACGGGACGAGCAAAGCCAAGGGACGGGACGAGCAAGGGGACGTGGCGGGACAGGACAGGGGACAAGGGACACGGGTCAGGACAGGCAGCTGAGTTACCGATGGATCGCCCATGGGGTCCACACTCGGTCGCCCCGGGACAGGAAGATCCAGTAACTGCAGCGCAGGACAGTGTCAGAGATCGAGGTGGAGAGGGTTTTGGAGCCAATGCCCAGCAGCCGGGTCATGGCATGATAGGAACGTGTCAGGAACCCGATGGAGCCCACCTCGAATGGGACCAACTCCACCGTCCAGCCCTTCACCGCCAGGTCGCGGGTCAGGGCCAGATAGCGGGCTGTTTTACGCTCGTGTGCCGCACTCACATTGTGCTCCGAGGGGACTGTAAGTTCCAGGAGCACAATCTTTTTCAGTGTCTCCGAGCGCAGCACCAGGTCCGGGCGCTGCTGGGTGCCGGCACCCCCCAGTGCAGCATCCAGGGGGACGCCATTCGGGAAATCGGGCAGGTCAACGTACATCACCCAGTCACGAGCCAGATCAAGTAAGCTCGGGGCGGCAGCAGCGGCAGCAGGGACGGCAGCAGGGGCGGGGACAGGGACATGGGCGCGAGGGGCGGGAGCAGGCGGGACAGCTGGAGCAGCTGGGGCAGGAACAGGAGCAGGGGCGGGGACCGGGGCAGGGGCTTTGGCTGCGGCCACAGCAGCAGCAGCTTTCACGAAGCGGACACAGGCACGGGTTCGAGCCGGAGCAGCCGCAGCAACAATAGCAGCAGCAGTAGCAAGGATAGGGGCAGGGGCAGGGGCAGGGGCAGGGGCAGGGGGAGGAGCAGGAGCAGGGGCAGGAGCAGGGACAGGAGCAGGGGCAGGGGCAGGAGCAGGGACAGGAGCAGGGGCAGGGGCAGGGGCAGCCGCAACAACAGCAGCGGCCTTGACAAAGCGGATGCCCCGCTTGACGGGGGCCAGAGTGCGGGATTTCTCCACCTTGTCCCGGATGGCACCGGCAACCAGGGTCAAGACGTGATTGTGACGCCACGTGAATCGACCCTGCTCGAGTGCTTTCCCGCAGAAGCTCAAGATGTGAAAGAGCCCACAGTGCGCTTTCCCACACAGTGCGCAACGGTCATCCACCGTTTTCCGCCATCGGGTCAGGTTCAGAGGGGAGGGGACAGTGTCAAGGGTGGCATTCAGATAGAACTTGACAAGGGCCGGGGGCATGTCATAGATGAGCCGGCTCCATGAGAGGTCCTGATGCATGCACTCATCCCAGTGCAGAAACCGGCCCTGCACAGCCAGCGAGAGCAGGTGTCTCCTGTGTGCCTCGTTCTGTTCCTGTTCATTTCACGCTCCACACACACATTCACACACATTCACACATTCACACATTCACACACACCAACAGCCTATCAAACACCCTCCACAGGGGATTCATTCGCCCACGGGTGCAGTGACATTCGTGCTGTCTCTTCGACCTCTCTGGTTTTTGTTTTCCCGTTACTTCTTTCCCTCTTTACTCGACACACATTCACACACGACACACACACACACACACACCCAGCTCGAGGCCCGCTTTGCACCCGGGGTGACCCCGCCTGCCCTGCTCTGCCCGCTGCCTCCCTGGGGTTCCTCGCTCCTCCCGACCCGGGTCTCGCTCGCCCTGGACGGGACCCACTTCCGCCCGCTGCCCGGAGGCGGCCTGCTTTTTCCGGAAATTCCGTGCCTGACCCGACTCGAACCGAGGACCTTGGCTCCGCTCCCCGTGCTGCCCTCGGGGCAGCTGTTTATGGTCAAGGCGGCGCTGCTCTCCGGGGCGCCGGTACCCGCGACGGCCAGTCCGTGGGTGCGATGGGACTGGAGGTGATGATTGGATGCTGATGTTGCTGATGCTGGTGGTGCTGGTGGTGCTGATGACTGAGTGAGGGCTGTTCTCGGATGAGGACGACTGGCTGTGAGTGGATGATGACATGCTGATGGTGCTGATGACTACTGAGTGAGGGATGATTTCGGATGATTTCGGATGATTTCGGATGATTTCGGATGATTGGATGATTTCGGATGATTTCGGATGATTTCGGATGATTTCGGATGATTTCGGATGATTTCGGATGATTTCGGATGATTGGATGATTGGATGATGCGGGTGCTGGTGATTGGCGATTGGCGATGTTGGAGGTGCCCCCGGTTCCACCGACTCACTCCCATGAATTTCCTCTTCTGTTCTCCCCGCCCAGAAATCGTCCTGCAGCTTCGCATCTCGCCCACCCCCTCGGGTGCCCAGTCCCAGCAGCAGCCCCCGCTGGGCCGCGTCTGCCGGGACCCGCCCTTCGACCCGCGCACGGGCATCGTCACCTTCTCCCCGCCCCCGCTGCCGCCCCAGTATGTCTCGGCCCGGGCCACCGTCCGGGTGTCAGTCGACGGGGGCATGCAGTTTGGGATGGAACATGTGGGGCTTCGGTACTATCCTGAGAAGCTGCTCTGGGCTCCCGAGCGGCTGGCGGGTCCGTCTGGGGAAATTCATCATCATCCGGTCATCATCATCATCCGGTCATCATCATCATCCGGTCATCATCAGCATCATCATCATCCGGTCATCATCATCATCATCATCATCATCATCATCATCATCATCATCATCATCATCATCCAGTCATCATCATCATCATCATCATCCGGTCATCATCATCATCATCATCATCATCATCATCATCATCATCATCATCATCATCATCATCATCATCATCATCATCATCATCATCATCATCATCACCACCATCATCATCACCACCATCACCATCACCACCATCCCCACCATCACCATCCCCCCTCCTCCTCTCTCTCTCTCTCACACGCACACATATACACCGCACACATATCCTTTCTCTGTTTGACACACCCACCCACTCACTTTCCTTTACTCCACACACCCACTCACACGCCACACCAGGCCCGCCCAACACCCCAACTCAGCTCGCGCTCTACCTGGGCGACCACACCCAGCACCTGCTTCTCTCCCGTTACGCCACTCCGGCCCTCCGCTTTCAGCTGCTGCTGCCCAACCAGCCCCTGCCCCCCGCCGTCCTGCTCCCGGCCCGTCTCTCGGCCGACCGGCAATGCTGGATGGTGGATCTGCCCCCGGGGCCTGAAGACGCCCGCGCTCACATGCAGTTGTCCTTGAACGGGGCCCAGTTCCTCGACCAGACATGGTCCTACGCCTACTGCAGGGTGCTCGCTCGGGTGGTGCCTCATGAATGTCTGCGCCCGCCCGCCCGCCCGGCCGCCCGCCCGGCCGCCCGCCCGGCCGCCCGGCCGCCCGCCCGCCCGCAATGACCACCATGAACCCCTCTCATCATCAATCCTCCTTCTCCGCCCCCAAACACCCACCCACACCCACACACCCAGCGCTGCCCTGGCGCCAGCAAGTCCTCATCACGGGCCTGCCCGATCTCCTCGGCAGCGCCCAGCCGCCCGACCCCGCCGTCCCGGTCCCCGTTCGCTACACGGCGCCCGCCCTCTGGCCCCTGCACCAAGCTCGCCTGCCCGCCCGGCTGACGGCAAGCGGGGGTGGCTCGCAGCATCACACCCCACCGACGACCCCTGCCACTGCCCGGTCCCCCGGCCCGGCAGGCCGGATTACACCCCGGGGTGATATCCCCGCCGTGGAGTCGGACGGCGGGGGGAGCGAGGAGGAGGGTGCCGAGCGGGTCTTGGTGCAGGTGGTGCTGGGCAGGTGGACACGGGACGGACTGGTGTGCGACCCGCCGCCATGGTCTGGCTGCCTGCGGGTGTGTTGTTGTTGTTGTTGTTGTTGTTGTTGTTGTTGTTGTTGTTGTTGTTGTTGTTGTTGTTGTTGTTGTTGTTGTTGTTGTTGTTGTTGTTGTTGTTGTTGTTGTTGTTGTTGTTGTTGTTGTTGTTGTTGTTGTTGTTGTTGTTGTTGGTGGTGGTGGTGGTGGTGGGGGGTGGGGGTGGGGGTGGGGTGGGGGTGGGGGTGGGGGTGGGGTGGGGAGCTCTTCACATGCATGTAATACGAGCAGACAGCCACCCGACAATGATGATGCATGTTCCAAACACTCATTCTCCCACCACCACCACCAACCAACCAGGGGCTCGTTCAAGACCCCAGTCAAAGTTGAAGTCTGCCTGACCCCGGCCGACCCTTCACCGCGCTATGTTCAAGTGGCCGGGGATGGCCTGCTCTTCCGACATGTGCCCACCCTCGTCCGGTTGACCCCCCGCTGCGGACCCCTCACCGAACCGCTGCGGGCCTGCGCCCAGGTGGTGTGCGCCGTGCCTATGGCGGCCTGTCCTGGTCTGTAGGGGGGTCCTCATTGGACGTGTCGACTGTTGCTGCCGGCTTGCTGGTTGGGACGGTTGCTGCCTGCTTGCTGGTGGACACTGCTTCGGCTTCCCTCGTGGGTTGTGTGCCGAGACTGCTTGCAGTGGTCGTCCTCTCTGAAATGGGTGTATCTGTCCGAACGGATCGTGTCTCTGTGTGTGGTTGTGTGTGCCTGTGTCCTTGTCTTGCCTCCCCGACACATGCTGCTCCTGTACGATGCGTCCAGGTTGACCTTTTTTACAAATCCCTCTCCCTTCCCCGATCACCACACCCAACCCACCGCTCCCACCCACCCATCTCACCACCCTCCCTCACAGCCCCCCAGATCCTGCTCCGGGTGACCACCGGGTTCACCAACGGCCACGAGGACTGCGCCCTGTCCCGCCTGCTCTCCTGCCCGCCCGCCAGTGACCGCGCCACCGCCACCGCCCGCTCTTTGCTCCCCTTCGACATCCCGCCCTACCCGGCTAGTGACCTGCCCTTCGCCTGTGCAAATATCGGGGTCTCACTGGATGGCGGGGCCCAGTTCAGCCTGGATCGGCTGCCCTTCGTGTGGTACCCGCCCACGCTGGAGTGGTACCTCGATCGGTATGTCGGGCCATCGGCGGGCAAGAACAAGGTCCGTTGACATGTTGACATGATGTTGGTGTTGTCTGTTACATCTGACATTAGAGGAGAGACAACATCAGAGCAAGAACAAGGTTCCCTTGACATGATGTTGGTGTTGTCTGGTGCATCTGACATTAGAGGAGAGACAACATCAGAGCAAGAACAAGGTCCCTTGACATGATGTTGGTGTTGTCTGCTCTATTTGAGGCACCAGACAGAGAGGTGAGACAGACAAGAAGATATAATGTGCGTGGACATGATGTTGGTGTTGTCTGTTGTGCATCTGCCATCATACTGATCCAGACATTCGAGGAGAGACAATCTCAAAGCAAGAATACCCCGTGCCTCCGTCCCCTGATGTGTTATGTCGTGTGCTGTATCGTGTGCTGAATTTCGTGCAGTCACTCGTTTGTATGTGACTTCCCTTGCCGTCTGACCGCCTCATCTCATCTCGTCTCATCCCCTTCCCATTCCCCCATGCGACCCGCAGCCACGCAGCTCTTCCTGGGCCTGACACCGCCTCATCCAATCGTCATCATCATCCAGTCATCATCATCATCATCCAGTCATCATCATCATCCGAGCATCATCATCATCATCATCATCATCATCATCATCATCATCATCATCATCATCATCATCATCATCATCATCATCATCATCATCATCATCATCATCATCATCATCATCATCATCATCATCATCATCATCATCATCATCATCATCATCATCATCATCCGAGTATCATCATCATCATCATCATCATCATCATCATCATCATCATCATCATCATCATCATCATCATCATCATCATCCAATCATCATCATCATCCAATCATCACTTTTCCCGTTCCCCACGCAGCTCTTCCTGGGCCTGACCGACCGCACCATCCAGCTGCTCCTGTCCCACCTGGGCGTCACCGCCTCCCTCCAGTTCGGCCCCTCCCCGACCCCATCCCCGTCGCCCTTCCCCCTGGACGCCCAGCCCGCCACGGGGTCGGCCTGGGGCGGCTGGACGGTCGAAATTCCCCCAGGTCAAGACGGCCAGCTGGTGCCCGTCTCAGCCTCGCTCAACCACCAACACGCCCTTGTCGGCCTGCGGGAGTACCGGTACAGCGACGCCCCGGCCAGCGCGGGGTGGACCCCGGGCGAGGTGCGCGTCGAGGTGGTGCAGCTGGGCGCGTCGGGCGAGCGACAAGTGCGATTTGTCGGGTCTGTGGGATGGACGGGAGCGAGCGCCATCAACACCTGCGACCCTGCGACCCGTCTTGAATTATTGCGCGCATTTCTGGGAGTGGGATGCAAAACAACGAGAACACACACAACAAAATGTCCTGACACTTTGATTTCTTGGACCTGCCGACCTGCAGCCCCTCGCAAAGAGACTCGATGTTCATCCAGATCATCAGCATCAGCAGCATTAGCAGCACCATCATCCACCCTGATCCATCATCATCCGAAATCGTCATCATCATCACATCATCATCGACATCATCACCCGAGCATCATCGACATCATCATCATCGACATCATCATCATCCAATCATCATCATCCAATCATCATCCAATCATCATCATCCAATCATCATCATCCAATCATCATCATCCAATCATCATCATCCAGTCATCATCATCCAATCATCATCATCCAATCATCATCATCCAGTCATCATCATCATCATCATCATCATCCCCACATCTCAGCCGCCCTTCTCATCGCGATCTCTCTCTTTTTTTTCCGCACCCGCGCAGCCGCTCGCTTGCCAGCCTGCTTCCGACCCTCCAGCCGTCCCTCCAGCCCCACGTCCGCTACACCGCGCTGAGTCGCTTCCCGCCAAGCCGCCCCCTGTCCACCACCACCACCTCCACCGCCAGCCACCGTCCCACCCGCCACCTTCCCGACGCCTCCGAACCCGTCCTCCTCTCACGCTGTGCCTGCACCCTGACCTCACCACACCCCGCACGGATTGACGAGACGGGCGCCGTGTTGACTGCCACCCTGCCCGCCCACGCCAGCGCCCGGTTTCCGACCAGGGTTGAGCTGTCCCTGGACGGGACGCCGGGGTATGTTGGGGTGGGCGGAGATGGCCTGGTTCTGGGGCATATGCCCTGCCCTGTGCGGGTGGAGCCGCGGCTGGTGGCGCGTGAGGGCGGGACGCGGATCCGGGTTGGACTCGACCGGATTGAGGCCATCGGGGCCGGTGCCAAAGGTCAGTACGTCTTGTGACACGACATGTATGGGTTGATGAACCAGATGACGACACACATCTTACCCAGAGAGCATGACGACACATAATGATGACATGATGACATGTTGACACACACACACAGAGCATTATGCATACGGATGCAGGGGATGACATGATGAATGACATGTTGACACACACTCGTGGCAATACCCAGATGTCATCGTGATACATACAGGGGATGATGGCATGATGGCACGTACAAGGGATGACATGATGGCAAGGCATGACGACCCACCTCACCAATCCCCCACACACACACACACACACACACACACAGATCTCCAGGCCGACATCCGTGTCTCCCGACTGACGCCCGCCCGCCCGCCCGAGTCCCCGGCCTCCGAATGCGCCATCTTTCAACACACCGTCAGTTGCGAGGCCTTCGACCCAATCCGGGGTGAGGCCACGTTCCTGGTGCCGGCACTGCCCGATGATGCGGCGGCCGAGGCGGCAGACCCGGATGGGTTTGTGGTGGCCAGTTTGGCCCTGTCCATCGATGGCGGTCCGTAAAAATGACACACACACATGATTGACACTGTCTTCACCTTCCCCGTGAGTCCACCGATTGGCGCTTTAATTTGGCGCAGTGGATTGACACACGCACACTGTATTGGCACACTGTCTTGACACAAACACACACAGACGGCCTCGACCGAGCCACCTCCTCCCTGCCTGTCCTGTGTCGACATAGACTGTATTGACCCGCCCACAAACATTCACAAGACCGCAGGCAAGCTGTGGGGCCTGACGACCGAGCCAGCTTTCCTCTACTTCCCGAGTTGTTGACACCTGCATGAACCCACTGTGTTAACCTACGTATTGACAATCACACTGTCTCACAACCACACACACTGTAGTATTGACACACACACATTCCCAAATTCCCTGCCCTGGTCTTGACACACCCACAATCACTGTCCCACATCCACACGCACACAGGCAAGCTGTGGGGCCTCGACCGGGCCACCTTCCTCTACTTCCCGAGTTCCCTGCCCTGGCGCCACGACCGTGATGTTGTTGGCCTTCTCGCGCCCACCCCGATCTGCCTGCAACTCGCCTCATCACGTGCCCAGCGACTTCTGGCCGAATGGGGGAGCGGCGGTGCCGCGGCATGGGTGCGGGTGATGGCGGAGGACGGCAGTCCGGTGGACGGAATAGCGGCTCCCTCCGAGGGGTGGGAGCCGCGCCTGGGCGGCGGGGGCGGGGGCACGGAGAGCGGGATGAGCAGCCGGAATACGAGTGTTGAGTACCATGACGATTTTGAGGTCCGTGTGACCATTGCCACCATCTCCGCCACCTCCCATCGCACGCACATCACTTCTCTTTGCCTTTTGACCATATGATTGTAATTCTCTGTACAATGGCTCTCCCATGATTGTAATTCTCTGCTTCTGTCATTGTACAATGGCTCACTGTCATTCTTTTTTTACCATGATTATCATTCTCTTTTTTGCTCTCTGCTTCTGTCATTGTACAATTGCTCACTGTCATTCTTTTTCCCATGGTTGTCATTCTTTTTTGCTCTCTGCTTCTGCTTCCCTCGTTTAGCTGGTGTCTTCCCCGACGACCCCCACCTCGCCTCTCGCGGCCCCGCGGCAGCCCCCCCTCGCCTCGCCCTCGCGTCCGCCACCCCTGGCCCTCGACCAGACCGCCGGCCCAGGCCCAGCCACGCTTCTGCATGGCTGCCCGTTCGGCCCCCATGGCGTCGGGTCGCTCCTAGGCGGGGGCGTGGGATGGCGCATGACACTCCCGCCACAAACCGCCCCACGTGTCCTGCGGCTGGCCGTCTCCTTGAACGGACAGCAGTGGCTCGGCCACATGGGTGAGATTCGGGCGGTGACCGAGATGAGTGGGCGGCTGGTGGGAATTACCCCGGGGATGGTGCCTGCGGGGGGGTGCCGACCCAGGGTGACGGTGGCTGTGGCCGGGGCGATGGAGACCTGGGACAGGCTGGTGATTGGGGGCGGGAGCGAGGGCACGGAGGAGCAGATGGTGGTGCCGGCAACCGAATTTGAGGTCTGGTTTTGACTACTTGCTGATGAATGGCTGGATGAGGGTGATGATGCTGAGATGAGGATGATGGTGATGATGGTGATGATGGCGATGATGGTGATGATGACGACTGGATGAGAATGAGGATGATCGGGTGGGTGATTGGATGATTGGATGGTTGGATGGTTGGATGGTTGGCTGGTTGGCTGGTTGGATCGGATGGTGGTGACGACAATGGACTTGCAGTGACATCCTCCAAACGTTCCACATGATGATGTCGTCCCATTTCCTCCCACTCACTCACTCACTCACCACTCACTCGCCCTCTTCGCCCAACCATCGACAGGTCGATCCGACCCTGGGCCAGATCCACTTCTCGCTTCCGCCCGTCCCGGCGGCCCTCCTGCCCCACCTTCCGGCCTCCCTCCCCCTGTTTCTGCACCCCGCGGGTGAATCCCCCCGCCCGCCGCTCACGGGCGCCCAGCTCGTGGTCTACCCTGCCCCGGCCCCACTCGCTCTGGCCCCAAGTTGTGGCCCCATCCCGGAGTCACTCGCCGGGGTACCATGCCCAACCCCCGAGACGGAGGTGGTGTTGACGGGCCTGAGACTCGGCCGGCCCGTGCCTGGCTGTCCCGTCTACCTGTGGTGGCGTCAGACCCCCGATGAAGCTCCGCCCTCATGCCCACAGGACCCGCGTGTGCTGATTCATCGTGAGATCCACGCGCGGGACACCTCGGTCTCCCTCCACGTGGGCCCCGTCCCCACGCCCACCCACGCCCGCCAACTGGTCGAATGCGCGGTGTCCTTCAACGCCCAGGACTGGTCGCCCGCGGTCCCCTTTCGGTATTTCGCCTACCGCGAGACCTTCGGCCGTGTCCCCGCGCCGCCGCCTCCCCTGGTCCACACGGGCGCAGGCCCGGAGTACCGACTTCGCATGCCGTTCGATGCGGCCTCGTGTGTGGACCCCGATTGCATGGCCCTGTCATTGGGTGACCCCGCCGGTCCCAACGCCACGCGCGCCGCGCGGGTTCGCCTGCTGGCGGGCGAGACCCGGGTGATTTGGATGCAATTCGGGGAGCCGGTGAGGATGAGCAGCGAGGCGGCCACCGTGTGGATGTGCCCCGATGGACAGCACTGGCTGGATACCAAGATCCCGGCCCGGGTCGT
Source organism: Paratrimastix pyriformis (assembly GCA_027972325.1). NCBI lineage: Eukaryota > Preaxostyla > Paratrimastigidae > Paratrimastix > Paratrimastix pyriformis. Next base: position 143,289 of record JAPMOS010000032.1, on the reverse strand, counting down.
GGAAGAGGTCCGATCCGTGATTCGTTTATGCACTCACACACCTCCCTGTTTCTGATATGTTTTTCAGTCCGATCCGATGGCGAGCCTCGATGCTCGACCCCAAACCGCGGATGATGAAACGACCGCAAAGGCGGCCGCTGCTGATCTACTGGACGGAGAGGAGGGCTGTGGGGCCGCACAGCAGCAGCAGCCAAGCGGCGAAACGTCTACCGCGCTTGAAGACGAGCCGGTCCGTCGATGGGGAAGAGCCGATATTGTGAGGGCTGAATCTGACCCGTGGTGCTGTCATGTTGCGTGCTGGCTGGCTGGCTGGCTGGCTGGCTGGCTGGCTGGCTGGCTGGCTGGATGGATGGATGGATGGATGGATGGATGGATGGGGTGGATGGATGGATGGGATGGATGGGATGGACTGTGTCTGGCTGTGCCTGGCTGTGCCTGTCCGTGCCTGTGGCTTGCTGACTGATATTGGCCCGCACACTAACCCGTCCCCCCTCTCCCTCCCCCGCTCCCCCTGTTTTTGCGCAGGTTCCGATCATCACCTCCGTGACCCCGGAGGCCAACCCCCTGCCCAACCCCGGCCCCGTCAGCATCACCCTGCACGGGGACCACTTCACCCCAGACCTGCAGTGCCGCCTGCGCATCACCGGTACTTCGGGCTGTGCCCATCCCGACCTGGTGCTCCCGTGTATCGACAGCACCCCAACCAGCACCCGTGTGGTCATTCCCCCGGTCCAGCTCCCGGTCCAGGGCACCTGGCGGCCCTGTCTGGTCGACAGTGCCACCGTGTGCCTGTTCAACACCCGCGTCTGCTCCTCCCCGGCACCGCTCCCCATCCGGGGTCGGATCGACTGTGTCCCGGGGACTGTCCACCCTGCCCGCATCCAAGTCCGGCCGACCGGGGAGGTGCCCATCTCGTGTCAAGTGACGTTCCAGGGCCAGCCTCCGGCCACCCTCGACAGCCCCCTGCGCCTGCGCTGCGCGCCCGTCGGTGGGCGGGCCTTTGACATTGCCGATGCCCGGCTATGTGTCGACGAGGCGGGGATCACCCGGGTGGTGGCGACCATGTCGATGGCGGCTGTGCGCGGGGGGCCGGCGGCGGCGGAGGGCGACGAGTGGCTGACGGCCGACCGACCCCTGGGCGAGATGGCACTGACCGTCGAGCAGAGGTCTGGATTTTGAAATGGGGGTTCGGGTGATGACGGGGAGCCCGCATTTTCCCACGCCTAGCCGCTCCATCCCCTTTTGCCCACTCCCCACGATCTCATCCCTTTACGATCCCCGCCATCCACTCACACACGCGCACCCGAACAGTCCCGCCGTGCCGTCATCATCAACATCAACATCAACATCATCACCACCAGCAGCGGAGCAACAGACCCCCACCAACCCGGGCCGTCCGGCCATCCTTTCGCTCTGCCTTCCCGCGGCCGTGACCCGCATCAGCCCCCGGAGCTGTCCACTTTCCTCCCCGGCGACCATCCGCCTCTATGGGCGCAGCGGCGGCTTTCCAAGCGACGGTGTGACCGTCCGGCTGGGCCCCAACACCATCGTCCCGGCACGCACCCTGGCCCCGGACTGTCTCGAGTTTTCGCTCGTCGCCCGGGATCGAACCCCGGCGCCCACCAAAATTTTCCCGATCGCCGTCTCGCTCACGGGCCGGCCGGAGGACCTGGTCCCGTGCCCCGACGAAATTGGGCTCGAGCTGCGGCCCGACCCGACCCTGCTGGGACTCGAACCCTGGACCTTGCCGTTGGTCGCCGGCCGTGGACTGCCGCTCGTTCTGCGGGGGGCCGATTTCCCCTTCCCGGCGGCTGTCCCCGGGGCGGCCACGGTGCAGGTTTCCCTGGACGCCCTCCCGGAGATCACAACCCCGCTGGACCTCGTCGCTGCCCGGGTCCTCAGCCCCTCGGAGGTTCAGACGGAACTGTGGCTCCCGCCCCGGTTCCTGCGTGCCGTCGGGCCGGAGCGCGACGGGGTGACGGTGTTTGTCTCGCTGCTGGTGGATGGCGTGGCCTCTCAGACCCGTCTGCCCCTCTTTCTGCGCGCCGCGCCGTCCGATTTGACCGTCCCGGTGGCCACTTACCTGATTGGTGACCCGACCCTGCCCCTGTCGGGGAAGCACCTCTTCCGTGGGATCGGGACGACCCTGGCCATCTCCGCCTCGGGCCACGAAGTCACCCTGACCCTGCCGGGGGCCCCGCGGCCCCCAGAACTCGATGCCATTGACGGGCACTACCGCGAGGAGCTCGCCACGGCCGGGCCGCTTTCGGTGGCCGAGCTTGAGGCCGTGCAGGTCCAGTGGCACTCCGAAGTGCACCCAGCAGCCCTGCGCGCCTGCCTGGCCGACACACTGGTGTTCCCCGTGGCCGGGGCGGTCACGGACTGGTACGTGGGCCCCGTCCGGGCCAGCCTGTCTCAGGAACCGCTGGGCCTGGCCGACCCGGTGCCCGTGGCCGAGTTCACGGTGCGCCGGAAGGAGATGGCCCCGGGGGAGACCCGCTCGGTCGTTCCGGCCATCGTCATGGCCGAGCGTGAGTGCGCGGTGACCCTGCGCGGCGAATTTCACGCCTTCTACGAGACGCTGCACCCGGCGCCAGGCTCGCCGCCCCCGCCGCCCGTTTCGCTCGAGTTGACCTGGATCGGGGCGGGGGAGGGCCAGGTTCACCCCATGGCAAGCACCCCGTGCGATGTGCCCGACCCGGAGACACTGACCTTTGTATGTCCGGCCTGCCCGGCCCCTCTGGCCACCTCGGTGCCCATGCGGGTCGTGCTCAAAGTCGATGACTATCGATACACCCTGGTTTCCGAGGCCCCCGCCTGCCCCGTCTCGCTGTGGGCCCTGGCCGGCACCAAGGTCAAGCTGGTCAATGAGCAGCCCATTGGGGTTCTCGTCGACCAGCCGCCCACCCGGGTTCGAATCCCGCTGACCGCATGTTCGGCCCTGCGCCCGCTGCGCGGCCGCGTCCCGCTGCAGCTGGTGCTGACCGCCCAACGGGGGAGTGCTGCCGGGTCGAACACCACCACGAGTAGTGCCAGCCCACCACCCGCCCCGCTCACCATCCCCTCTGACTTACTGACGCTGGACGAGGGCGGGATCTCATGGGATCCGGCCCGGTTTCCGCTGAGGCCCGGATGCTATCTGGTCGAGTGCACGGTGGGCGTGGAAGGGGCCGGGCAGCTGCCCGGCCAGGCCGTGATCCTTGCCGCCGAGTCACCGGCGCTTGGCGCGCTGACCCCGTCCCTGTGCTGCATTACGGCCGAGACTCCGACGACCCTCTGGCTCGAGGGCCGACATCTGGGCGATCTCGTGCGGTCGGTGGCCGCGGCCGGGTCCCCGCGTCCCGTGCTGCTCCTGACCTCACCCCACACCCCGCCCGACCGGCCCCCGATCGAGGTCCCCGTGGCGGTGGAACAGGACACCCACTTGACCTGGCAACTGCCCACCCTGCCGGCCGACTTTGTGCATTTTGACCGGATCAGCCAGGCCCCCGTCCCGCTGGTCATGTCCCTGCGGGCGGGGCCGTTTCAATTCGGGGTGGCCACCCCGTTGTTGCTGCACCCGCGCCCCAGTTTGCAGCACAAGGAGCTGCATCTGCCGGCCGTTCGGGGGGTCGATTGGACCTGGGGGGCCACCAACCTGCCCAGTCTGCCCGCGTATCAGGTCTGTCTCTTCCGGATTGATGTGATGCATTCAACCATCGCCATTCTCCGGTCATCATCAGCATCATCATCATCACCATCACCATCATCAGCAGCAGCAGCATCACCATCACCATCACCATCACCATCACCATCACCATCACCATCACCATCACCATCACCGTCACCATCCAATCAGCATCACCATCAGCACCATCAGCACCATCAGCACCATCATCATCATCATCATCATCATCATCATCATCATCATCATCATCATGCGCTCCCCTCCCTGCCCACCCCCCAGGTCTTCCTGAACGGCATCGCGGCCCCGCCCGGCGCCTTCCTCTGCGTCCGCACCAGCCCCGACACGCTCCACGTCACCCTCGACAACCCAGCCGCCCTGACGCCCAACACCACCGTTCGCATCGGCATCGGATTCTCGGCCAACTGCCTGGTCGAGGAGGGGACTTTGTGTGTGGTGCCCGGCTGTGCGATTGAGGAGGTGACCCCGGTGGCGATCCCCCTGCTGGAGGACACCCCGATCCGGGTGCGGGTGGCCGGGTGGGTGCCACCCCGGGAGGGATCCGCCGCCCCGGTCAAAGTCAGGTCTGTCACTTTCGTATGCCGCATCAGAACACGATCATGATGTCAGGCACTAGAATTTCACAAGAAGATTTCACTCCCTGGCGGTTTGTGGGTATTTATTTTTCTGTGTGTGTGTGTGTGTGTGTGCCAGTGTCGTGGCTCAGTTCCTGTGCTGCTTCGTTCCCAACACCAGCATCTTCTGTCTTGAGACTCATGGTGTCCTTGCCTTCTGCCCCTGTCCTGTCTCTCCACGCCCGATCCTCTTCCCGGACGGCCCGGCCCTCCGCCCCTTTTTTTCACCCATGCTCATCTCGCTGTCCTCCGTCTCTTGCGTGCATTCCCCATGCAGCATCCCTCTTTACGGCCCTCCACCCATTTTTTCACTCATGCTCATCTCGCTGTCCTCCGTCTCTCCACTTGCGTGCATTCCACACACACAGCTTCCTCTTCCCCGACGGCACGGCCCTTGCGCCCTCGTCCCGTCCCTCCCTTACCCCCCTGGGCGATTCGGCCTGCCTGCTCCACTGCGCCCTGCCGGCCATCCCGTCCCAGCTGGTGACCGGCCCCTTGACCCCGGTCACAGTCAGGGTGAGCTTTCACAGCGGGGGCGTGCACCCCATTGTGGCACCCAGCCCCGTGCTGTGCTATGTCATGCCGGGGGCGGCCACGGGGTGTCAACCGCCGGTGGTGACCACCGTGGGCGGAGCCGAAATTCAGGTCGGGTGATGTCCCGATGCTGCTGGGTTGGGAACTGACCAGCCCACTTGCCCTCTGACCCTCTTGAGAATGATGATGATGATGATGATGATGATGATGATGATGATGATGATGATGATGATGATGATGATGATGATGATGATGATGATGATGATGATGATGATGATGATGATGATGATGATAAAGATGACGATGGTGATGGTGATCGACTGTGTTGGTGGGTGCTCTGCCTTGATTTGCTCTCCGGCTCTCCGGCCCCCTGCCCTTTTGAGTGATGATGATTGTGATGATGGATGATGACTGGATGATGATGATGATGATGATGATGATGATGATGATGATGATGATGATGATGATGATGATGATGACTGGATGATGATGATGACTGGATGATGATGATGACTGGATGATGATGATGATGATGATGATGATGATGATGATGATGATGATGATGATGATAATGATTGGATGATGATGATGATAATGATTGGATGATGATGATGATGATGATGATGAAGATTGGATGATGATGATTGGATGATGATGATTGGATGATGATGATGATGATGATTGGATGATGATGATGATGATGATTGGATGATGATGATGATGATGATGATGATGATGATGATGATGATGATGATGATGATGATGATGATGATGATGATGATGATGATGATGATGATGATGATGATGATAATGATTGATGATGATGATGATGATGATGATGATGATGATGATGATGATGATGATGATGATGATGATGATGATGATGATGATGATGATGATGATGATTGGATGATGATGATGATTGGATGATGATGATGATGATGATGATGACAGGATGATGACGATGACGATGTCGATGACTCTGTCACGCACTCACAACACCACACTATTCCACCCACCCGCCCCCCAGTTGACCGGGGACTTCACGTCCATCCACGCGCTTCTGCACTCTCCCCTGCCCGCCCTGCCTGCCCTCCGGGCGTGTCTGGTCCGAGGCTCCGATGCGATCGAGTGCCCATCGCTGTCCCTGCCTGACGAGCACACGATGAAAGTCCTGATGCCTGCCGTGGAGGGTCTGGCCGGGCCGACGAAAGGTCTGCGCTGTGGTTGTGCGTTCATCGATCCAGCAATGGATGATGATGATGATGATGATTGGATGATGATGATGATGATGATGATGATGATGATGATGATGATGATGATGATGATGATGATGATGATGATGATGATGATGATGATGATGATGATGATGATGATGATGATGATGATGATGATGATGATCGGATGATGATGATGATGATGATGATGATGATGATGATGATGATGATGATGATTGGATGATGATGATGTCGATGACAATTGGATGGTGGTGCTGGATGAATTGGCTGATGCTGAGTGATGCTGATTCGGCCCGTGCAGGGTTGATCTCAACGTTCACTCATTTTTTCTTCTTCTTTTCTCCCCCCCGGGGATACCCCACAGTTGGCCTGACCGTACAAATCGACACCAACGAGCCGCACCTTCTCCTCGTCCCATCGGCCCCCCACGCGCCCCTCTGCGTGCCCTCGCACATCGTCTGCCTCCGTGCCGGCCAGCCCCGCTACGTTCTGTGCTGCGAGGCGCCCCCCCGCGCACTCAGCCTTCCGCTGCAGGGCCTGGCCGAACTCACGCCCTACTTCGAATGCCTCGCCCCGCGCCTGGTGCTGACCCCCATGCTGGCCAGCGCCACGGAGGTGACCACCACCGAGGAGGAGATCTCCCTGGATGAGGCCGGCCTTGTCTGGAAGCCGACGGCCAACCGGTGCGCACCCGGACAATACCTGCTGCGGGTGGTGCTGGGCCAGGGGGCCCCGGCCCTCGAGGGCTGCCTGGACGTGGTTTGGGTGCCCCAGCCGAGCTTCGGCTCGATCGAACCGCTGCTCTGCTGCATCCGGGGGGTCCCCGAGGGTCGCCCGCCGCAGACTGTCTGCCTGGACTGCACCGGGTTGGGCGTGCTGAAGGAGGCAGGACCGCTGAGTGTCCAGCTGGTCAGACCTGGTCTGTTTTCCGGTTTTTGGGCAAACCCGCCATTTTCTTGCGGCGGGCGGCTGCTGCTGCTTTGAAATCTCAAATCTGTGCTTGTGTGTTGTCGGTGTCTGTCGGTGTCTGTCGGTGTCTGTCGGTGTCTGGCGGTGTCTGGCGGTGTCTGGCGGTGTCTGTCGGTGTCTGGCGGTGTCTGGCGGTGTCTGGCGGTGTCTGGCGGTGTCTGGCGGTGTCTGGCGGTGTCTGGCGGTGTCTGGCGGTGTCTGGCGGTGTCTGTCGGTGTCTGTCGGTGTCTGTCGGTGTCTGTCTGTGTCTGGCGGTGTCTGTCGGTGTCTGCTGGTTCTGTCGTGTTCGTGCCTTCATTCCGCCTCATCTCATCCCCCCCATCCCCCACCACTCCCACTCCCACTCCCGTCTCCCAAGGCGAGATCCGCTACTCCAAGTCGCTTCCCGTCCACGCGGTGCCCGAGGGGTCCGACGACCCCACCCGGGTCGTCTTCACCCTGCCCGCCCTCGAGGACGCCGTCATGAAAGGCACGGCCCCCGAGGAGATCGTGGCCTTGCAGGTGACCCTCTGTGTTGATGCCTTCCCGAGCCCCCTGCAGTTTCCCACCCGTCGGGTGCTCTCCGTTCATCGGCCGCCGCGTTTGACCCCCGTGGATGCGCGACACACCCCCGCCACGGACCTGGTGATCAAGGTGTACGGGGATTTCCTGCCCAATAGCCCGACCCCGTTTCTGGCCTGCCTGGTGGGCGTCCCGCGGCCTGCCGGCGACTTGTTCTGTCGTCGGGTGTCCCCGACGGAACTCGCGCTGACCCTGCCCCCGGCCGCGGTCGAGGGTGCCCCGGTCGGGATCACCCTGCCCATCTCCGTCTCTATCTCGCCCAACTGCACCCTGTCGGGAGGCACCCTGTCCCTGGTGGGCACGTTCTTCATCAACTCCGTCAGGCCCATGCTGGTGCCCATTGTCGGGTCGCCCAGCCTCCGCCTTGCCATCACCACCCAGAACCCGCTGCCGGCCAATAGCGAGGTGACCGTCCGCTATCGGATGAACGACAACCTGGTGCTGCCCGCCTCGACACCGCGGATCGAACCCGGCCAGACCCCGAATCATTTCACCCTGGTCGTGCCCGGGCCCAGCGTGTTGACGGACAGCATGGTGGAGGCCCAGGTGAGCGTCAGTTTCTCGACGGGCGGGCAGCACCCCAAGGTGACCCCACACCCCGTCTGGTTCTTCAACGCCCCCTCGCCCGCCACCGCCATCAAGCCGGCCGTCATCCCGTCCACGGGCGGCACGGTCCTGCAGCTCCGCGGCAATTTCGGGGCCCTGCGCTCCGCCCTGGAACGCGCCCGGGACCACCAGCCCAAGGTGGCCGGTTTTCTGTGTGTGGTCGGCACCCGGGATCGAATCCCGTGTCCGCTGGAATTTTTGGATGACCGCACGGTGATCCTGTCGTGTCCCAGTCCCATCCCACTGCCGGCCGACGCCCCGGCGGCCGTCCAACTGACGGCCGAGATGGAGGTGGGCGAGGACGGGGCCGTGTTTCCGCTCATCCGGGAACGCGAACTGCCCGCGCTGTGGTGTTATATCCCGGAGATGATTATGCCTCGCCTCGCTGCCTCCCCGGAACCCGCCGCCGCCGCCGCCACCGCCACCACCACCACCGCCTTCCCCGGCCTGACGCTCTGTGGGGACATGCTCCCGGCCGTCGTGACCATCCCCCTTGCCGGCGCCAAGCTGCTCACCCCGCTGAAATCGCTGCTCCACCCCTCGCTGGTCCTCCGATCGAGTGACACCCCCCAGACCCTGATCCCCGAGGCCCAGCTGACCCTCTTCGGCGAGGGGATCGAGTGGCGCCCCGTGCCCAACGCCCGGCTGGCCCCGGGCACGTACACGGTTGAGATGACCCTGTTGAGTGGCCTGCCGCCACTGCCCGGGTCCCTCTCGCTGCTGGTCATCGCCCGGCCGAGCATCGCCTCGCTCACACCCAATTGGCTGGCCTGCTGCGGGAGTGCCGGGCCCAACCAGCCGCAAATCTTGGTCAAGGGACCACATTTGGCCGCCCTGGCCGCGGCGGGGCCCGTGCAGGTGGTCTTCGCCAAGGAGTCCTATTCGGCGGCTGCCCCGGCCAGGCCCGCGCCCAATGGCGAAGGTCTGCCGTTGCCCGCATGATGATGATGATGTTGTTGTTGTTGTTGTTGATGATGACTGGATGATGACTGGATGATGATTGGATGATGATTGGATGATGATTGGATGATGATGATGATTGGATGATGATGATGATTGGATGATGATGATTGGATGATGATGATTGGATGATGATGATTGGATGATGATGATTGGATGATGATTGGATGATGATGATGATGATGATGATGATGATGATGATGATGATGATGATTGGATGATGACCTCACCTTTCCTCCCCTTCTCTCATTTCATTTCAGGCCTTCTGACCAGCCTCCCGGCCTCCTGCACGGAGCAGGCCCTGCTTCTGCAAGGCGCCATCCCGGTCTCCCTGGCGCTCACCGTCCGGGTGGGCAACTTCGCCTTCCCCGCCCCGCCCGATGTTGAACTGCTGCTGCACAAATGCCCCGCCATCGAACCGCAGAGCCTGTTTTTGGCCCCGTCCTCCGGGATGTCCTGGTTCCTGGTCTGCCGCGATGTCCCCGAGCCGCCACAGGGCCTCGAGGCCCACGTGGAGGGACAGCCGGGCCTTGAGCTGCGCTGCACCCGGCACTCATCCAGCCAAATCCAACTGACCATCCCCAACCCGCACGTCTGGCCACCGGGTGTGGAGCATCGTTTGACCGTCTCGACGGCCTCCAATTGCACGCTGTTTGCGGGGACTATCTCCCTGCTTGCGCCCATCCGGTACTTGAAGGTCGAGCCGGCCCTGCTCCCCAGCACGGCCGGCGGCCGGGTGACGCTGACCTTTGCGGGGTCAGTGCCCACGGGCTGTCCCGTCCTGATGCAGTTTGTGCTGCCCGGGGAGGATGAACCCCTGAATGCCTTGGCGCCCGTGCGTCTGGTGACGGTCTCGCCGGACCAGTTTCAAGTGGTCGGGACTCTGGTACCCTTGGTTATGTACCACCCGCACTTGGCGGTCATTCCCCGGGTCTCCTTCGCAACCCCGGGCTCGCAGCAGTTCCTCGATTCGCCCACCCCCGTGGTGGTCTTCAAACCCTCCCAGAAATGCGAGGTGATCGCCCCCAACCTGGTGCCCTCGACGGGTGGCACCCAGGTGGTCATCCGAGGTGACTTCTCGGGACTGCACGAGACCCTGGGCCTGTTGACGGACCCCCGGCCGACCATTAACGTCACCCTCCGGCTCCTGAGCACCATCGACGCGGCCAGCGGGCCCCCGGCACGCATCCCCTGTGAGTGCGACCTGATTGACGCACACACCCTGTTTGTGACGGTGCCTCCGCTTCCCGACGGGGTGGGCGCCACGCCCGTCGGCGTGGCCATCGAGTGTGAATGTGACGGTTTTCGGAGCATCTTGGCTGATGGCACCTCCCCGGCGCGCATGTGGGTCTACGCGCCAGACCAAGTCCACTTGAAAAACGCCATTGTCTCGCCCCCCGGGGCCACCCAGCCCTACGGAATGGCTCTGTGTGTGGATATGCTCCCTCCCGTGGTCCCGTTCCCCGTGACCAACCTCGGGGGGTTCCTGCCGCTTGATGTCCTGGCCCCCTCGGTGGTGTTCACCCCGATGGAGGGCACCCCAGGCGAGCCGGTCGTGATTGCCGAACGGAACGAACTGCAGCCGATGGCCGAGGGGCTGGAGTGGCGACCGACCACCATGATCAAGGCCAGCAAGAGCGCATCCAGGCTCGGCCCGGGGTACTACACGGTCACGGTGCGACTGTGCCCTGACGGCCCGTCCTTGGTCGGTTCGATCGAGGCCTTGTTAATCGCCAAGCCGTTTTTTGTGCGAGTCGACCCGCCCCTGTGCAGTGCCGCGCCCATGGGTGGTCAGGAGGGCGACTCGCCCGTGGTGGTGGGCGTGCTGGGCACCGCCCTGCGCGAGCTGATCAAGGCCGGGCCGCCCCTGGCCGTCCTGTCCGACGGCGAGCTCTCGGTCGAAGTGCCCGCCAAGTATGAGCCCTCCGTGAGCGTGGGCGGGGAGCGTCTGGTCTTCGAACTGCCCTCCCAATGCACGGAACGCGGCCTGCGGCTGATCAGCGAGTCGCCATCCAATGCCCATCTGACGGTGCGTGCGGGGCCCTTCCGGTTCCACACGGGGCTTGATCTGCTCATTCACAAGCGGTCCATCATTCAGCGGGAGACCTTCCACTACTGGGCCGTGCCCAACCTCAAGTTCACCCTGCAGGGTCCGTCTGCTGCTGCTGCCAGGAATTCAACCGTGTCATGTCGTGATTCGTTTGAATTCTTGCTTTCTGTGTTCCCATGCCCCCAGATGCCCCCAGATGCCCCCATATGCCCCCATATGCCCCCATATGCCCCCATGCCCCATGCCCCCATATGCCCTCATGCCCTCATGCCCTCATGCCCCATATGCCCCCATGCCCCATGCCCCATGCCCCCATGCCCCATGCCCCATGCCCCCATATGCCCCCATATGCCCCCATATGCCCCCATATGCCCCATATGCCCCCATATGCCCATGCCCCCATGCCCCCATGCCCCCATGCCCCCATGCCCCCATGCCCCCATGCCCCTGCCTGTTATTCATCCAACCACACGCCTCTGTTCTGTGCTGGCCTCTCTCCCCCACAGGCCAATACTTCCCTGCGGTCCCGCCCAAGGCCGCCCCGACCCTCTACTATCGCAGCTGGTTCGACAACGCCCCCGAGGTGCCCGTCACCTGCACCCGGCAGTCCTCCACCACCCTCGAGGTGACCATTCCCGACCCCACGGGCCTTCCCCGTGACACCGAACTGCCGCTCTCAATCACCATCTCGCCCGGCTGTGTCCTGGCCGCGGGCACAGTATACCTCTTGGGGCCGGCCAAGATTGACTCGGTCACGCCGACTGTGGTGCCCCTCATCTGGGCCGCCAAGGACTCGGTGCCCTCGGTGACGCTGGCCGTCCATGGGAGTATGCCCCCGCCGGGGTGCCCCATTGACGTGCGGTCTGCCCTTCCTTGACACCACACCGCACCATTGTCGTCATCGTTGTCCGATCGTCGTCATCCGATCATCACCATCATCATCCCAATCATCATCACCACCACCCACCCACCCATCTTCAGCTTCAGCTTCAGCTTCATCATCATCCAATCATCATCATCATCATCATCATCATCATCATCATCATCATCATCATCATCATCATCCAATCATCATCATCATCATCATCATCATCATCATCATCATCATCATCATCATCATCATCATCATCATCATCATCATCATCATCATCATCCAGTCATCATCATCATCATCATCGTCATCATCATCATCATCATCATCATCATCATCCAGTCATCATCATCATCCAGTCATCATCACCATCACGATTGGTTTGTTGGGCTGCTCTCCGTTCGTTCAGTCTCTTTGGGTGGTGCCTGCCTGCCCACCCTCCGTTCCATCACCCAACTCACCACACCCCCATTCTCTACACTCCGCCGGCCCCGTCCACCCACACAGGTACCGCCTGGCCGATGGCAAGTTCCTCCCGCCCGCCTCCCTGCCCTCCCTCACGGCCATCAACAGTACCGAAGGCACCATCCAGTGCCCGCTGCCCACCCCCTCCTCGTTCCCCTCGACCGAGACCCTGATCCCGGTCACACCCGCCCTGAGTTTTGTCACGGGTGCCTCGCAGACCATCTGCTCCAGCCATCCCATCTACCTGTTCCGCTCGCCTGCGGGCACGGCCCAGAGCGCCCAACCGGCGCTGATGCCGTGCGGGGGCGGGGGCGCTGGCGAGGATGTGCTTGATGATATCAGGGTCACGGCCGATGTGGCGGCACTGTACGGGGCGCTGGTCTGGCTGCATAGAAAAAACCTCAATTCACCGCTCCTGCCCCGCGCGACCAAACTGCATCGCCCACTCGGCAGCAGCAATACCCAATCAGCAGCATCAGCAGCATCAGCATCAACATCATCAGGATCCAATGACATCGCCACCATCGTCCAATCATCGTTGTCGTCGTCGTCATCATCATCCACTCATCATCATCAGCATCATCCACTCATCATCATCATCATCATCATCCAATCATCCAATCATCCAATCATCCAATCATCCAATCATCATCATCATCATCATCATCATCATCATCACACACACACACACACACACACACACGCACACATTCACCGCCCTCCAGGTCTCGGCCCACCCGCCGCCCCCCGTCACCGTCCGCCTCCGGCTTCTGGATGTGGACACCTTCGTTCCCGTGGGGGCGGCCGTCACCTGCCCGGCGGTGATCTCCGACCCGCGGACGGTTCGGTTTGTGTGGCCCCGGCGCGCCTTTGCCGTACACGGGCCATTGCCCGTCCCGGTGGAGGCCGTCCTCGAGGTCTGCCCTGGGTGTGGGCGTCATTATCATCAATCAATCAATCATCATCATCATCATCATCATCATCCAGTCATCATCATCATCCAGTCATCATCACCCGTCATCATCCAGTCAATCATCCAATCATCATCATCCTCTTTCTTCCCGTAGCATCATCATCATCATCATCACCAATCATCATCACCAATCATCATCACCAATCATCATCATCATCATCATCATCATCATCATCATCATCATCATCATCATCATCATCATCATCATCATCATCATCATCATCATCATCATCATCATCATCATCGTCATCATCATCCAGTCATCATCATCCAGTCATCAGCATCAGCGTCGCCCTCACCACCACCCCCATCATCACCACTTTCATCATCACCACTTTCATCATCACCATCACCCACTACCCGCAGGTTGCCGACCATCGCTTCAGCCTGCTGCCCGTTCGTGAGAAGCCGACCCCGCTTGACCTGTGGTGCTTCTCCCGCACTGCCATCTTCGTCGAGCCCACTGGCCCCCAGGTCCGGCACCTCCTTCGATCAGAGGGGATGATGATCGGATGATGATGGTGTGGTGGTGGTGATGGTGGTGATGATGATGGTGGTGATGATGATGTTGATGATGTTGATGATGATGATGATGCGGATGCTGATGTTGATGATGCTGGAGTGATGGTGATGATGGATGTTGTGTGATGGGATGGCGATCGGGTGATGATTGGACGAGTGATGACGATGAATTCGTGATGCCGATGATTCTGTGATGATTCTGTGATGATTGGATGATGATGTTGGTGGTGGGTGCTGATGAGACCGACCCCTGTCCTGCCCCCCCGGGCCCCCACTTTCAGTATACCAGCTTACATTCCCCCCATCGCATCCCCCATCCCAACGACCCCCATCGCAGTCGCTCATCATCATCGTATGTCCCCACTCCATCATCCTTCACAACAACCCTTCCCACCCTGCCCACACCCACACCCACCCACCCGCAGGGCACCCCGGATCGTCCCGTCCCGCTCTGCCTGGGCCGGATGCCCGCCAAGCTCACCATTCCCCTGCACGGCATGCCCGCCCTGGCGGCCCTGAAGACCCGCCTGCGCCCAAGTCTCCGGCTGGTCCCGCAGGACCCCGACGGCCAGGAGGTGTTGATGGAGGAGCGGTCGGTCGCGACCAACGCCGAGGGCCTCGAATGGACCCCCAATCCGCCCCAAGTCGCCCAGATGCGACCCGGCAGACACCGCGTGCTCGCCAGCCTGGGGGTGGGCATGGGACTGCTCCAGGGGGCCGTCGAGGTGGTCCTGCTGGGCGATCCGCGGTTCACATCGATCGCCCCGTCACACTGCTGTGTTATTCCGCCCGACCCGACGGCCGAGCTGCACGGGACGGCCCTGGTGCACCCGCAGACCGTCCGCCTGGCCGGGGTTGGGCTGGCACCCCTGTGGCAGGCAGGCGCCGTGCATGTTGAGCTGCGACAAGGCGAGCGCACACTGGCAGGTCCGCCCAGCATCATCATGCAATCATCAGCATCATCATCAACAGCATCATCATCAACAGCATCATCATCCAATCATCATCATCCAATCATCATCATCCAATCATCATCATCCAATCATCATCATCCAATCATCATCATCATCAGCATCCAATCATCATCCAATCAGCATCCAATCAGCATCCAATCAGCATCCAATCAGCAGCAGCACCAGCACCAGCACCAGCACCAGCATCAATCGTCATCCTGCAATGCTGGTTCTGAATTCTGTTTATTCGCAAGGATGGCCGAGCGGTCCAAGGCGCCAGTTTAAGGTACTGGTATCTTCGGATGCGTGGGTTCGAACCCCACTCCTTGCAAGCGATTTTTATCATGTATTTTTTTCTGCACCTCCCTCCCCCAGGCCCCCTGCCCGTCTCCCTGGTTGAGAACGAGCCGGGCGCCCCCGAGACCCTCGAGTTCCAAGCGCCCTCCTTGCTCGAGGCCGACCTGGGCCTGACCCCCGACCGGCCGATGCGCCCCGTTCGGCCCTGGGTGGTCGCGGGCCCGTTCGCCTTCGACACCAAGGCAGATCTCGTCTTCTACCGGCGACCGGCCATCCCCAAACCGCAGGAGTTCCGCTACGCACCCGTGCCGGACCTCGTGTTATCGGTGGAGGCCCATGACCTGCCCCAGCTGGAGGGGAGCGAGGGGTACCAGGCCGGGTTTGAGGGGGTCCCGGGGGCCAGCTTGACGTCTGTGTTCAGGCCTCCTTCCCCCCTCCTCCTCCTCCTCCTCCCCCCCCCCCCCGTCTTTCTTTGTCATCCAGTCGCCATCACCCAACCAGCCAGCATCCAGTCATCAACGTCCAATCATCTAACCATCCAACATCGTCATGTCATCCAGTCATCCAGTCATCCAGGCATCAGGCATCATCGTCATCGTCATCCTCAATCATCCAATCATCCAATCATCCAATCTTCTAATCATCATCCATCATCATCCATCATCACCACCATCATCATCATCCAGTCATCATCATCATCATCATCATCATCATCATCATCATCATCATCCAAGCATCATCATCATCATCATCATCATCATCATCATCATCATCATCATCATCATCATCATCATCATCATCATCATCATCATCATCATCATCATCATCATCATCATCATCATCATCATCATCATCATCATCATCATCATCATCATCATCATCATCATCATCATCATCATCGATCAATCACCGCACCACCACCACCACCACACCCAACAGATGCACCCGCTCCTCGCCGACCCATCTCGACGTGACCCTGACCAACGCCAACAGCGTCCCGCCCGGCATCGCCCATCCTCTCTACGTCCACATCGCCCCCAACTGCTCGCTCTATGCCGGGACGATGCTCCTCTTCGGCTCGATGTTCATCGAATCGCTCGACCCCCCTGCGATTCCCAACACGGGCGGCTGTCCGCTGGCCATCCGGCTCGCGGGGCCCGTGCCTCCGCAGGGCTGTCCGCTCAGTGTCCGGTTCAGCCTGGCGGGTGGCCTGGTGTTGGACCCCATCACCCCGCCCACCATCGAGGCGGACTTGAAGGCCGGCGACCACTTTGTCGTGCGGTGCCAGACGCCCCGGGTCATGGACCGGGTGGCCGCCCTGGCCGCCGTCGATGTCAGCTTTGCCACGGGCGGGGTGGACCCTCTTCGCGCGCCCTTGCCGCTGCTCTTCTACAAGCCGCCCACGGCCGCCACCTCCCTGAGCACCTCCCTCGTCCCCGTGCCCGTCCCAGCGGACCTCCCGCCCTACGAGATCAGCGTCCGGGCCGACTTCAGCGGGATTTGGCACTTGCAGCGGGACACCTCCTTGATCCAGCCCACCCTGGAGGTCGTGCTCCGGGTGACCACCTTCAACCGGGCCCAACTTCGCATCCCCTGCACCAACACGGTCCTCCGGGATGCGCGCACGCTCTCCTTCACCCTGCCCGAGAACCTGGGCACTTCGGGGACACTGGCCGACACCTTGGCACTGCAGGCTATGTCTCTGTACGTCGATCTGGAGGTGGCTGGGATGCCGTTTACCCTGGCGCCCAATGAGAGGCCGATTGCCGAGACCCCCAGCACGGCCAGCCACCCGCCCCAGCTCTGGTCCTACCCGGCCGGGGCCATGACCCTTGGGATTCCATCACCGCCCACGGACGCCCCCGTGACCATGCTCCAGCACAGCCCGACCATGCTCTACCTCTGTCTGGGCGCCCTGCCGCCCGTTGTCCGGTTCCCGCTCTCGCAGGCCCATCTGCTGAGCCCCCTGCTCGCCCAGCGGCTGCTCAGACCGACCCTGACGCTCACCTCGGATGTCGACGGGGCCCAGCTGGTCGTCCCGCCCTCCCGACTGACGCTGCTTCCGGAGGGCCTGGAGTGGCGCGGACTGACTGCATGTCCGCTGGTCCCCGGGCGCTACCACGCCACCCTCCGGATCGGGGAGGGTCTGCCCCCGCTGGCGGGCGATTGCCCGGTGCTGGTCATTGCCCTGCCTCAGTGGAAGCGACTTGACCCGCTGCTGCTCTGTGCGGGCGAGTCGACCGAGGTCGGGGCGGAGGTCCAACTGGTGGGTGAAAACCTGGATGCCTTGGTCGAGGTGGGCCCCGTCACCATCCTCCTGCGCGGGGTCGGCCCCGCGTCCCGGTTTGTGGCCGACCTACCGGCCAGCCTCCACGGCAACGCGCTCATCTTTGACATGCCGCCCTGCGCCCCCGAGGACCTGGGGATCGCCAGCGACCAGCCGGCCCAAGTGCGGATCACCGCCCAGGCCGGGGTGTGGAATTTCGACACCCAACTGACCCTGTTTCTGCACCGACAGCCCGAGATCGCCATGGAGACCTTCTGCTTCCCCGTGCCGCTGCCCGCCCACGGGGCCTCGTTCCAGATCCGGGGCAAGTACTTCCCCGGCAAGGAGGCCGACACCCCCTCGTACACCGCCTATCTGGTGGGGACTCCCGTTGGTTCGGTGCCTCTGCAATGCCGCCGGATCTCGGGGACCCAGGTCCAGGTGACCGTCCGCGATGCCCGCCAACTGGAATTGAACCGAATGTATGCGTTGCGCATCAACTACTCGCCCAATTGCACCCTCGACTCGGCCCTGTTCTCGCTGTCCGACGTGCCCGTGGTGACGGCCCTCCAGCCGCCCGCCGTACCCCTTGATGTCCCGCTGGACCAGCGCCAATTGACCCTCGTTCTGCGGGCGGCCGGGACCCAGCCCCAGGTCCAGCCCACCATCAGCCTTGTGCTGCCCGACGGTGTGACGGCCTACGTACCGACCGACATCCAGTCGGGCCCGGCCGAGGCCTGGGTCGACTTGAACGCCCCGGAGGACGAACCCCCTGCGAATAACCTGGTCCAATGGACGCTGCACTGCCTGCTGCCCCCGGATCTGCTCTCGGCCCTCAGCGAGAACGTCACCCAGATCGGGGTGGTGGTGCGCTACGCCCAGGTGCAGGTCCTCTGCGCGGCCAAGCTGTCCCTCTTCCGGCCGCCATACCTCACGGACATCGACCCGCCCTACTGCCTGCGGGCGGGGGACACCCCGGTGGCCCTGCTGGGGGACTTCTCCGGCCTGCAGACGCTGTTGCAGACCATCCCCGGGTACACCCTGCAGATGCTGCTGAAACCGTTGGAGGCCAACAGCAGCAGCAGCGGGCCCGTGCTGTGCCCCCTGGCCATCCCCGAGGCGCGGCAGATGGTCTTCCACTGCCCGGCCATGCCCCACGGCGGGTACGTCTCAATGGGCCTGCGGCTCAACGGGAACCCGCTGGCACTGCCGCTGCATGTCGGGGAGGAGTCCGGGGAGGCCACCCTGTTCGTCATCGATGCCGCCCTGGCCACCTGCGCCCCGGACTACCTCGAGACGGCCGGGCCACATACCATCACCCTGGAATGCGCCGGGGGGCCTGACGCCGAGGCCGGACGGGCACTGTACCGCTCGCTGGCCCAACTTGGGGATGTTCCTGCGGGGGTCGACTTGGGCGGGCCGGAAATCCGCGTGCAATTGACACCGGCAAGGACCAAGAGCCAGGAACGGCCCTCGCCGCCCGTGCTGCTGCCTGCTGTCCTGAAGGAGAACGGTCCGTTTTGGTGTGCGGTGGGTGGGCGGTCAGGGGGCGTGGAGGCACTTTGGATCGACTCCTCCTCGCCGATGAATCAGCATCCCCCCACCGTGCTGACTCCGGACACGCCCGGAAAAGGGGACCCGCAGATGGATCATAAGGGACGCCCTGCTCAATGGTGGGTGTGATCCTGAAGAATGATGATGATGATGACTGGATGATGATGTTGATGTTGATGTTGATGACTGGATGATCATGAGGACTGGATGATCATGACTGGATGATGTTGATGTTGATGATGCACGAGAGAAAGACTCTTATTTCCTTCCCCCGGAAACCCAACCCAACCCCACCACCACACACACACACAACCAGGTCAATTTGTCTTTGTGGCCACCTTCTCGCTGGTCACCACCTACACCATCCGCATCTCGCTCTCCGCCGGGCGGGACTTCCTTCCCGGGGTGGCCACCCTGGTGTACTACCGCCCGCCCGCGTTCGACATTGGCCCAGTCTGCACCCCCGACTGGGTGGCCCTCGACCAGCCCACGGAGATCACCCTGGTCCGTGGATGTGTTTCAGTGTGTCAATGTGTCAATGTGTCAATGTATCAATGTGTCGGTGCGTATCAATGTGTCAGTGAATCAATGTGTGTCAATGTGTGTCAATGTGTCAGTGAATCAATGTATCAATGTATACAATGTGTAAATGTGTAAATGTGTAAATGTGTCAGTGTGTGTAATTGTGTCAGTGTGTATCAATGTATCAATGAATCAATGTGGAAATGTGTGTGGAGCAAAGGGACTGATCAATCGGACAGGAAGGGTCTCAAATGACGCACAGCTTGAGCGAATTTGGGGCCGAAAAGCTGTGTCCATGTGTAAATGTGTCAGTGTGTGTAATTGTGTCAGTGTGTATCATTGTATCAATGTGTAAATCAGTGTGTATCAATGTATCGATGAGTCAATGTGTCAATGTGTGTGTCAATGTGTCAATGTGTGTGTCAATGTGTCAATGTGTGTGTCAATGTGTCAATGTGTGTGTCAATGTGTCAATGTGTGTGTCAATGTATGTGTCAATGTGTGTGTCAATGTGTGTGTCAATGTGTCGCCCTTGTCTTGCCTGTGTCGGGGACCCCCTTTGGCGCGACACATGCTGCTGCCGTGCGATGTGGTGAGAGCGTGAGCTGTCCATCCACACCATGTGACGGATCCCTTGTGGGTCCTGATTTCCGGTCTCGGATGTTGACGTGCTCTTCCGCCTGAGCGCTTTGCCGTTGACTGACCCTTGTTCGCTGCCGCCTGCTTGCGTATGTTGAATTGGTGGACACCGCTTGACTATGGCGCCTCCCTCGTGGACTGTGCCTACATTCTTGCGGTGTCTCTCTTCCCTCTTTTCAACGCGCGTATCAATCGTGGCACTTTGTTTCATCTGCACTGCCTGCCATCTCGAACAGCGGCATTGTCCGGACCGCCAATGAATTGGCCCTCCCGTCATCTTTCCTCGCCCCCAATTCGAATTGGGTGCTGCTTTTGTCTTGTTTTGTTGGCCTCACCCTCTCGATTCTGTTGTTCTGCTGGGTGTGCAACCCCCATCGCGTGCAGCACGGTCAGTACCTCGATGACATCAAGCAGATTCTGCTCAGACCCCACTCGCGTGCCTCGCCTGACGAAGACGAGGTCTGGACCCCGATGATGATGATGATTGGATGATGATTGGATGATGATTGGATGATGATGGATGATGATTGGATGATGATGATGCCTGGATGGTGATCGGACGTTGATCGGATGTTGATCGGATGTTGATCGGATGATGAGTGGATGATGAGTGGATGATGATATCGGATGATCGCGCTCGGAACTCGGTGGGTTTCTGTCTTGTCGGCTTCTCATCACCGATCTTCTTCCCCCGCCGCCCGAGATGATCCTCGACCTGACCGCCATGCACCCCGACAACGTGACCTTCCAAGTGCGCATGCGTCCACCAAACCCCGACTCGGAGCGTGCCTTCGTCCAGTACCTGCTGGCGGAAGTCTGGGTGCTGATCGGCGAGGCCAAGCACCCCTTCCCGACCCACGCCAAGCTGCGCTGTCTCCAGCCGCCCACCTTCTCCAACCTGAGCGTCCGGTTCGGGCTTGTCTGCGGCGGGACGCGGGTGGCGCTGGCCAGCGCGATGGAGATTAACCCGGACGCGGAACCCGACCCGCCGTTGGATGCGCCCGTGATGCCCATGCCCTCGCCCCGCGGGAATGGTCTGGCGATTGATGGTGATGATGGTCGTGGTCGTGATGATGACTGGATGACTGGATGACTGGATGTGGATGACTGGATGACTGGATGTGGATGACTGGATGACTGGATGACTGGATGATGATGATGATGATTGGATGATGATGATGATGATTGGATGATTGGATGATGATGATGATGGTGGTGGTGGTGGTGGTGGTGGTGGTGGTGGTGGTGGTGGTGGTGGTGGTGGTGGTGGTGGTGGTGGTGGTGGTGGTGGTGGTGGTGGTGGTGGTGGTGGTGGTGGTGGTGGTGGTGGTGGTGGTGGATGATGATGATGATGATGATGATGATGATGATTGATGATGATTGGATGATGATGATGATGATTGGATGATTGGATGATTGGATGATGATTGGATGATGATTGGATGATGATGGATGATGATGATGATGATGATTGGGATGATGATTGGATGATGATTGGATGATGATTGGATGATGATTGGATGTTGATTGGATGATGATTGGGATGATGATTGGGATGATTGGATGATGATTGGATGATGATTGGATGATGATGATGATGATTGGGATGATGATGATTGGGATGATGATGATTGGGATGGGGAGGAGGAGGATGGGAGGATGATGAGGAGGAGGAGGAGGGAGGAGGAGGAGGGAGGAGGAGGAGGGAGGAGGAGGAGGAGGAGGAGGAGGAGGAGGAGGAGGAGGAGGAGGAGGAGGAGGAGGGAGGAGGAGGAGGAGGAGGAGGAGGAGGAGGGAGGAGGAGGAGGAGGAGGAGGAGGAGGAGGAGGAGGAGGAGGAGGAGGAGGAGGAGGAGGAGGAGGAGGATTGGATGATGATTGGATGATGATTGGATGATGATTGGATGATGATTGGATGATGATGACTGGATGATGGTGACTGGATGATGGTGACTGGATGATGGTGACTGGATGCGCTCAGATTCGCTTCACTTGTCCCACTTCCCCGCTCCTGTCTTCATCCCCCCCAGGCACCTACTCCGCCATGGGTGAGAGCCCCTCGTCCACAGTCTCCATGGCCACCTCTTCCCCCATGAGGCCCCAAAGTGGCCGCATCCGAATCACGTCGTCCCCGCAGCCACCCGGCTCGGCCCGACGAGCCCACAGCGCCGCCCCGGCAATCGAGGCCATGCGGGCAACCTCCCAGCCGCCCATCCAGGTCAGCATCCAATCACTTGATCATCATCATCATCCGGTCATCATCAACATCATCCAATCATCATCATCATCCAATCATCATCCAGCATCCAATCGTCATCATCATCCAGCATCATCATCCAACATCATCATCCAATCATCATCCAGTCATCATCAGCATTATCAGCATTATCAGCATCATCATCATCAGCAGCAGCAGCATCATCCAATCATCATCGTCCAATCATCATCATCATCATCATCATCATCATCATCATCATCATCATCATCATCATCATCATCATCATCATCATCATCATCATCATCATCATCATCATCATCATCGCATCATCATCATCATCATCATCATCATCATCATCATCATCATCATCATCATCAATCATCATCATCATCATCACATCATCAATCATCATCATCATCATCATCATCATCATCATCATCATCATCATCATCATCATCATCATCATCATCATCATCATCATCATCATCATCATCATCATCATCATCACCATCATCATCATCATCATCATCATCATCATCATCATCATCATCATCATCATCATCATCATCATCATCATCATCATCATCATCATCATCATCATCATCATCATCATCATCATCATCATCATCAATCATCATCATCATCATCATCATCATCATCATCATCATCATCATCATCATCATCATCAATCATCATCATCATCATCATCATCATCATCATCATCATCATCATCATCATCATCATCATCATCATCATCATCATCATCATCATCATCAGCATCATCATCATCATCATCATCATCAATCATCATCATCATCATCATCATCATCATCATCATCATCATCATCATCATCATCATCATCATCATCATCATCATCATCATCATCATCATCATCATCATCATCATCATCATCATCATCATCATCATCATCAGCATCCAATCAGCATCCAATCAGCATCCAATCAGCATCCAATCAGCATCCAATCAGCATCCAATCAGTATCCAATCAGCATCACAGCAGCAGCAGCAGGCAGCAGCATCCTTATCGCTTCCTCTTTTCTTTCGTCAACCCTTCAGGTGGGCCTGACCTTCCGCCAGCTGGCCCAGACCGTCCTGGCGCTCAACCCCATCTGTCGACGCAACTCGATCCTCTTCACGATGCCCCCTGTCCCGTCCCAGTGTGAGGTTCGTCTGAGTGATGATTGGATCAGAATCGGATGTGGTGATGGTGATGTTGACGTTGATGATTGAATCATGATGATGAGGATGATGATGATGATGATGATGACATGATGTTGATGATGATGTTGATGATGATGTTGATGATGATGTTGATGATGTTGATGGTTGGGGATGCACGCGTCTCACCATACCTCCATCAACACCCCCACCCCCACCCCACCCCCCACTTCCCCACCCCCTCCACCACCCCTTCAGGTCGACCTCGCCGTGGCGTTCGCCTCCTTCCCGATCATCCAGACGGGGCTGACCTTCGTCTACACCGAGCTGCCCCTGATCCGTTCCATCTCGCCCCTGGTGTGTGTCAACTCGATCGCCACCCCGGTGGTCATCGAGGGCACCTTCCCGATGTGGGTCCTGATTCTGCGCAACCTGGGCGAGTTGCTGCAGCGCGATTTGGAGTCTGCCGGCGGCACCAATTCAAATTCAAATCTGCTGCCGGCATTGCCGGGGATCACCACCCCGCGCCGGCCCTCCGCCGCCCGCCGGACCACCGCCCGGGCGGACAGCTGGGCCCAGCTCAAGTCTCTCGTCACCGTCCCGCTGGAGAGGCTCCTGGATCTGGGCGCCGATGTCGATTTTACGGGGCAGGGCGCCTTGGCCGTGCGATTTGAAGGGATTGGCACCAATTGGATTGGGTACGCGACCCAGGTGAGCTTTGACCGGAACACACCTGACCGGCGAATTGTGGCCACGTTCCCGCGGTGTCCACGCGATGTGCAGGAGGTGCGGGTGGCGATTTCCATCGATCGCGGATCGGTCTGCCATCCCTCCTTTTCCTTTCTGTCTGGTTGGATGGATGGCTGTGTTGGCTGCTGGCTGGCTGGCTGGCTGGCTGCTGGCTGGCTGTGCTGTGCTCTGTGCTGTCTGTGCTGTCTGTGCTGTCTGTGCTGTCTGTCTGGGTCCGTCCATCTTCTCTCTCATCCCACTCATCCATTCCGTTTCCATTCCTCCCCCTGTGGGTGTGCGCCTCTCTCTCGCAGGTCTGGTCGCCTCCCGGTGTGGCCCCGCTCGCTCTGCCCCCGCCCAACATCCGGGTCGTCGACCCGCCCGTGATCCTTGCCATCCGGCGGAACCCGAAGGACCCCGAGCAGTTTGTTCTGCAGGGGCAGAACTTCTTCAAGCCGGAGCACAGTGACGCCCCGCCCAAGGTGCGCTTCACGGTGACCACCTTGCGTGCCGGCCATGCCGAGGCCAAGGCGTGGGTTTCCAACGCCCACTGGGTCATGCGCAAGGCGACCCCGACCAGCCTGGTGGCCAATATGGCGTCGACGACGGAAATCCTGTGTCGGGCCCACAGCCAGCTGACGGCGCTGATGGAGAGCATGCAGAACCCCGGGAAGGCCACCATTACCCTGCGGGTGTACCTGCACGAGTTTGCCTTCAGTGAGCCGTTTGGGGTCACGTGGAAGCAGGTCACGCCCCATCCGACGGGGTGAGTGTGTTGTGTCTCCATCCCCTCCCCCCCCCCCCCCCCCCCCCCCCTCTTTTGATAGATCATGTCTGCTCTATTTTTTATCGTCGACAGTTCGTCTTCTTCTTTTGCGGCTGCCTTCGGGTTCTTCGCTCCCTCCCACCACCCTTCCCCCAATCCCTCCCCTCCCCCCCCGGCCCGCTCCCCGTTTCAGGTGACCATTCTCTTTGATGTGCGTTTGTTTTCGTGTGTCGCTACGACGGCCTTTTGTAATTTATTCTTCGCGTTGCGCCGCTGCTGTGCTCATATGCTGTCTTCCTTCTCGTTTTGGGAAGAACACTGTGCATCAAAGCCATCCCCTGCAACAACAACGTCTCTATTGGGAAATCCTCACATGATGCCAGAGGCTGCGTCTGAGGGGCGTTCCGGCTGGGCCCTGGTCCTGGCCAATTGGTGCGCCTCCATGATGTACTTGATGAGGTTCTTCCAGTCGAGGACATGGGCGGCTTGTTCGGTCTTCAAGCGGAGATTCGCACGCTGGGGTCGATGCATCAAGGCGCACTTGAGCAAGAGTTCGCCCAAGTCCGACACGATTTGCTCCCTACCCCCCGAGAGGGAGTCTGAGACCAAGGGTCGTGAGATTGAGAACAGACCGTGGGCGGGGGTTCATGCGATCCAGCACGAAAACCCCGACCTCCTCTGGGTTGGGGACTGCCCCGACGAGAGTTCGCGCAAATCCTGAGGTGTTGGAGGTGATGCTCGGGGTTCCGCAGCACATGGCCTGTTTTTGGACGGCGAAAAAATGAGACGCGCAGAAAGAGGGGACAGACCTCGCAAGGGGTGAGCCCAAATGGTTCTGGTTGGGGGGGGGGGGGGGCGGGGGATCGACAGAGGAATAGGGGAGTGCAGACCATAAAGTGAAGGAAAGACACCAACGTGGCAACCTCGGACAAAATCGAGATACTCAAGGGGCAGAATGGGGTTTGCTGAAGGGTTGAGGAAGTCAGGATGGTACACCACTTTGACAGGTTGGGTGGGGTGGTTGGCGAGCCCAAGGCGTCTCAAGTGTGCCAAGATGGGGTCGTGTTCATTCGCCATCTAGGAGGAGTGACTCGGTCATCGGCCTCAGAAGTGCAGACATTGTGTGTGACAACCGGGGGAAGCATGTATGAAGCATGGCCTTTCTGTAGAAGCAGGTGCCGCTTCAGAGCGGTCTCCTCGGCAGTCGTCAGCAAGGCAGAACCGGATGGAATGATGCCATGTGAGACCTATGCCGCTGCCATAGAACAATCGGGGGAGGTGGGGTGACAGACACTATCGAAGAGCCGGTTTCCAATCGTCGCTTTCAGCTCATCACAAGTCTGACGGAGTTTGACGGCGGCAAAGTGGCCACTCAGGGTGGCGTTATTCCAACCCTGCGTCGGGGCTGGCGTTATGATGAAGGCGACAACCTACAAAGCGAGCGAGTTGCTTGCTGTCAGCAGGGATTGGTGTCGTAGGAACTGACAGTCCGTTCCAGAGTTGGCATGGCCTGGAGGGCATTGTTCAGCCAGCCAAGGGCGTCCAGGAAGATGTCGATCCCCTTGTTCAAGTACTCGTATCGGCCAGCAAAAAAGGCGTAGATGGTATGGTTCAGATCAAAAGTCAGTTGGCCAGTCCAGTGGCCGCGCACAAATTCGTGGAGCATCTACAGGCAGAAATGAGGAAGCCTGACGTCACACACGAACCATTTTGTAACGGGTGTGGAGATTTTCTGCTTCCCCGGAAGCAGGTTGATAGGTCGTTGACGAGAGCCCATTGGGGGTGAGAACGTCTGGCTCTCGTTTGAGGAGATATTTACATTCCTGGGCGGTGACCTGGGGGTCCAATCCGATGGGCGAAGAATGGAGGGGTAACCGCAGACCGTTGAGACTGTCGTGAGAACATGCGCATTCGCAGCAGCGCCTCTTTCAATGCAATATTGGGCATAAATGCCACGGCTCCCGGCCTCACGGTCGACATCAATCAGAGGGAGGTGCTGATAGAATTGAACGTCCCCCCCGGCACAGAGATGCCGGCCCAAAATGGTGGCGTGGGTGGTGAAGACCAACCCGACTTGTTTTTTCCACGACCGTAGGAGAGTCACAGCAAGTCCAGCCTGCCATTCGTGGACGTGCAAAACTGGCAGCTGGGCCTTGGTCAGAAACAGGTCGGCCGTGGGGTGAGAGGGGTCAGGGGTGAAACCACCATCGCGAAAATCGAGGTAGGACGCGAAAAAGCGCGCGACCTGAACCACCGCACAAGCGAATGAGGGGAGAGAGAAGCTGTATATTGTGCGTGTGTGCGTGGGGGGTGGCGGGCGGTTGTGGGCGACAGACCGTGTAACCAAATTTGACGGCATCTCTTGTGGTTGAATCCTGGTCTGAAATATTTCCAATTCTCAATTCGCGCCAGAGGTCTGCCCGATAATCATGATGAGGATTCATCTCGAGGAGGAAGACGGCAGGATTAGCCGAGACCAGCCACGATCCATAGTGAGCCTTGAGTCCTGCCACAGACTCAAGGAAATGCAAAAAGGCAGCGATCGATGGTGGAGGAGATGTTGACTCATCAAATTGGAGTGCAGAGGCATTCCCCAGCCATGGGCCGATTGTGACATAACCAGCGCCATACGTCGCGACCATCTCGCTGGCCTTGCTGACGAGTACGCTATGCACTCCTCCAACCTTGTTGGCGACTTCCCAAGAGCACTCGAAGAGCATCGCGGCAGCAGGAAATGAAATGCCGGCCGCTGCATGTTGTGCCCCGATCGTGCATTCCTATTCTCGGTCATTGCCGGCTCCCAGCCCGTCATATCCGACATGGCGTGTTGCGACGCCTATTTTCGCTTCATCAAGCGATTTCGCTACTTTGTCTTATTGTTTTGGTTGGCTATCGCCATTTGCAGCGGGATTTTCGGACTGAATATCTTCTCTGTCACAAAAGGTCTGTTCGTCCTCCGCATCTATTTTGACTTTCACAATTAAATAGGCATGCAACTTAATCCTCCGCCAGGCTCGCCCACAGACCTAGCTCGACGCGCCTACCATGAGCAATTCGAAGTGGGCACAGTGACGACCCTCACGGGCGCCTCGAAGTTGAGCTCCGTTGTGGCATTCATCCACAATCGCAAGGACGACAACAGCGTTCTTGGTGTCTGGACACAAAACTTCACCACTTGGATCGAATCGAAGGTGAAGGGTCGGCCCGGGTTTGTCTCGGTGAACGGGTACTACAACAGCCCCAAGGAACTTCAGCCACAATTTGTTGCTGGTTCGCACGACTCAGCCACGGTTATTGTGGTCACATGCACCGCGGCCACGATTCGTGGGACTGCCCTCTGGCTCCAGCCACTGGTGGTCGCCGAATGGCCGGCGCCATCACCCGACTGGGTGGTGGGTCTTGTAGGTCTGCGGATCTGACCCTTCTGATGAGCGTCTCCAAAATATTTCCTCTGTATCTATCCCCCCAGGTCAGGACATCTTTTCATACGAGGCAAAGGGGATGGTCCGTCGCCCGTCCGCATCATCCATACATCGCACCACCCCACTCCCCCACGCACGAACACGCGAACGATTCCTGTTTCGGCGCGCGTCGATATCTCCCGGGGTGATCTTTCACTCTGCGTTGTGGCCCCCGGGGTTGCATACCCACAGGCCATCCGCGATTTCTCATCCATGGACACGACGGTTCTCCCGCTGGCCCTGGCGGTGCTCTTCCTGGTGCTGCGCTCCATCCGGCTGCTGCTGGTGGCCCCCGTGACAGCCTTCCTCAGGTCGGCCCTCATATCAAGCGGGGGTCGGGACTGCGCGCTCCATGATGCTGCTGCTTTATGTTGTGACCGCATTGATCGACGAAACACACTTCTGTCCGCATGATCATTTTTTCTCGAATGCGCAGAGACAGTGCCCCATGGCTTTCGGTGAACAAAAGGGCAGGGACGTAATCAACGCAAGCTGCAGTCCAGCAGTCCCAACATTTCAGCGGAGCATGCAATCGGTAGGCGCGACGGGCGGTGTGTACAAAGGGCCAGGGACGTAATCAACGCAAGCTGATGATGACTTGCGCTTTTACAATGTCTACCTCGTTCATGATCCATCATTGTCAAGATCACGATGTCGTTTCAAAGAATGACCCACGCCTTTCCTTAATTAATTATTGTTTTTATCACGTTCCCATAGTATTTCCGATCTCCGTCCCTGTTGAACAAGCTGTTGAACAAACTTGTCGCGCAGCAACAGCCCATCCCGAACACCTGGATACCCGTAGTGGCTATGTCCCTTTACCGGACACCCGGATTGCTATGACCCCCCCCCCCCCCCCCCCGGACACCCGGAGCGGCTATGACGCTATGACCCTCCTGCACATCTAGTGGCTCTTACCCTCTCACGTCGTGGCTATTATACCCTCTCACGAAGTGGCTATTATACCCTCTCACGAAGTGGCTATGAGACCCTCTCACGTAGTGGCTATTATACCCCTCTCACGTAGTGGCTATTATACCCCTCTCACGTAGTGGCTATTATACCCCTCTCACGTTTCCCCCCTCAAAGAGTAGCTTACCCTCCTCCCGGAAACCCGGATTTTGGCGATGACTCCCACAACTCGGGGTTGGGCAGCGCGCACCGCCCCCACACCCACCCACCGCCTCGGAAACGGGGCTCTTGCCGAGTCCATGACTTCGCCCCCCACGCAGACTCAGATTTGGTCATCACCCGACCACAAAACTGTTAAACTCCGATTGTGTGTCCCACCTTGCCTTGATACACATCACAACTCCCCCGCGCCCACACCCACACCCACTTCCTCGCAGCCTGTTCACCTCCTTCTGGGCCATGGTCCTTCACCCGACCCAATCATCATCACCCAACCCTCCCACACCCACCCACTTCCTCGCAGCCTGTTCACCTCCTTCTGGGCCATGGTGCCCTTTGCCGAGCACTGGTTTGCCATGGCCGACTTCGCCCCGGGTCTGCGTGGCCCCCCTGCCCATGCCCCCCTGAGGTGGATATGCCCCCCCCTGAGGTGGATATGCCCCTGAGGTGGATATGCCCCCCCTGAGGTGGATATGCCCCCCCTGAGGTGGATATGCCCCCCCTGAGGTGGATATGCCCCCCCTGAGGTGGATATGCCCCTGAGGTGGATATGCCCCCCCTGAGGTGGATATGCCCCCCCTGAGGTGGATATGCCCCCCCCTGAGGTGGATATGCCCCCCCCCGAGGTGGATATGCCCCCCCCTGAGTTGGATATGCCCCCCCCCTGAGGTGGATATGCCCCCCCTGAGGTGGATATCCCCACCCCCCACGCCCCTCCCCCCCACCTCCCCATGACCCCAGGCGCTGATTTTTGCGGCGAATGTGTGTGTCCTGTGCTCCACCCCACCCCACCCCACAGATTTCATGGTGAGCACGGTGCTGGCCGTCTCCATCGACTACACGCTCTTCTTCCTCTCGCGCTACCGAGGTTCGCATGCCCTCCGCCTCCTCCGTCCCCCCCCCCCCCCCCCCCCCCCCCCCCTTGCCCCTAACATCTGGGGAAATGATGACGGATGTCACCCCAGTGGAGATCCTGGTCAACAAGCCCCTTGCCTCCCTGCCTTCCTGCTTGTCTCTCTGTCGCCGGCCGGGTCGCCCCTGAGTCATACGGTCATACCGTGTCTCTTCCTCTTCCCCCCCCCCCCCCCCCCATAGAGGAGGTGCTGGTCAACAAGCGCAGCAACGAGGATGCGGTGCGGGTCATGGTGAGCACCAGCGGGGTGACTGTCCTGCTGAGCGGCCTGACCCTCGCCATCACCTACCTGGGTCTGTCTCCGCGCCCATGTTGTATGTGTCGATATCACCCACCTCCCTGGGTCCCTCACCCTCGCCATCACCTACCTGGGTCCGTCAATGTGTCTATGTTACCCCTCCCCCCACCGACCCGTGCCGACCATAGCCCTCTACAGGCCTGACCTTATCTTCTTCCTGATGAACATCATCCTACCCACCCGCCCACCCCCGTCTCCCTCACCTCACTGCAGGCCTGACCTTCTTCCCTGTGAACGTCATCCTAACCCACCTCCATCGCCCCACCCCCGTCTCAATCACTTCATCGCCAGGCCCTGTGGACGTCAATACCGCATCCGATTACACACACCCCTTCTCCCTCACCTCACCTGCAGGCCTGACCTTCTTCCCTGTGGACGTCATCCTAACCCTGGGTCTCGGCGCCGGCCTGGCCCTGTGCACCTCGATTGTGGTCAACGAGACCCTGACACCCGCCCTGCTGCTCGTCTTTGGCCGGTTCTTCGCCGATTTCCGGATGTGGGGCTTCTACATCCCGTGGCTGTGCCGCGGGTGCTGCAACGATGGCCGGACGTGGTGCTGCCCCGATGGGGTCCACGTGCGCGGATGCCTCCGTCGACGACGGGATGAGGAGGTCTGCTTGTGTGTCTGTGTGCTCGGTCTCTGGGATCAGGAGCAGAGGTGGAGGAGGATGATGAGATGATGATGATGATGAGAGACATGCTGTGTATTGATGATGATGATGATGTTGTTGTTGTTGTTGTTGTTGTTGTTGTTGTTTTATGATGATGATTGGATGATGATGATGATTGGATGATGATGATGATTGGATGATGATGATGATTGGATGATGATGATGATTGGATGATGATGATGATGATGATGATGATGATGATGATGATGATGATGATGATGATGATGATGATGATGATGATGATGATGATGATGATGATGATTGGATGATGATGGCTGGATGATGATGATGGCTGGATGATGATGATGGCTGGATGATGATGATGATGATGATGATGATGATGATGATGACGATGATGACGATGATGATGACGACTGGATGATGATTGGATGATGATGTTGATGATTGGATGGTGATGATTGGACGAGGTGATCTGGGATTGACGATGCGATGTCTTGACGTGTTGTTGCAGGGGAGTCGAGGTGATGATACTCACCGACAAATATATGCCGTGGGGGGTAAGAACCCCCGCCCACAACTCTTCCCCATACCACCCCCACAGCCCACGGCAGGCACCGCCCCAGACCCCTCCGTCGAGACCTCCCCGCTCCTGTCCGACCGCCCCGCCGGCACCTCGCCTCCCTCCGAGACGGACGACGACCCCGAGTTGACACATTTCGACACCTCGGGCTGGGGCTACCGCTTTGCCAAGGTTATTACCACCAAGCCGGGGGCCATCGTGGTGCTCCTGATCGTGACGGCGGCCTCGGTGCCGCTGCTGCTGCAGGCCCTCTCCATCCGGATCACGGTCCGCATGTGTGGATATCACCCCCCCGTGAGTGTATATATCACCTCTCCATCCGGATCACGGTCCGCATGCGTGGATATCACCCCCCCCCGAGTGTATATATCACCTCTCCATCCGGATCACGGTCCGCATGTGTGGATATCACCCCCCCGTGAGTGTATATATCACCTCTCCATCCGGATCACGGTCCGCATGCGTGGATATCACCCCCGAGTGTATATATCACCTCTCCATCCGGATCACGGTCCGCATGTGTGGATATCACCCCCCCGTGAGTGCATATATCACCTCTCCATCCGGATCACGGTCCGCATGTGTGGATATCACCCCCCCGTGAGTGCATATATCACCTCTCCATCCGGATCACCGTGTTTATCATCCCCACGAGCGTCTGATCAATCCCGTGCCGTGCATGTATCCCCCATGCCTCTACCACCCCCCATCACCCCTGTCCGTATCACTCCCATGCCTGTCTCTACCCCCCCCCCCCCCCCCGAGGCATGTATCACCCCCCTCCCCCCTGCTTGCATCACCCCATAGGCATACTCCCCATGCATGTCTCACCCCAGAGGCATGTAGAGGCATAGGTATGCCACCCCCCATGCTTGCATCGCCTCTCCATCCTGCGAGTCTCTCTCCCCCAGACCTGGAGCCACACCACACCACTCGCAGATGACTCATTCCTGGATTCACACACGTCACGCAACACGCTGCTCAGCTGGAGAACAATCAGACCATCCCGCCACTTGCTTGCACATTTTTGACACACCGCCGCCGCACGCACTTACCCTCTGTCTGTCACACACACACACACACCACGCGCACGCAGCTGGACAACAATCAGATCATCCCGCAGACACCCGCCTTTCTGCTCTTCCAAGAGATGGCCCGCCTCTTCCCCGCCGGCCTCATTGCCCCGTACCGGTCTGCGTTCAGCCCCTCAGTCTTCAGACCCCAGCTGTCTATAACATATCACCCATCCAGTCATCATCATCACCATCATCATCACCACCACCACCATCACCACCACCACCACCACCACCACCACCACCACCACCACCACCACCACCACCACCACCACCACCACCACCACCACCACCACCACCACCACCACCACCACCACCACCACCATCATCATCATCATCATCATCATCATCATCATCATCATCATCATCATCATCATCATCATCATCATCACCACCACCACCACCACCATCCATCCAGTCATCATCATCCAGATCATCATCATCACAATCATCATCCAATCATCATCATCATCAAACGTCACATCTCCGCCCGGGCAGAATCCTCATCGTCGCCAACGACACGGCCACCCTGCCGCCCGGCCAGAGCGCCGTCCTGCGAGATGAATTCTTCGATGTGGCGCAGGCCTTCTGCACCGAACTCAATACCACCACAGGCCCGTTCTCCACCACCCACCTTGAGTACAGACGGGATGATGACTGGATGATGATGACTGGATGATGATGACTGGATAATGATGACTGGATGATGTCGATGATGATGTCAATGATGATGATGATGTTTGGATGATGGTGACGGATGATTGAAGGGTGTTGTTTGGATGCCGATGATGATTGGATGATTGGATGATGTCAATTTTCCCTTCTCATTGGGTCGGATTGGTGGTGCGCTCTCTCCAGGCATCCCCAGCACGTCCATCCTGTCGGTGGTTGCGGTGGAGGGCTTCAACGTGTCTGTCGAGTTGGCCCAGGCATGCTTCGACCCCACATCGGGTATCTACGACGAGCACCTGTGCCAGCTCTACCGGTCGGAGTGGAAGCAACTGGTCTGCTAGTGATGTGGCGACCTCTGGCTGTTTCTGTCTTTGTCTCTGTTTGTATGTCAGCTCCCCCCCGGTCAAAGTAAAAACATTTGGTGGGTGTGGGTCGTGTTTTCTCTGTCTGTTTCGATCTGAATCTCTGCCATCTGCCTGGACGGCTTTGATCGGGGCGGGTTGGACTGGGTTGGATTGGATGGCCCCCCCCCCGATCTCATGACCTGTCCTGTCCGCCTCCACGACAGGTGAATACCCGGGAGACAGCCATCCTGGTCCAGGTTTGTCCCCATCACCCTCCGTCCCCGCTGCACCTCCACGACCCACCTCGGCATCCACCACCTCTCGTTTGCTTCCCTCCAATCGCATTCCCGTCTCACCACGCCCCATCCAACCCATCAACCCTTCACCTACTTCTCACATGACACACACGCGTGCCCCCCCCCCCACACACACACACACACACATCTTTACTCGACACACACACACACACACACACACACGCCCGACCCCCAGATCTCGCTTCCCTTCGACCCGTGGGGCGATCTGGTGGAGCCCTGGGTGATGTCCGTTCGCGCCGTCTTCCGCCGCTATGAGAACACCACCAACGGGGCCATACTCTTCTACATGGACGGCGGCATCACCGAGCAGATCGACGTGGTCGATGAGATCTATGGGCTCATCCCCATGGTCTGTGGTGATGGTGGTGGTGTGTGGGGATGACAGGAAGATGATGACAGGATGATGATGATGATTGGATGATGATGACGATGTTGATGTTGATGATGATCGATGTTGATGATGATCGATGATGATTGGATGGTGATGATGATGATGATCGATGTTGATGTTGATGATGATGTTGTTGATGATGATCGATGTTGATGTTGATGTTGATGTTGTTGATGATGATCTGTGTGTGTTTGTGCATCTCTTTTTGTGTCTTCCTGTGTGCCTGCCTCTGTGTGTCTGGCCATCAATGGGCATGCCTTCACCTGGACGGCGGCATCCAAGTAGGATATGGTCGATGGAATCTATCGTGGTCTGTGATGGATGATGATGGTGCTTGGGGTGTTGGTGCTTGACATCATCCCTTCTCCGGCCCACCTCCTCGCAGATGATCATCTTCACCATTGGCGGGGCCTTCGTCATGGTCACGCTCTACTTCCGCTCTGCCGTGGTGGCCCTGCGGCTCGTCATCTCGATCGGCATCGTGTTGACCCAGATCTACGGGCTGGCCGTCCTGGTCTTCCAGCGGCACATCCTGATCTGGATCGTGCCCTACCTGTCCCAGTTCCAGGTCCGTGCCATGCCTGTGTCATTGCAGTGGGGAGTGTGGTGATCTGATCTGGATCGTGCCCGACCTGTCCCCAGTTCCAGGTCCATGCCATTCCCTATGTCGGTGTGAGGTGGATGGTGGATCGTTGTGGTGATCTGAGACATCCTGACCATCGTGCTCCCAGTTCCAGGTCTGTGCGTCCTGTCTGTGTGGGGATGAACTGGCAGACACAGGCAAGAC
The DNA here is from genome assembly GCA_027972325.1 of Paratrimastix pyriformis. Lineage (NCBI taxonomy): Eukaryota > Preaxostyla > Paratrimastigidae > Paratrimastix > Paratrimastix pyriformis. The sequence goes on along the minus strand of JAPMOS010000032.1, from coordinate 107,519 downwards.
GACGACCCGATCCAGATCAACGTCTCCCACCCACCACTTCCCTGCACAAGGACATCAGGTTCGGAAGGGTCCATCATCCACCTCACCCAAAGCCTGTGTCGCTGTGTCGGTGTGAGTGGGTGGTGGGTGATGCTCGCAAACATCTTGATCTGGGTCCTGCTCCCTTCCCGTATTGTGAGGAAGGAGGTGCTGTATTTGCGAGGGACGCAGAAGAGAAAACGTTCTTCCCGCCTTCGCGTCGCGCGCCCATCACTCATCGATTCCCCCCCCACACACACACACACACGGCCTAATGCTTCATGACGTGCCAGTCCATTCTTTGGGTCACGCCTGTACTGGTCGGTCACCCGCTCCACCCCCCCCCCCAACCCACCCCACCCCTCACCCCCACCCCTCACCCCCCAACCCCCCAGCCCCCAGCCCTTGATACCCCCATGTTCCTTATCCCACCCTCCCACACCCCCTCTCACATTTTCCTTTTGGTTTGTGTTTCTCGGATCGCCTGTTGTGTGCCCGCCGCCACCGCCACCACGGCACAGACCTTTCCCATTCTGGTTGGACTCGGTCCGTCCCTCGTCCCTCTGCCGAGCGCTCCGCTCTTTGTGTGATGTTGGGGTGGTTGATGTTGTCTGGGGTGTGGGATGATGTACTTTGTCCGGCGGCCTGTCTTTCAGTTGGTGTTTCGATCGTTTCACCCCGCCGTCCCTCCTGCCCCTTCGCTCGACCCCCCAGGAATGATGATGATGATTGGATGATGGTGATTGGATGATGATTGGATGATGATTGGATGATGATTGGATGATGATTGGATGATGATTGGATGATGATTGGATGATGACTGGATGATGATTGGATGATGACTGGATGATGACTGGATGATGACTGGATGATGACTGGATGATGACTGGATGATGATGATGATGATGATGATGATGATGATGATGATGATGATGATGATGATGATGATGATGATGATGATGATGGTGGTGGTGGTGGTGGTGGTGGTGGATGATGATGATGATGATGACTGGATGATGAGCGATGATGATGATGATGATGATCTGGATGGGTGGTGATTGATAAGAATGATGTATCCCCCCGCCCCCCCCCCCCAGGAATGGATTACGACATCTTCCTGACGACCCGCATCTACGAGTACCGGCGCCATCCCTCGGGGCTCATCGATAACCGGGAGGCCGTTTGCCGGGCCGTCTCCAAGACCGGTGGGGTGATCACCACTGCCGGCATGATCATGGTCCGGACCTCTGGACGTGGGTTATAACCATGGTCCATACACGGGGGGGAGGAGGGGGGGGGGAATTCCCTCGAATGGGGGTGATCACCACCGCCGGCATGATCATGGTTGGGTGTGGGTGATTACCACGAGACCGGTGGGGTGATGACCACCGCCGGCATGATCATGGCCCGTCCGTTCAGGAGAGATCGTGATGGGTGCGCGTTTCGGGGGAGGGGGGGGGGGTGCATACACGGGTCGACCATGCCGGCGGTGGTGATCACCACACTACTGACTGGTCTTGGAGACGGCCCACACACCACACCTCCACGAGTTTTCGGTCTCACCCCCGGGGCAACGTCCACACTCTCTGACCCCCCCCACAGGGCCTGGCTTTCGGTGGCCTCATGATGAGCAGCACAATGTTCCTGGCGGAGGCGGGTATGATGCTTTCGCTGGCTGTTTTGGTCTGTTCAACCCCTTGGCCTACTCCACACAATCCTACCATCAACTTACAATTGGATAGAGGTTATCATCATCATCATCACCACCACCACCATTGTTTCTCCGCTTGTTGTAGTGCGACACGTTCATCATCCGAATCTTCTGGGTCCCGGCGCTGGTGACCCTCTTCGGTGATCTCAACTGGTGGCCCGGGAATCTGTGCTGGAAGCGACACCGGAACTCAAAGGAACCGACATTACCTGTGGAGAATGAGCCGGTTTTGCCCACGACTCAGATCTTTCCTCCTCAAGCCACGAGCGTCAACCCGTGATCAAATTGTTTGTTGTGGCCGCCTGGTGTGCGCGGTGGAGTTATGTCGTAATAATAATTCTCTTTCAATTGGTTTGCCATGTGTTGGGATGAGTCGCTCCCCCCGGGTTCTTTGTACTGTTCTCTTCAAAAAAAAATGGATGGTTCTTGGCCACTTCCGCCAGAAGTTCTCCGGCTCATTTTTTTGCGTTGCTCTCTCTCGCAAAAACGGGTTTGCCGAGCCGTCTGTAAACAATGGAAAGAGGTCCGCCAGCCAATCTGTGTATGTGGCGAAGCACCAGTCGTCTTCTTCTTGCAGATTCTTGATGCAATGGGGAACGATATCCATCACAATGTGGTGTTTCTTGGCAAACAAGATTCAGGCAAATCAGAAGTGATTCGGGCGCTCCAATATGCTATGTTGGGGCAGCTCCCGCCCCTTGATCGTGTTCATTCCACCGATCGGTGGCTGTCGATTAGTGAGTTCCAGATTCCAGGGTCTCGGTTCCATTATTCATTTTGTGACACCAACGGAGCCCGCAATGAGTTCGGCAATGTACTTTCCGTGCTGTCTTCGGCCGATCTTGCCATCTTCACCATTTCCGCGCTCGACTCAGACCAGGACCTGCGCATGGGCAGTTATATCCGGAATACCATGCTTTCCTCATTCGTGATGGGATGCCGGGCCGCCATTGTATTGTTGACCTTCCTGGATTCGCTCCCCGAACGCGAACAAGTGCAGGCCTATCGCCGATTCTGTGAGCTTGATGTCTGTGCTGGATCTTTCTCGTCACAACTCATTTTCCGGCTCTTTTCAAAATATAAAACACAGCTGACCAAGTACGGCTATCCCCGGACGCACTACCACTTCGTGCCCTTCTCGCCCACCCGTTTCGAGGCCTTTTTGACGACTCCGGCGGGCCGTGTGGCTCTCGCCCAAGGGCTCGCGGAACCAGAGACAATCCCGGGGAAGCCGGGGTTGATCAGACTCAGCCCGCCCGTGATGAACGCTTTCATGCAGCACGAGTACCCCTGGCTGGCCCGGGAGGCGGCGGAGATTTTCGGCTCTGCGGTTCGTGAATTCCTCGACTCGGGACTCGCACCCCATCGTCGTCTTCATCGCCCGATCATCGCCCGATCATCAGCCCATCAGCCAGTCATCATCGCATCACCATCATCACTCCAAGAAGTCATCCCACCCCCACGCCAACGCGACCCCATTCCCTGCCCACCTTTCAACCCCCGGGACGGTGCACCCATATCTCTCTTCCCCGCCCCCGCCTGTGCACATGCAGCGGCCCCTGCCGGCCTCCCCTCTCGAATCCCTCGAGTCGCTGACCTGCCTGATCGCCTCGGTCAAGCCCGACGCCACGCCCACCCAGTTTCAGCGGTGTCGCATGCGAGCCGACCAGCAGCCCCTCCGAATGCCCATCCTGAAGGTCTACGGCCAGGTGGCCCACAGGCCCACGACATGCGATGGCCTCGTGGGGCCCGCCGTGGAACCCGACTTGCCGCCCGTCATCGGGGCCGCAACGGGCGCCTCCAGTACCGGGGTACCAGCCACAGACGTCTCCAGTACCGGGGTAACCACCACTGCCTCCAGTCCCGGGGCAACAGCCACCATCGCCTCCAGTACCGGGGTACCAGCCACCACCAGCCCCCAGCCCATGGTCCTCTGCGGCTGTGTCCACACGGGGATCCTCTGGGAGGGCGCCCTGTTGCACATTCCCGGGGTGAGCTCCTCCGTCCGGGTGGTCTCGCTGCGCTCCTTTGGCCGTCCGGCCGCCTTTGCCCGGCCCGGGGATTTCGTCAGCGTCGGGGTGATGTTGGTCAACGACGGGCCGTCCCGGCCCGGTACGGGCTGTGTCCTGTGTGACCACGAGCAGACATCCGTGGGTCACATGTCGATTCCGGCGGGCACCGTGGCGGCCCGCCCCGAGCGTGACGCCGTGCCGACAGCTGGCCTTGGGCACCCCTTGATGCCCATCCCGGATCGGGCCGTGACCCATTTCAAGGCACAGACGGTGGTGACCTTTGGGTGGCACAGAGCGTGTGCCCGGATGACCATGAGCGTGCACACGTGCACGGTGGAGGTGGAACTGGTGGGGTTTCAGATGCGGATGAAGAAAACGATGCAGGTCTGGTGGAAGGCACACGCACGGTGATGATGACTGGATGATGATGACTGGATGATGATGATGATGATGATGATGATGATGATGATGATGATGATGATGATGGTGATGATTGGATGATGATGATGACTGGATGACGATGACGACTGGATGACGATGACGACTGGATGACGATGACGATGACTGGATGATGATGATGATGACTCCATTGAATGGCGTCGCGTTGACAATGCTCCCGAGCCTTGAAAAGATTCCATCCGAAAACAGAAGCTGCGGGATTCAAGATTCGATTCCCATTCCCGATCAGGCAGACCCTGACCGCCGCCTCTCTCATCATCATCATCATCATCATCATCATCATCATCATCATCATCATCAGCATCAGCATCAGCATCAGCATCAGCATCAGCATCATCATCATCATCACCCCTCTCTCATATTCCGGAAAACCGAGCCACCAGGGCCCGTAAAAGGGGAACAAGGAGAGTAAAGAAATCACTCCCCCCCCCCCCCCCCCCCCCCCCGTCTCCCAAAGCCCCTTCCCGACCAGGCGGAACCCTACCGCCGCGGTCTCCGGCCGGGCGACACCTGCGTGGCCTGGTTCCGGGTCGCTCCGCAGTTCAACGCGGGTGCTGTGGCCAAGCGGGCGCGCGGGCGTCGCTGTCTGCCGAAGAAGCCGCTCATGAACCCGAAGGCTGCGACTGCCCTCTGGGCCCCCATGGACTCGGGGTCTGTGGTGGTCATCGAGGTGGAGAGCCATCGTCCGCAGCAGCAGCAAGCATCATCGACATCATCGGCATCAACATCAACACCTTCATCCGGTCGTCATCCTCATCCAATCACCATCCTCATCCAATCAGCATCATATTCATCCGATCATCTTAGCATCATCACATCCATTCATCACCATCATCATCCGATCATCATCCGATCATCATCCGATCATCATCCGATCATCATCCGATCATCATCCGATCATCATCCGATCATCATCCGATCATCATCCGATCATCATCCGACCATCATCCGACCATCATCCGACCATCATCCGACCATCATCCGACCATCATCCGACCATCATCACCATCATCAGCATCATCATCTCATTCTGCTTGCACGCCCCTGCTGCTCCCCCCAGGGCGCCCCGTCTTGCGCGGTTCATCCTGCGTCACGAGAGCAACTCCATCGTGGCGGCCGGGATGGTGCTGGATGTGGAGGTGGATCCCGCCCGGGGTGAGGCCCGCATGCAGGAGGAGTTGGCCTCGTGGGGTTATGACCCCGACCAGTGGAGGCGGATCCACCCCCAGAATGGGCACTACCGGTACATGTAGAACGAGGCCGCCTCTCCGGTGTGTCACTCAAGGGGGAAGAAAAAAAAAAGTCGTCGATGAATCGAACCCCTGACTGCTGCCGGTCCGGATGATGAAAAATTAGGTCGAGCTACGCAGGACTCGAACCTGCAGTCTCCTGATCCGTAGTCAGGTGCCTTATCCAATTTGGCCAGTAGCCCGAAAGATGGGGAAAAGGAACAGTGTTGAAATCTTCTTGGCCCTGATGCTCATGAGTCTCTTACTGCCCCCACCCAGCCCTGCGCCCCAACATCTCGAAAGCCAATCGCAGTTCTTGAAGGCGTCACAGCACGGGCCGGTGTCGAGAGAATGGGTTGGGGTAGGGGGAGGGGAGGGGATACACATCCGCATATTTATCTCTGGTTTCAGTCCAGATCTGCCGTCGGGGGCGGCAATGTGGGCGCACTCGACGCAGGTCGACTGGCCCCCGCACCCACAGCCGGGGCGGCGGCGGCGGCACTTGTGGTGGTGGTGGTGGTGGTGGTGGCTGGTGCCGGGGGTGGTAGGAGCCTTGGGGCCCCAGATTCCCGGAGCGTGGGCTCCGCCCGGGCGACTCTCCTCAGCACGGCTTGGGCATACCCGTGCGCTTCGTGCAGATCCAGCGGGGTTTCCCGGATTTGCGAGACAAAGAGTTTGACGACCGCCCGGCCGACCACAAACAGGAAGATGAACATATTCAGCCGCAACCCGAGCGCCTGGGCCATCCGATCCGTACCCCCGTAGAGGTGGTATTCGAGGGCGACGTCGGGGGGCAGCGGGGCACAGCTGGTCTCCAGGGGGTCGCGCCCCTCAGAGTTCATGGCCAGATTGGCACGATGAAAATCGAGCGCTCTGGCCCGGTCGGGAAAGACCCATCGAATATCGCAAATACGACATGTATTTCTGGGGGTCATCCAACACGCCATTCCTGAAAAAATGTGGGGTATGAATACTCAAAACAATGAATAAAGTCGGTGTACCTGCCTGATTCTTTGAAATATCCTCCATATTTAGGCCTTCGCCGTGTCGGGAATCCTGGACCATCTTAAATCCGACAAAATCCTCTGCGGTCGCAAAAAGCGGATCGATTTCCATCCCGCTTTTCAAGTTACGCGTTCAGTAAATCACACCAAGGGGTAATCGAGCCTTCGCTCGTTGTGCACTTTTTCGCACGCACACCATGACCTCCGTGGTCTGTTTTTGATTTTTCTTCTGCGGAAATGCTCACGAGATGACCCTTGAATTTTTCGACCGGTTGTTTGCCATGCCCTGTCCTTTTTGGGTTTCCCCTTGTATCGTTTTTTCCCGCTCCTCCCGTGGTCTGCGGATCGGCTCCAGCAAAAAGCATCCCCTCCAACGCGATCTGCTCAACTCACAATTTCGACCACTTCTCGGGCTGGCACACTACCATTGAGATCTCCCCGGTCCCTGGCCAGATCTGGCGAAATTTCACCGACCAGCACCCGTGCACCGAATCTCATTATGCCCCCAACCGTTGCCGCAGCTCCCGAGCGGCGCCCCGAAGACGAAGACGACGATGCCGTCGATCGTCAGGTGGTCATGGAGATTCTGGCCCCACCGGTCCCACCGCCCACCCTCAGCAGCCGGCAGTCCAGCACCCAGGGGCTCCCACCCCTGGATATGTCCGCCGTGCGGCCATCACCCTCGGGGTTATTGTTCCCCACCAAAAAGGGCAGCGCCTCGAAGAACAGCAGCAGCGCCTCGCTGCTCATGCGCCGGCAGCCGTCGCTCATCTTCCGGACGGTCGGAGCAGTTGGCGCCTTTCAGGGGGGCCTGCACTCATCCGGGGATGGGTCGGGTGCCGCCGGGACCAGCATGGATGGCGGGCCCGGATCTGCGGGTCTCTCCCGGGGTACCACACCCGCGACGCCTGCCCCCCGGGGGGCGGATGCCCAAGCGGGCCTGAAGAAGGTCTGGGCTGCTGGGTGCTGTGGTGATGATTCCACCACACTGCGCTGCTCTTGATCGAACGACCCCTGCCACCCCCCCTGCATGGTGGTGATGGTGATGATGATGATGATGATGATGATGATGATGATGATGATGATGATGATGATGATGATGATGATGATGATGATGATGATGATGGACTGGATGATGGACTGGATGATGGACTGGATGATGGACTGGATGATGGACTGGATGATGGACTGGATGATGGACTGGATGATGGACTGGATGATGGACTGGATGATGGACTGGATGATGGACTGGATGATGGACTGGATGATGGACTGGATGATGCTGATGGTTGGTGGGTGATGAGATGATGAGATGATGATGACGATCCCCCCCCCCCCCCCGTCCTCCCCCGACAGCAGCCCGCCGGCTCCTCAGATCGTGTGCCGCTGCCCCGGCCCCACTCGGCCGAGCGCGGGGCCGAATCGACGCGCAGCTACGACGACGACCGGATGGCCAACAGTGATGACGAGCCCATGACCCACAGGCACAGGCACCGGGGCGAGGAGGACGGGGAGGAGGAGGGCGACCAGTCCGTTTGGGTGGCTATCACCCCCACACACACACACACACACCCCACCACCACCACCACCTCCACCCACCACCACCACCACCACCACCACCACCACCACCACCACCACCACCACCACCACACGCACAGGCATCGGGTGAGGATGACGGGGGAGGAGGAGGGTGCTATCATCCCCCCCCTCCTCCTCCTCCTCCTCCCTCGTGCCCAGCAGCTCACGTCCTGCCAGGAACGATATCTCCTCAGCCAGCAGCCGCAAATGCAACCTGCTCCTGAAGACAGACGACCAGCATCGCTCTCACCCCCCTCACATCCCACCCACACCCATGCCACCATGACACCAGACCTCACATAGCACACCTCACCTCACCATCACCACGCATCTCCTCAGCCAGCAGCCGCAACTGCAACCTTCTCCTGAAGACAGACTCCCCCAGCACCGCTATCACCCCCCCTCACACCCACACCCTCACACACACACACACACACACCATGCTGTCAGACCTCATCTCTCAATCTCCCCCACACACCACACACACCACGCGCAGGGATGATATCTCCTCATATAACACACCTCATCTCTCAATCTGCGCAGGGATGATATCTCCTCAGTCAGCAGCAGCAACTGCAACCTGCTTCTGATGACGGACTACCAGTATCGCTACAAGAAGCAGATGGCACGCAGGCCGACCACCGCCCGGCCCACATATGACGTGGTCTGTTGTGCTGATGATGACTGGATGGTGGCGGTGATGATTGGATGATTGGGTGATGATGATGAACGATTGGATGATGATGACTGGATGAGGATTGGATGGTGATGATGATTGGAGATTGGATGATGATGGGGGGATGGGGGATGGTGGATGCACACTCTGTCGTGGATGGGCTGCCGGGATGAGGATGAGGATGTGTGATGAATGGGATGAGGATGGGCTGCCTAAATGGCATGACATGGCAGCGGATGCATCATCATCAGCATCATCATCAGCATCATCGTCATCATCATCATCATCCGATCATCATCATCATCATCATCATCATCATCATCATCATCATCCATCATCATCAAATCCATCATCATCCAATCCATCATCATCATCCAATCCATCATCAGCATCAGCATCAGCATCACCATCACCATCATCATCACCATCTCATCATCACCATCTCATCATCATCATCATCATCCCCCGCCAGCCCATCAACGACATTGCGCTCTCCTTGCGGCTGAAGCTGATGGAGGAGATCCGAGAGGCAAACGGTCCGACACACACACACACACACACACACACACACACACACACACACACACACACACACACACACACACACACACACACACACACACACACACACACATCGTCCATCCATCCATCCCATTCCATCCATCCATCCATCCATCCATCCATCCATCCATTCCATCCATCCCATTCCATTCCACCAGATTCCATTCACACACACACACACACACGGATCTCAGCCCTGTGCGCCGACCTTGAATGCAACGAACGTTCCGCGTGCAGCGGGATGACGCCGAGGGGAAAGTCCTGGTGTCTGTAACCCCCATCCCCACCCCCATCGTGTGGCTATCCCCCTATGTGGCCATGGTCTCGCTCATTATCCCCCTCACCTCGTGTGACTATTACCCCCATCACATGTATCGAATACCCCTCGTGTGGCTATTACCCCACATGTACCGAATACCCCTCGTGTGGCTATTACCCCATCACATGTATCGAATACCCCTCGTGGCTATCCCCCTCGTGTGTCTATTACCCCTTTCATGTGGCTATTACCCCCTTCATGTGAGCATCCCTCATGTGGCTATCCCCCCATTCTCCTCACCTTCATGCGGCTCCCCCGCCACCATACACACAGTCAAAACGGGGACGGTAGCTCGACCCTGGTGCCGCCGTCTGCCTTCCGCCGCTCGCTCTTCAGCCTGCGCGCCGCCAAGACCTCAGGGTCAGCGTGCCGGCCCCTCCCGCCAGCCAGCCAGCCAGCCAGCCAGCCAGCCAGCCCTCCATCCATCCAGCCAGCCAGCCAGCCAGCCCCTCCCGCCATCCAGCCAGCCAGCCCTCCATCCAGCCCTCCATCCATCTCATCCACCCATCCGTCCAGTCCATCCATCCACCCATCCATCTCAGCCATCCATCCATCCATCCATCTCATCCACCCATCCATCCACCCATCCACCCATCCATCTCATCCATCCCATCCATCCAGCCCTCCATCCATCTCATCCACCCATCCGTCCAGTCCACCCATCCACCCATCCGTCCAGTCCATCCATCCATCCATCCATCCATCTCATCCACCCATCCGGCTTTCCGATGATTCACCGTCCCTTCTCGTTCCACCCCCTGCCCGCCCCGACACCTGGGAACGACACGTCAACGAACACACAGCTTCACCCGCGGCCCAACGGGTCCCGCGGGCAGCCCAACCCGCTCCCCAACGGCCATGGGCCAGGCATCGCCATCGCCCGCCCTGACCCGCAGCCTGGGCGCCAGCCCGACACACCAGCAGATGGGCGGCGGGGGCGGGGGCGGCGGCGCCACGGGGGCGGCCGGGTCGCCCGTCGCCATGCCCAGCGCCAAGAAACGCGCCGTGGTCCGTCTGTGTGTCTTTGTCTGTGTCTTTGTCTGTGTCTGTGTCTGTGTCGTCGCCATGCCCAGTGCCAAGAAACGCGCCGTGGTCCGTCTGCGTGTCTGTGTGTGTGTCTGTGTCGTCGTGTGTGTCTCTGTGTGTCGTGTGTGTCTCTGTGTGTCGTGTGTGTCTCTGTGTGTCGTGTGTCGTGTGTCGGTGTCGTCGTGTGTCGGTGTCGTCGTGTGTGTCGTGTGTGTCGTGTGTGTCGTGTGTGTCTCTGTGTGTCTCTGTGTGTCGTGTGTGTCTCTGTGTGTCGTGTGTGTCTCTGTGTGTCGTGTGCCGTGTGTCGGTGTCGTCGTGTGTGTCGTGTGTGTCGTGTGTGTCTCTGTGTGTCTCTGTGTGTCTCTGTGTGTCTCTGTGTGTCTCTGTGTGTCGTGTGTGTCGTGTGTGTCGTGTGTCTGTGTCTGTGTGTCGTCTTTCTGGTCGGCTGTGCTGCTGCTGTCTATGTTTCTGTCTCTCTGCGTGCCGCCGTGTCAGCGTCGCCATTGTGTGTGCGTCGTCGCTCGCTCCCCCTCCCCCTCCCGAGCCTCCATGACCCCCCGTGCATGGGGATTGTGACATCCTGATGTGGACACACCGTCTCACGTCGTCCCTCCCTGGCCTTCATGACCCCCTGATGGACACACCGTCTCACCCCCCCCCCCCCCTGGCCTGTATGACCCCCCGTGCGCCTGGGGAATGGCAGATTCGGGACATCCTGATGGACACGACCGCCCTGACGACCAAGCTGTGCGCCCAGGTGCTGGCCCTGTCCAAGTTCAACCTTTAACCGCCATCCCTGATTCTGCTTTGTTTTTCTGCTCCCCGTCGGTTTTTTCTCTTCCCGAACCCCCCCCCCCCCCCCCCCCCCCCCCCCCCTCTTGTACGTACAAAAAGACATTCCCTCTCATTGCCCGAATCATTATTTTTTTGAGCGCGGGGGGCGGGCACGTTTTCCCCGGACCGACACGAGGTCCGAAGACCCCCTGGACTCCCGAACCCAGGACGACCAGATCGCGTCTCCGGGAGTGGGGTCCTGGGAACATTGAATTCGAAACATCTGGTCCTTTTTGCTTATCTTCTTGGGCCATGTCAAAAAAAAAAATGGGGTGACTATTTCGGGGGGGGAGATGGACCCCGTGGACCAGCTGGTTCACGTCATTTTCAGCGATTTGGATCGGGATGTCCGTCGTCCTGAGCCCTGTTGCTTTGGCTGACCCCATATTAGGTTGCCGAAAACATTTTGGACGTGTACGCCAATGACCTTGGGGTGACCATTAAGATTCTACAAGAGATGGGTTATCAGGGGTCTGCTTCTCCGACTTCACAAGTTCAGTCACATCGCCACCAGCGCGACTTGTTCTTCGGCGCAAGGCCGACGAATGGACCCAACCGACCAATTGGTCACGCTCTACGCCAATCTGAAGCGCGATGTCTGTCAGCGCTTCTCTTCTGGCCCTGTCATCAACGCTCCTTTATGCCATCAGATTGCTGCTGCGATCCTGAAGGTGACCGAAGGCAGACTTGGCGCCGCCATCAAAATGCTCAAGAGGATGATGTATCGCGGGTCTGTCATTTTGAGGACGTCGCCAGTGATTCTGGCCCGTTTTCGGTCTCGTGTGTTTCATCTTTCACGCCGCCGCCTCCCCCGACCGTAGCCGCATTCCGGCAGATGGCATTGCCGCGGCGATATCCCCACCCGGCGCCGTCTCTCCCACCGGGGTTCTCTTCCGGCTGAGCTGGCGGCAGATCTACGAGGGCGCCCCGGTGCCCGGGCTCGAGCCCATGATCGGGCCGCACTACCGTCACCTGGCCCACCCCACCCGGGGCACACCCTTCCACATCCTGGGGGCGGGGGCCTTCGGGGTGACCTTCCTCTGCCAGGACACGCGCGACCCGGCGGGCCGCACCCTGGTGGTGGTCAAGGTGCTGCGGCCGGGGGGTGGCGAGGGCCCGGGGGCGATGCGGGAGCTGTTTATGCTGGCCCGGCTGAGCAACCCGCACATCCTGCAGGTGGCCGGGGTCCCGCTGGAGGGGGTGGTGGTGGAGCGGGGCGGCCCCGGGTGCGTCTGCCTGGTGACGCCCTACTGCGAGGGGGGCGACCTGGACGGGGTCATCCGGCGGGGCACCACCCCGGGCGAGCGGCTGCGCATCATGCGGGCGCTGGTGGCCGGGCTGCGGTACCTGCACGGGACGCCCATCTCGGGGTCGCCCTACCCGGTGCTGCACAACGACCTCAAGCCGGCCAACGTGCTGATGCGGCGCGACCCGGCCACGGGCCTGCTGGAGGCGGTGCTGGCCGACCTGGGGCTGGCCTGCCAGTACAGCGGGCAGACCCTGGGCGGGGCCGGCCGGCTGGCGGCGGGCACACCCGGATTCATGGCGCCCGAGGTGGCCACCACGGGAAACACCCAGGCCACGGACGTCTACTCGATGGGGTGCCTGCTGTGGTGCCTGTACACGGGCACGGACACGGCCCACCGGGTGGAGCAGCACCTCGAGCCGGACGAGCTGGCGGAGGCCTTTGCCGAGGTGCCCGAGCGGGTGCGGGTGCTGCTGGTGCGGATGTGCGCCCGGACGGCAGCCGAGCGGCCCGCGATCGAGGCCGTGGGCAGGTCCCTGAAGGCCGACCCGGCCGTGGCCGAGGCGAGTGCCCTGGTGGCCCCGCTGCCCGCGGAGGCCGAGCAGGAGCTGCGGGAGAGCATGGGCCTGGCGGCAGGTCTGTCATCGAGCGCAGGGATGGCGGCCCTTGCGTGCCATGGCTTTCAATTGTGGATCGTGGGAAGGCGTGATGATGATGATGATGATGACTGGATGCTGATGATGATGATGATGATGATGATGATGATGATGATGATGATGATGATGATGATGATGATGATGATGATGATGATGATGATGATGATGATGATGATGGTGATGATGATGATGATGATGTGATGACTGGATGTTGTTGTTGTTGATTGGATGATGAAGGCGCGCGACGCGCAAGGCGGGGGAGTCGAGTTTCTGTCGCTTTTGCCTGCATCCTCGCAAAACACGCGGCGGATCTTTTGTGGGGTCTCCCTCTCTTTGGCTTCGGGCGACCGGTGGCGCATATCCGCTAACACACAGCATGTCTGGGGGTTTCGTTGTTGTTGTTTTTGGCACGGGTGGGATCAAGTTATAACCAAGCACACTGACAATTTAGGGGAGACAATATTGGAAATTGGAAATGATTTTTTTTTTTTGGTGGTGGTGGTGGTTGGTGATCATCAGGGCGCCCGGTGACCATCCCCGATCTGCGAGGCTGGCTGTCCAAATTGGCTCCCCGGTCATGTCCGGCCCAGGCTCTCGTGGGCCTGCTCCAGTGCCCGGCGGTGACCAGCCGTCCCGCCGTCACGGCCGACCTCCTCCGGGCCCTGAACGCCATGTGCGACCCCAGCCTCGAGGGCCCCTTGAACCACCGCGCCACCCTGGGCCGAGCCGGTGTGGCCGCCCCACTTGTCCGGCTGCTCACGGACCTGCCCGCCGCCACAGCCACCGCCGCCGCCGCCGCCGACCTCGTGACCAAGCAGCTCCTCCTGGCAATCGGCAACCTGTCGGTTGATGCGGAGAACGAGGGCAGGCTTGGGCGTGCGGGGGTGGCCGCCCCCCTTGTCCGGATGCTCACGGCCCACCCCGACCTGCCCGCCGCCAGCCCCGACCTGGCCGAGCACCTTTTCCGTGCGTTCGTCAACCTGTCGGCCGACGACGAAAACCGGGCCTCGTTCGAACATGCCGGCGTGGCTCCGGCCCTGGTGGGGCTGCTCACGGCCCACCCCGACCTGCCCGCCGCCAGCCCCGCCGTGGCCAAACTGGTCTTCTCGGCAGTCGCCAATCTGTCGCTGAACTCTGGGCTCAGCGCTGCCTTTGGGTGCGCCGGTATCGCCAACCCACTCGTTCGGATGCTCGTGGCCCACCCCGGCCTGCTCGCCACCAGCCCCGTCGTGGCGGACAAGCTCCTTGCGGCAATCGCCAACCTCTCCGCCACCCATCCCGAGAACAAGGCCGCGTTCGAGCGGGCCGGATTGACGGCGGCGCTGGCGGGGCTGCTCGGGGCGGTGGCGTAAACCCGATTCCCCCCTGACATCGCGTGCGGCTCTCACCCCTCACGTGGCTATCCGCCCCTCATTTGGCTATCCCCCTCATTTGGCTATCCCCCCCCCTCATTTGGCATTCCCCCCTGGTGTAACTATCCACCCCCTGTCTCTCATGTGGCTATCCCACCCTCTCCATGTCTCCCCGTCTCTCCCTCCCCCAATTGTGGCTACCCGACCCCCTCCCTTTTTCTTCTTTTGGTTGATCCCTCCACGCCCCCCCTCCCCTTGTTCAGCGAAAATTACTCTCATCCCCGAATGGGTTCACTCCGTCCGGGAACAGCCGACGTGATCAAAACGTGGGGCACTTGAACACGGATGCGCAAATGGCCTCCTTCGTGCCGCCGCCCTTGCCCAGTCACATGCCGTCGTGTCGTCTCCGCCTTTGTTCTCTGAGCTGGCGGCAGGCGGACAGTCAGCCCCCATCATGGGCACAGTGTGGCCCTGGGCATCATCTCAAAACCCAACAATAGCCGCCCCCCCCCCCCCCCCCCCCCCCCCCCCCCCCCCCCCGTCACAGGGGCATGACATGCGCTCCTCCAGCACCAAAGTGGTCAAAGGGTGGCTTGCGGAATCAATGTCAGGTTTTGGAGGTGGCGCAACCGCGAGGAATCTCCAAGAATTGCTTCCGACCAACGAGTCGGATCCTGATCGAGGCATTGCATACAATATGCGCGGACTGCCATTTCATGGTGGAAACTGCCATTTCCAAAGGCAGCGTCAAAGAGCGCGCGATGCAGAATCCTCGCTGATGATGGTCTCGTGGCGCAGAAGAGTGAAGGCCGACGGCCACTGGTCATCTCTCCTTAAGCAAGGCGCCCCCCGGCGCCTGTTCTTGCCCTCGGCCCTGTTCTTGCCCGTGCCTTTACCTGACCAGCCACCGGGTTCTGTGGGTGGTGTTTAAGCATCTCGTCCGGCAGTCTGTTCACATTCCCTGATCCCATTCCGATTTTCTTTAGCCGTTTTCTCTGAAGCAGAAAATGAAAATGAGAAGAAGAAATCAGAAAAAACCGAACACTGTGCAGATGCTGCCGCCACCTGCCCCTGTTGCTCAGGGTGGTGACCCTTCGCTTCTTATTCGCCTGCCCTCCGAGCTCTTACTGACCATCATGGAGGCCTCATCGCCTTCTTTGGAGACCTATCTGCAAATGTTGAGTCTATGCCGGGCCACCCGCACCGCCATTCGGGGCACCCCGCGTGAGCTGTCCTTCTTCCTCTGCGACGACGACGACGACAACAATGGTGCTTACGAAGGTGATGTCACCGACCCATTGATGGCCCAGGTCATCGCCCCCAGCCCCGATGCCCTGGCCGCCCTGGTGGGCCCCTGCAAGGGCCTGGTCAAGCTGATCCTGCCCCGGGGCAACGTCATGCTCTTGGGTCGTTCCCCCGCCAATGCCCCCTGGGTGAGCGAGGCCTTCGAAGGCCACAGCCGCCTGGCCGTTCTCTGCGTTCCCTCGGCCGGTGCTTACATGCCCTTCCTGCCGGGCATCCTGGGCCTCCTGCCCGGGCTGGAGGAGCTCCACCTGGGCGGGCCGGACCAAATCACCATCATGACCCGACACTCGATCCGCGGGTGGGGAGCGCTCCACTCGAAAGCCGATGATCTTCTGCCCGTCTTGGGCCGGTTCCGCCCTCCCCTTCGTGTGCTGCGCTACTCGGGGTTGCCGCTCCGCAACGCGGCCCCGAATCTCGGGCCGATTGCCAGTTCCCTCACGGATCTCCATACCTTGGGCGAGCCGGAGCCGGCCAGCGGGTCCTTCATGGCCAGCCTGACCTCCGTGCAACGGCTGTCACTGGACGGGTACCCCGCTGCCTTCCTGCGTCCCATCGCCTCGCGGCTGACCCAGCTGCGCCTGCTGAACTGCGGCGGCATTTCCGAGGACCTGGCCGATGTGGGCCTCTGTCGGCTGGAGTCGGTCCAGCTCTCCCTGCGATGCGATTCGGCGGGCGAGGTGGCGACCCTGGGCAGGCTGCTCGGTGCCAACCGGGGCACCTTGCGCACCGTCACCCTCGATGCCGTTGCTGCGGCCAGGCCAAGGGGGGTCGGCCCAATCTCGCTCGCGGGGCTGTTTGACCCGCTGAACGGGCTGCCCCATCTGGATGACCTCACCGTGATCCTGACGGAGGAGTACCGCCTCGATGATACGCTCCCCGATCCCGACGCCGTCCTCGGCTGCCTGACGCCCGGCCTGTTGGATCAGCTGGCCCACCTCTCGGTCCATCTGCGCTATGACAAACCCGAATTCAACAACAGATGCCCAACCGCCCCGATTCGCATCGCCGCCCGGCGGCTGCGAACCCTGTGCTTCAACGCCGGCTACATGATCCTGTCCTCGACCATCCTGGAGCTGGCCTGCCCCTGCCTGGAGGCGCTCGCCCTGCCCGAGTATGTCAAGCGCTATAAGCAGGCATTCCTCGGGGGGCTGGTGATGGACTGCCCTCAACTGCGCTCGATCGAGGGCTTTCCGGGCGAGCCGTGCCAATGCCAGGCCACGGTCATGCCCCACTTGGCCCGGCTGCGTGTGCTGCGGGGAACCGCGAGTTTGGGCGCCCTTCTGCCGCTGCTGGACCTGGCGCCCGGGCTTCGCGATTTGTCGCCCACGATCGCCGTCACCCAGGCGGCCCACTTGGCCCGGCTGCTCGCATCCGACACGCTCACCCGCCTTTCGCTGAGTGCCAACCGGGACGTCGTGGGCCGCATCCTGCGTCTCCCCGCCCAGCTTGCGCGGCTCGAGATGCGCCTCAGCACGCATCCCAATGAGCTGGTGGTCGATGCTCCCGGGCTGCGCTCACTCAGCCTCCGTACCGGCGACGACTGGCAGAGATCCGGGCTCCGATTGGCCCTCCGCTGCCCTGCCCTGTTGGCGCTCAAACTCGACGTGCCCGGGCTCACCAGTCTCGGGTTGGCCGACCCGGGAGGCCCGGTCCCACCCCTGGTCCACCTGATCCTCCACGTCGAGCCCCACAGTCGGTACATATCCGACATCAGGGAGATGGAGGAGGCGACGGAGGACGAGCCCTTCATGGAGGATGTGGCCGGGACCTTGGAGCTGCTGGGCGCCCGCCTGCGCTGCCTCTGCCTGAGGGGGACCTTTCCCGCCTGGCCCCAGCTGGCCGCTGCCCTGGGCCGGCTGCCCCGCCTGGCCGAGCTCACGCTGTGGCTGCTCACCGCCCCGGGCGACCTGGTCCTGGCCTGCCCGGCCCTCCAGCGGCTGACCCTCTCGGCCACCCGGTTCCGCTCGGTGGTCTTCGACTGCCCCCGGCTGGAGGTCTTGGTGATGGGCATCGTCCTGAAACACCTCGAGCGGTTTGAGCCGGCCGGGGGGCACACCCCGCCCAACCTGTGCGTGCACATGCAGCCCCACCTGGCCGTGCGGTTCCCCTGGTTGGCATCGGTGCCGGGCTTTGACCGCGGCTGGTATCGGGCGTTCGAATCGGGTGCCCGGTCCGCTGTTCCACCCCCTCCCCCCTCCCCCCCTCCCCCCCCCCACACACACACACACACACACACACACACACACACACACAAACACACACACACACACACACACGCACTCTCTTCCTCACCATGCCGCAGCTGATTCCGCCGCCCGGATGTGGGCACCGACTTCCATCGCCCCGCCCCGCCCCGCCCCGCCCCGCCCCGCCCCGCCCCGCCCCCCGCCCCGCCCCGCCCCCGCCCCCGCCCCCGCCCCGCCCCGCCCCGCCCCGCCCCCCGCCCTCGCGCACTCGCATCTGTGACGACGAATAAATCTTGTTCACCCCGCCTCACCCTCACCCCTCACCTCACCTCTCTCCCCACCACCACCCCGCCCAGTAATGATGCCGACCATCAAATAGATTCCTCCCCATCATTGGCATCTCTAGCAGGAGAGAGAGAGAGAGGGGGGGGGAGGGGAGAGGGGAGGGGAGGGGAGGGAGGGGAGGGAGGGAGGGGAGGAGGAGGAGGGGAGGAAGTGGTACAAAGGCGAAATGAGCCCGCCAACAC
The DNA here is from genome assembly GCA_027972325.1 of Paratrimastix pyriformis. Classification (NCBI taxonomy): domain Eukaryota; phylum Preaxostyla; family Paratrimastigidae; genus Paratrimastix; species Paratrimastix pyriformis. Next base: position 88,820 of record JAPMOS010000032.1, on the reverse strand, counting down.
GCGGCAGCAAGGTTACCCGCCTCGCCAAGAGACTGCTTGTTCTCTCTGAGCTGGCGCCAGACAGACAGCCATCCCACAGCATGGGCACAGTGTGGCCCTGGGCATCATAACAATAGCCTGTGGTGGATCCCCCCCCCCCCCCCCCCCCCCCGTCACAGGGGCATGACATGCGCTCCTCCAGCACGACCAAAGTGGTCAAAGGGTGGCTTGCGGAACCAATGTCAGGTTTTGGAGATGGCGCCAACCGCGAGGAATCTCAAAGAATTGCTTCCGACCAACGAGTCGGATCCTGATCGAGGCATTGCATACAATATGCGCGGAAACTGCCATTTCATGGTGGAAACTGCAATTTCCAAAGGCAGCGTCAAAGAGCGCGCGATGCAGAATCCTCGCTGATGATGGTCTCGTGGCGCAGAAGAGTGAATGCCGACGGCCACTGGCCATCTCTCCTTAAGCAAGGCGTACTTTGCCCCCTCGGCCCTGTTCTTGCCTGTGCCTTTACCTGACCAGCCACCGGGTTCTGTGGGTGTTTTGCTCAAGCATCTCGTCCGGCAGTCTGTTCACATTCCCTGATCCCATTCCCCATCGATTTTTTCTTTAGCCGTTTTCTCTGAAGCAGAAAAATGAAAATGAGAAGAAAAAATCAGAAAAAACCGAACACTGTGCAGATGCTGCCGCCACCTGCCCCTGTTGCTCAGGGTGGTGGCCCTTCGCTTCTTATTCGCCTGCCCTCCGAGCTCTTACTGACCATAATGGAGGCCTCATCGCCTTCTTTGGAGACCTATCTGCAATTGTTGAGTCTATGCCGGGCCACCCGCACCGCCATTCGGGGCACCCCGCGTGAGCTGTCCTTCTTCCTCTGCAACAACGACGACGACAATGATGCTTACGAAGGTGATGTCACCGACCCATTGATGGCCCAGGTCATCGCCCCCAGCCCCGATGCCCTGGCCGCCCTGGTGGGCCCCTGCAAGGGCCTGGTCAAGCTGACCCTGCCCCGGGGCAACGTCATGCTCTTGGGTCGTTCCCCCGCCAATGCCCCCTGGGTGAGCGAGGCCTTCGAAGGCCACAGCCGCCTGGCCGTTCTCAGCGTTCCCTCGGCCGATGCTTACATGCCCTTCCTGCCGGGCATCGTGGGCCTCCTGCCCGGGCTGGAGGAGCTCCACATGGGCGGGCCGGACCAAATCACCACCATGACCCGGCACTCGATCCGCGGGTCCTCTTGGGCAGCGCACCTCTTCTCGAAAGCCGACGAACTTCTGGCCGCCTTGGGCCGGTCCCGCCCTCCGCTGCTTCGTGTGCTGCGCCACAGCCTGCGTCCCATCGCCCAGCTTCGCCTGCTGAACTGCGGCGGCATTTCCGAGGACCTGGCCGATGTGGGCCTCTGTCGGCTGGAGTCGGTCCAGCTCTCCCTGCGATGCGATTCGGCGGCTGAGGTGGCGACCCTGGGCAGGCTACTCGGCGCCAACCGGGACACCTTGCGCACCGTCATCCTCGAAGCCGTTGCTGGCGGGGCGGCGGCCAGGCCAAGGGGGGTCGGCCCAATCTCGCTCGCGGGGCTGTTTGACCCGCTGAACGGACTGCCCCACCTGGATGACCTCACCGTGATCCTGACGGAGGAGTACCGCCTCGAGAATACGCTCCCCGATCCCGACGCCGTCCTCGGCTGCCTGACGCCCGGCCTCTTGGACCGGCTGGCCCACCTCTCGGTCCATCTGTGCTATGGCAAACCCGAATTCAACAACAGATGCCCGACCGCCCCGATTCGCATTGCCGCCCGGCGGCTGCGGACCCTGTGCTTCAACGTCGGCTACATGATCCTGTCCTCGACCATCCTGGAGCTGGCCTGCCCCTGCCTGGAGGCGCTCGCCCTCCCCGAGTACGTCAAGCGCTATAAGCAGGCATTCCTCGGGGGGCTGGTGATGGACTGCCCTCAACTGCGCTCAATCGAGGGCTTTCCGGGCGAGCGGTGCCAATGCCAGGCGACGGCCATGCCCCACTTGGCCCGGCTGCGTGTGCTGCGGGGAACCGCCAGTTTGGGCGCCCTTCTGCCGCTGCTGGACCTGGCGCCCGGGCTTCGCGATCTGTCGCCCACGATCGCCGTCACCCAGGCGGCCCACTTGGCCCGCCTGCTCGCCTCCGACACGCTGACTCGCCTCTCGCTGAGTGCCAACCGGGACGTCGTGGGCCGCATCCTGCGTCTCCCCGCCCAGCTTGAGCGGCTCGAACTGAGCCTCAGCACGCATCCCAATGAGCTGGTGGTCGATGCTCCCGGGCTGCGCTCACTCAGCCTTACCGATGATGACGCATGGCAGAAATCCGAGCTCCGGGTGGCCCTCCGCTGCCCTGCCCTGTTGGCCCTCAAACTCGACGTGTCCAGGCTCACCCATCTCGGGCTGGCCGACCCGGGAGGCCCGGTCCCACCCCTGGTCCACCTGATCCTCCACGTCGAGCCCCACAGTCGGTACATGTCCGACATCAGGGAGATGGAGGAGGCGACGCAGGACGAGCCCTTCATGGAGGACGTGGCCGGGACCTTGGAGCTGCTGGGTGCCCGCCTGCGCTGCCTCTGCCTGAGGGGGACCTTCCCCGCCTGGCCCCAGCTGGCCGCTGCCCTGGGCCGGCTGCCCCGCCTGGCCGAACTCGCGCTGTTCCGGCTCACCGCCCCGGGCGACCTTGTCCTGGCCTGCCCGGCCCTCCAGCGGCTGACCCTCTCGGACACCCGGTTCCGCTCGGTGGTCTTCGACTGCCCCCGGCTGGAGGTCCTGGTGATGTGCTTCATCCCGGGATGCCTCGAGCGGTTTGAGCCGGCCGGGGGGCACACCCCGCCCAACCTGTGCTGCGTGCGCATGCAGCCCGACCTCAACGAGCGGTTCCCCTGGTTGGCATCGGTGCCGGGCATTGACCACGGCTGGTATCATGCGTGCGAATCGGGTGCCCGGTCCGCTGCTCCCTCCCTCCCTCCTCCCCACCCCCACCCCCCCCCCCACACACACACTTCTACCTCTCTGGTTTTTGTTTTCCCGTTACTTCTTTCCCTCTTTACTCCACACACTTCTGCATTGACACGCATCCTTCCTTTCTCGCTCACCATGCCGCAGCTGATCGGCACCCGTCTGGAGGCACCGACTTCCATCCCGCCCCAGCCCCGCCCCTGCCCCCACCCCCGCCCCCACCCATGCCCCCGCCCTGCCCTGCCCTGCCCCTGCCCCTACCCCATCGCGCACTCCCATATGTGACGACGAATAAATCTTGTTCGCCTACCCTCCCTCCCCCTCCCCGCCCAGGAGTGGTGCCGACCATCAAATAGATTCTCGTCCCAATCATTGACATCCAGCAGCGGGGAGGGAGGAGGGGAGGAGGGAGAGGATGGAGGAGGTCGCAAAGGCGAGGGAAGCGAATTGGGGCGCAACACAACACCCGTCATTTACCCCCCGCTGGCACCTCTGCGGGCCTGCTGGCAGGCAGAACACGGCGGCGAGTGAAAGTGAACACCCGGGCAATGTCCCCTCCTGAACATGGTCCTCCCCATCATCCCGAACCCACAAAATGTATTGGGGGGGCTGCGCTGAGGTGGTCGAGGCCACAGATCGGCCGACTTGCCAGGATCAGCTTGTGATCATCGAGAGTGCGACAACAGAAGAATCACCGTTGGTGTCGGTGGAATGTCCGGTGAACTGCAATGGTGAAATGGTGTCCAGAACCTGATTTCATTCAAATAAATCGCCTTCGTAGCTTACTTGGCAGAGCACCCGCTTAGTAAGCGGGAGGTAATGGGTTCGATTCCCATCGAAGGCTTTTTTTATCTGCCGGCGCACAAGGGAGTGGAACCATTCGGCCCGGTCAGCCGAAGCCGAAACCAGTGAAATGCGGCGAGCTGCTTCAGGTGTGGTGTTTGAGGAATGCGCTCCCACAAACCGACTCAATCCGGGTTATCATCCTGCCCCCCGCCGGCCGGGAGTGGAAGCGCCATTTCGTTTTGGGCCAACGAATCCGAAGGAGGACGAAAAAGGAGCCACAAAACAACACAAACAACTGAAAATATCAGGACGGGGGTGGTGGTGGTCGGTGTTCTGGGGGACGCGACACGCCCACCCGAATGTGTCGACGCCCCGATGGGTCGTCTGGTGTGGGGTGGAGTCGACCGGCGGCGCGGAACAGACGCACCGCAGGAAAAAAAGGTCGACCTCACCTCGTGTCTCCATGCCCTTGGGAGGGAAACCCAAAACGGCTGGTGATTCTTGCTGGCTGCGGAGGACCGTATTTTCTTTTCTCGTTCATCTGAGTCGCATATGAATGACCCAGGCCACAATTTCGATGATCACCGAGGAGAGCGAGGCGATGAAGATCAATGACCCAGTGACAAGAAGGGCAATCCATCCGTATAGTGGAATGCCCAGAGGGTTGAGTGCCTGTTGTGGAGGTGTCGGGAAAAATATAGATTCCCCAAACAGCCCGTCGTCTGACCTGGTAGAGCGGAAGATGCGATGGGAGGAACGAGTCAAAAAGGGGCGGTTCGACCACCACGGGGCACACCGAAACTCGTGTAGAACTGGTGAGGCTGATATTCTCGTAGGCCAAGAAAGGATCGCCACTCGTCGAAAATGGCGATCGAGCATAGTGGTGGGTGCCATTCGGACACAAAAAATCGATGTCGAGCACTTGATGGGCCGTCAGGTCAATCGTGATGGTGACGTTTGTCTTGCTCACAGCTCGACATGTCTGGTTGATTGTGCAAACCCTCAAAATGTGCATCCAGTGGCCGATGGTGACCCAGTTATAAATAGAAAATGCCAGTAACGGAGCTCCTATACAGAGGAATGACAGCCCAATAATACTCCAAACTTTCCACGCAGCCGGCGAAAGCAACTTGAGAAATTTGAAACGACGGGAGATAGAAACGATAGCCCCGCGGTTCTTTGAACAGTCCCAGTTTCTCGTCCGGAGTTCCGGGATGAGCCACACGAGCAATACGGCAGAAAAGGTTGATCTTCGATCCTTTCCCCTTCACAGTTTCTGCACTTCTCCCTTCTCTGTGCACCCTGATGGAAAAGCAGACTCTATGGGAGCGCCTCCCGCCCGAACTCCTGCGGTCCATTGTGATGACATCTCCAAGCCCTCCCCGTGTTTATATTCAATTGCTGAGCCTTTCACATACCATCCGCACGAGCATTCGGGGGACCCCTCGCGAATTATCCTTTGCCGCTGAATCATGGGAGCCGCGCCAGTTGTCCGCCGACATCAAACCGACCATCACCACCGATGCCCTGGCCGCCCTTGTCGGACCTTGCAAAAACCTTCGCGAACTCTCGCTCCCGTTCTCCGATGGATGGGGTGCGTGCGAGGACGAGGAGGCATCTGCCGACTGGGTGGATGAGGCCTTTGGGGAGCATACTCAGTTGGCCATTCTGGCGCAGCTCCCCTCGCTCTCCGAGTCTGCTGTCGAACGCATCCTGGGCCATCTCCCCGGATTGGTGGAACTCACCGTCGGTACGCGCCCCATGAGCACCCACCTGCTGGCTGTCCTGGCCCGGTCCTGCCCGCGCCTCCAGGTGCTGCGCTGCGACCTCTCGGATGATGGCGCCGACACGATCCAGCTCACCTCTCTGACGCCCCTCTCGGGCATCCTCAAAGAGCTCTCCCTCTGGGGCGATCCGAGCTCGGAGAGCCTGGCCGCCCTCGTGGGCGGCCTCTCGGCCGTGACCAGCCTGAAGCTCCACCGCTGCCCGCCTGCAGCCCTCGAGCCCATCGCCTCCCATCTGACCACACTTGAGCTGAGCGCACAGGACGACGAGGACCTGCCCGGCCCGTGGCTCTGCCGGCTGGAGACGCTCTCGTTGAGCATCAGCGGCTTCTCGGCTCCGCTGGCCCGGCTGTTGGCCGTAAACCAGGCCACCCTGCACAGTCTCACCCTGGTGCTGGTGACCACCTTGGCCCCGTCCCTGATGGCCTCCTCGCTGCGTGCCCTGCCATACCTGACCCACCTCGATCTGTCCATGCAGGACACGAAATGTGTGTGCGCCTTCTCGGACCTGGTGCCGCCCGAGCTGGTGGACCGGCTGGAGTGCCTCAACATGTACCTCAATACCCGCGACCCGGTGCGCATCGTCAGCAGGCGCCTCCAGCGACTCGGCTTCTCACTGGGGATGACCATGACCACGGACTCCCTGCCCGGGCTGGCGTTGGACTGCCCCGTCCTGGCGGAACTCGACCTGCACGGCCGACTGGCCTCCCTGCGGTGCCCTCGGTTACGCACCCTCCGATTGCCCGCCCAGGGCCTAGACGGGGTGACCCCCATGCCCGACCTGGCCGTGGTGGAGCTCCGCCAGTGCTGGTGGCATTCGAAGACCCCTCCGCGGATGGACCCGGTCTCGCTGCTGCTGACCGGATCACCGCGACTGCAAGAGCTCATCGGCGCCCGGCTGGCCCAACCCCACCTGCTGGCCAGGCTGTGCGCTTGCGGATCGCTGGTCTGGCTGGAGCACCTGCGACTGGATGTGGCCCGGCTCCCCAACCCGCTCGTTCTACGGCTGCCGGGGCAGCTGGAGCACCTCCGCATGGGCATCGAGAGCAGTGGTGCCGACCACAACCATCCTGCGACCCTCGACCTGCGGGTTGAGGCCCCGGGGCTCCTCGATTTTAAGATGACCATAGTCAATGCCTCCCTGGCCTCCCTCAGGCTGCGGCTGCACGACTGCCCGCGGCTGGCGCACCTCGGCCTCAGCTCGTACAACCACCCTGGCCTGTTCTCCCTTCAGGTGGACGACGAAGACGATGCGATGCTGCCCCAACTCCGGAGCCTGCGCGTCGAGGGCCAGGGCGGCATCGATGCTGCCAGCCTGGTTGGTGTGCTGGCCCGACACGGGGCCCGGCTGCGCTCCGTCTCGGTGGAGGTCATCCGGTCGGCGACCCATGATGATGATGATGATGTCGACTGGCCCGAGGTGATGAAGGCCCTGTCCGGGCTGCCCCGTCTCGCCCTCCTGAGTCTGGGCGTCTCCGAGGAGGCATCATCATCATCCCCCCTGTCGCTTGCCTGTCCCCAATTGCGGTCGCTCATCCTGCACCGGCTGCCCGACCGGACCAAGGTGAGGCTGGCCTGCCCGCTGCTGGAGGATCTCGATGGCATCCGATTCCCGGGCTGCCAGCTCGAGCTTGCCCTGCCCGCACCCAACCTGCGTCTCTGACTGCATCAGATGGTTGGACGGGATGATTCTGTCGGGCTGCCAGCAGCTCGAGCTCGCCCTAACACACCCAACCTGCGTCTCTAACCCTCCTCCTGCGGTGGGACATCAGGCAAAATCAAGCGAAGCCTCGTGTTCTCGGAACGTTCCTTCCTCCCCATCCCCCCACCAAAACTCCCACGCGTGAAAGTGCGCGCAATCGACTGCTTCTACTGCTTCTTGGCCGGCTGCTTCTTCGGCTTGGCGGCCTTGGGGGCGGCGGCCTTGGGGGCGGCAGCCTTGGGGGCGGCAGCCTTGGGGGCGGCAGCCTTGGGGGCGGCAGCCTTGGGGGCGGCAGCCTTGGGAGCGGCAGCCTTGGGGGCGGCAGCCTTGGGGGCGGCAGCCTTGGGGGCGGCAGCCTTGGGGGCGGCAGCCTTGGGGGCGGCAGCCTTGGGGGCGGCAGCCTTGGGAGCGGCAGCCTTCGGCTTGGCGGCCTTGGGGGCGGCGGCCTCGGGTGCCGGGGCAGGAGCGGCCGGGGCAGGAGCCTCAACCTCCTTCTGCTTGATGGCCTGGCTGCGGGCCGTCAGCTCGGCGGCGGCGGCCTTCTTGCGCTCGATGCCGAACTGCATCCGATCCCACAGGCGCTTGTCCTGACGGGGCATCATCAGCATCTGCATCTCACGCCGCTCGGCCTCCTCCTCGGCCGAGGCGCGCGACTGGGGCGAGGGGGGCGAGGGGGCGACGGGTGGGTGGACGGAAGAGAGGAGTGAGCATGGGTGATGGATGAGTCCCAGGTGGCTGGGCGTGCAATATGATGATGATGATGATGATGCCGGTGATGATGCCGAATGGTCTTCACGCGGGGTGAGGCCGTTTCCTCTTGGGAGAGTGGCGATGCTCCCTGGCGGGGGGGACACCTTTGCGAGGGCCAGAAGGGGGTCGAGGAACCAAGAACAGACCTTCTTGGTGGCCTTCCCGCCGGCCTTCTGCTCCTTCTCCTCGGCCGCATCCTCCTCGTCCTCGTCCTCCTCGTCCTCGTCCTCCTCCTTCCTGGGATGCTTGCGGCCGGCCTGGACGGCGGCAGCAGCCTTCTTGGGAGCAGCGGCCTTCTTCGGTGCGGGCTTCTTCTGCTGTTTCTGCTTCTTCTCATCCACGTCTTCCTCTTCCTCGTCATCATCCTCGCCCGCGGGCCGGACGGGTGCCTCGTCCAGGTCCGCCCCGGCATCGGCGGGCACATCTTGTATTATCAGATCATCCTCATCTTCGTCTTCGTCTTCGTCCTCACCCTCGTCCTCATCATCCTCGTCCTCGTCGTCATCACCGCCAGCGGCCGGGGCGAAGTCCGCATCGGCGTCCTCGCTGTCATCATCATCCCCCTCCTCCTCCTCCTTCTTCGCCGCCTCCTTCTTCTCATCACCAGCGGGGGCGGGGGTGGCAGTGGCCTGCTCCTCCTCCTCCTCCTCCTCCTCCTCCTCGGGCTCGTCGGCGTCCGTCAGGCCCTGGGCGACCCGCTGTTGGCGGCGGATCCACTTGGCCTGCGGGTCGAGATGCGAGGGGATGCGAGGGGAGGGATGAGTGCGCTGCTGACACACGCGTCCACCCCCACACATCCGCCTACTCCCTAAGGCACGGCAGGCGCGAATATACTCTCCCTGCGCCACCACCCCTGAAGGCGGCAGGACCTGGTCGGGGACGTAGTCGGCCTGGGTGTAATCGACGAAGGGCGACAGGTGAGCGGGCAGCTTGGCCCCGGGAAGGTACCTACAACAGGTCAACAACAGATAGGATGATGATTGGATGATGATGATTGGATGATGATGATTGGATGATGATGATTGGATGATGATGATTGGATGATGATGATTGGATGATGATGATTGGATGATGATGATTGGATGATGATGATTGGATGATTGGATGGATGGATGATTGGATGATTGGATGGATGGATGATTGGATGATTGGATGGATGGATGGATGGATGATTGGATGGATGGATGGATGGATGGATGGATGGATGGATGATTGGATGGATGGATGATTGGATGATTGGATGGATGGATGATTGGATGGATGGATGATTGGATGATTGGATGGATGGATGGATGATGATGATTGAATGATGCTGATGATTGGACGAGGATGATGCCGATGATTGGATGCTGATGCTGATATGCTGATGCTGATGATTGGATGCTGATGGTGATGGCTAGCGGGCAGGCGGACCGGTCAGTGGGCAGCTTGACGACGGCATTGATGGAATCGTAGACCCACTGGGGCTGGACGTAGATCCGGTTCATCTTCTGGGCCTGCTGGGGCCGGTCCACAATCTGAAAGGCAAGGCAGGTGCGTGCGTGCGGTGCGTGTGTGTGACAGGTGAGTGAGAGCTGATTGGCTGGGCCTGCTGGGGGCCGGTCCCACAATCTGAAAGGACGCGCGGAAGAGGATGTGGGTGCAGCGGAAGAGAGCATTGTGCGTCATCATCATCATCCAGTCATCATCATCCAGCCATCATCATCATCCAGTCATCATCATCATCATCATCCAGTCATCATTCTCCAGCCATCATCATCCAGTCATCATATGGGGGGTGGGGGGCAGGCAGACCTGGTGGGTGATGGCGGCATCATCGACCCCGAATGGGCTCCCGGGGCCTTCCCAGCCCACCCGGGCGCCCGCGGCCCGCAGGACGAACTCCAGAGCCGTGTGGGGGGTCTGGCGGCAGCAGGGGGGGCGGACGGGGTGGGGCGGGGCCAAGGTGGTGAGCGTGGGTTGGGAAAGGTCGCGACATTGTTCTTTTTTTGGGGGGGTTTTGGGATGAGCCTTGCACATTTTTTTTTTTTTGACAATCGAACGAATATTGGGGGAGGAGAGATTTGACTTGGTTTTTTTTTTTGTTGAGGCAGATCAAAAAGAAGGGAAGCGGGCAGATGATGTCACATCTCCCAACCCAGGCCGTGCTGCCCCGCCCGAGGGGCCGTGTGTGTCTGGCGGGCAGGCAGACCTCCCGGGCCAGGAAGAAGGTGCACCCCGCGAAGAGGCTCTTCAGGGGAGTGTCCGCCATCCCGGGCAGGACCCGCTTAGGCTTGGCGGGCTTCTCATCCTCGGGCACCTGGATGATGATGATGAGCACCCATTGGGACACACAAGGACACCGGGGCACGGGGTGTGTGTGAGCCGGGGGGGTGAGACGAGGGAAGCACCCGACCATTCAAACATCAGCCCTCACAGCCAGTCAGCCAGCCAGCCAGCCAGCCAGCCAGGTGGCACACACCAGTCATGCTCAACACGCCCAGCGGACGTCGACACACACAGACGCAGACACAGACGCCACACCTGCCAGCCACACGCCGCCTCACACCAGCAGCCCCCCGCCCAACACCAGCCAGCCGCGCAGCCCAAAACGGACAATCTTGTCGTCGTCCTCGTCCTCCTCGGCGGCCGCGGCGGCCTCGAGGTCGATCTGGGTGGACATGAAACAGCCGTGGGGCGCGTGGGCCTCGTCGACGGGAGGCGGGTACTTCAGGCCCAGCAGCAGGTACAGCTTGTAGTTGACGAACTTCAGCAGGGCCTCGTGGAGCTCGAGGAAGGTGGCCATGATGCGCAGATCGACGTCGGGGTCCACCTGGGTGTGTGTGTGTGTGTGGGGGGGGGGGGGGGGGGGGGGGGGGGGGGGGGGGGAGGAGGGATGGAGATGAGGAAGGTGGCAGGTCAATGTATGGGCCCACCTGTGCGGGTGTGCGAGTAGAAAGGGGGGGCTGATCCATTGGACAGGAAGGGCAGGACGGTTGAGTGACCATGTCCAAGCCCACCACCCACCACACAGACACACAGACACAGCAAGCACCCACCTCGCAGTCACAATCAATGCAGCACCCGAGATGCCCAACAGGAACGGACAACACCCGCCCGACACCATGCATCAGGCATCACACCGACACAATCATGCAGCACAGCAGGCAGCAGGCAGCAGGGGGGCACACGGACCACCTGGGAGAAGTGGTGCGGCTCGAGCCAGGTGACGGGGGTCCCGAACAGGGTCGCCTGGTAGTAGATGCCCTTGATCGAGACGAAGGCCTTGGTCAGGGTGTGGGTGGCCGCCACGTAGCTGGTCGGGTGAGGGTGAGGATGGAATCGGGGAAACAGGAATGTGATGGGCATGGCTGGGTGCGTGCGGGACTTGGTTCGATGGCGGCGCGGTCCCACCAGGGGGGGGGGATAGTGGGAATGACCAGGGGTGATGCAGACCTCTGGAACTCACGGCAGAGCCGCTTGCAGTTGGCGATGCGCTCGGCGCTGATGACATCGGTCGAGTGCAGATTGGCGAAGAGGAACACGTCGGTGAGGGCATCACCCAGGTCACGCAGAGCATCCGCGAACGTGGGGTACCTGAGGAGGGACGAGGGGTGGTGGGTGGTGAGTCAACGGGGGAGGAAGAGACAAACCGTTCCTTGAGAACTCGCTCCAGTGAGAAAACAGGCTGACGCTGCTCGAGTTTTTCAGCCTGACCAAATTGTTGCTTGCCCAGTGCCTGGCCAGGAAAAAGGGGAAAACGAGATGATGGGGATACGGTGACGTTGAGAAAACGGCAGACGTGGGTCAGCTTCCGGGTGTAAATATGGAACTCGCGGGTCTTCTGGACCAGAGGATCGTTTGCAAGGAAAACAATATCCTTAGCCAAGTAATAGGTCTTATTCTTGGCCTTGGCTGAATTGCCGGGATCGCGGGGAACGACGCCCTTCAGAATGCAAAGCCGCCTAAGAGGGACGCACAGAGGGAGGGACGGTGAGCCCACAGTGACCCCGGGAACGGAGAGACAGACCGAAAATCGGCCAGTGAGAGTTGGCATCGTTTCAGTGCCTCATTTCGAGACATATAGCGAGACTCCGCACCCACCTTCACATCACCCTTCTTATCGGCCTTCCTCTTGCCCCGCAGAAGCTTATTCGCGCGCTTGTTTTCCTTGGTCATTCTCACTGGGGGAAGGCAGATTATCTGCAGGTTTCTGCTGGCAGCACTCCGTTGAGAAAGGCACCAACATCACGAATAGAAACTCTGCGAGCGTAGTTTTTTCTCACTCCGCCACCTACTTCCCGCCGTCCCCCGCACCAACAGCGCCACCACCGCCACATCATCGCTGATGCTGAACAATAAGATTGGCCCTCTTCGAAAGACGAAAAAAATAGTGTGGAGAAGGAAATCAAGCAAACATCAATAGCAATCTTTGCGGCCTTCAATTTGGCGCTGGCTTCTGGGGTGTTGGCCGAGGCTGTGCCTGCGCGGTGGCGCCGGCTGTGGTGGTGCGCGCCCGGGCTGTGGCCGGTTTGACGGTGAATGATATTGGGCCCCCCTGGAAGAGGTGCTGACCCGGGGGTGGTGGGGCCACCACATCCACGGTCAAAGGCATGGGCGGGGCTGGTGATGATGACATTTGGGGCGGAGGAGGAGCAGGCGGGTACCCCGGCCAGGGTGGCGGTGGCGTGGGGGCCGAGCCGGGGTAGTAGCCGCCTTGGGGCCATGGGGGCCTGGCGCCGGGGGGTGGCGGGGTGCGTGCGTGGGGTGCCGGTGGGGGAGTATGGGCCGGTGGGGGAGGCGGGGGAGGCCCCGGGGGGGAGCAACAACTTCGGGAGGCGGAGGCAGGCCGCACTCGCGGGCGGCTCGGGTGGTGCGCTCGATGTCTGGGTGGGGCGGGGGTGGGAGTGGATGTGAATGAGGTGAGGTGGTGTGTTCCGATGTCTGGGTGGGGCGGGGGTGGGGGTGGGGTGTGTGGGTAACGGGGGCTGTGATCAGATCAAATCGGACAGGAAGGGTCTCAAATGACGACGCACAGCCGAGCGCAACGGGATGGGGCGGATGGGGGGGGGGGGGGGGGGGGGGGGGGGGGGGGGGGGGGGGGGGGGGGGAGGGAGGAGGGGGGGGAGGGTGGGGGTGGTTGGACGTGGTGGTTGGCTCAAGAACGCCATCCGGGGATCCATACAGACGGACCGAGGGAGAGGCGGCGGAAGTCCTCGGTGCCCCAGGACTTGGCGAAGGACAGGCCAGCATGACCGCCGAGCGCTCCACACCCTCTGGGCAAGACAGCACAGACAGCACAGATAGCACAGCACAGACACAGCACGGCACAGACAGGTAACACCGAGGGACGGCCGTGAGGAAGGGGAAACAGGCGTGGTGTGGCGGTGCGCGTTTGGGAGGAGACGGGGACAACCACGAGGATGTGTTTGTGTTTGTGTGTGTGTGTCGTGTGTGTGTGTGTGTGGGGGGGGGGGGGGGGGGGGGGGAGGATGAGGACCTGCCGTTGCACCTTCCTCAGCCGCAGCCGCAGCTGCCGATCCGGCGTGTCGCCTGTGCGGGGAGGGCGGAAGGGGAGGCCGAATGAAGCGGTGAGATGGGATGAGCGTGTGCCGACGGGAATGGGGAGAGAAGGCAAAGCGGGTGGTGATTTGAGGGGGATGGGGGACGGAGGGGAGGAATGAGGGGATGAGGGGGATGGGAGGATGATGGGTGATGGATGGGGCACGGAACGGACCGAGAGGGTGAGCCTCGTTGCTTCTTGCCGCGCCTCTGGAAGGGAAGGAAAAGGGGTTGGTGTTGGTGGCTAGTGGCGGTGATGGTGATCGATGATGATGATGATGTGTGGATGATGATGATGATGAT
>JAPMOS010000032.1:47500-70000 GCA_027972325.1 Paratrimastix pyriformis | reverse complement strand
GTTGTGGCGTAGAGGGGCGGTGGGGGCGTTGAGGCGAGTTGCTGGGGGGAGGCCGAGGAGGGGTCCAGGCCGGCGCCGCTATTGCTGTTGCTGTTGCACAGCTGGCCACGCTGTTTCCGCATGTAGCGCTGTGTGTGTGCGTACGGAGGGTGTGCGTGTGGTGGTGCAAAGGGGCTGATCAATCGGGGTCTCTCAAATGAAGGCCGTGGTGTCATGGCCCTGTGGGCTGGGCGGCTGGATGATGATGCTGGATGATGATGCTGGATGATGATGCTGGATGATGATGCTGGATGATTGGATGATGATGATGATGACGACGACGATGCTGATGATGACGATGACGATGATGACTGGATGATGACTGGATGATGATGATGATGACTGGACGATGATGACTGGGATGATGATTGGATGATGATGATGATGATGATGATGATGATGATGATGATGATGATGATGATGATGATGATGATGATGATGATGATGATGATGATGATGATGATGATGATGATGATGATGCCTGGATGGTGATGTCTGGATGATGATGCCTGGATGATGATGCCTGGATGATGATGATGATGATCGGATGATGATCGGATGATGATGATGATCTGGATGATGATGATTGGATGATGATGATGATGATTGGATGATGATGCCTGGATGATGATGCCTGGATGATGATGCCTGGATGATGATGCCTGGATGATGATGGCTGGATGATGATGATGATGGGATGATGATGATGATCATGTTGTGTCTATAAATGTGTCTGTGTCTCCATAAGGCGCTGTGTCTGTGTGTCTGTGCGCAGACCTGGATCCGTTGGCTCTGCGTGTATCTGTGTTTGTATGTGTGTCTGTCTGTATGTGTCTCTATGAGGCTATGTGTCTGTGTGTCTGTGCGCAGACCTGGATCCGCTGGCTCTGCGGCGGCAGCGACTCGGAGGGCAAACTGCAGAACTGATCGGGGTCACGCTGGGCCAGTTGCAGATAGTACATGTCCTGGGAAGGAAAGAAACGGGAAGAGAGAATTGAAGGTTCGGCGGCAAAGTATGTCGGATGTGTGTCGTGTGTCGTGTAAAGAAGGAACGAAGTAACGGGAAAATAAAACGTGTGTGTCGTGTGTCGTGTAAAGAAGGAACGAAGTAACGGGAAAATAAAACGTGTGTGTCGTGTGTCGTGTAAAGAAGGAACGAAGTAACGGGAAAATAAAACAAGTGTGTGTCGTGTGTCGTGTGTGTGGAGCAAAGGGACTGATCAATCGTGTGTCGTGGTGTCGTGGTGTCGTGGTGTCCTGTGTGTGTCGTGTGTCGTGTGTCGTGTGTCGTGTGTGTGTCGTGTGTGTGTGTCGTGTGTGTCGGTGAGCTCACTGTTGTGCATGACCACGAGCGTTTCCCCATGCCGGACCTGGTTGACTCGCTGGGGTGCTGTGTATGGATTGCTGTGTCTGTGAAATGACTGTGTCCATGCCAGACCTGGTTGACTCGGTTGAAGGCCGGGTTGCGAGTACTGGCGCCCGGGACCCCAAGTAGGCCGCGCAGTGCCACAACCCCTTCGGCCCCACATCCGGGAGCAGGCGCCATGGCACTGCTCTGCTCCAATTGTTGCTGTTGTTGTTGCTGCTGCTGCTGTTGTTGTTGCTGCTGCTGCTGAGGTTCACACTGCATGGCAGATGGCATGTTGGCGGTGATGGTGGTGGCGGTGGTGCCGCCCACTGGTCGTTGCAGTGGAGGCGGTGGTGCGGGCGTGGGCGTGGGGCCGGTGGGACTGACGGGGGGTGGCGGCGGGGTGGGGGAGATCCCTATAGGGGTGGCCGCCGGCGGCGGGATGGGGGTCATGGTGGGTGGTGGGGTGTAGCCGGGCGGGGAAGGGGCAGGGGGCGCTGACGACGGGGCCGGGGGGAATGGGGTGCGCTGAGGGGAGGCCGAGGAGGAGGCCTGCGAAAGGGAAGGTGGAGGGTGAGGGATGAAGGGAGAGACGATGAGGAATGAGGGGCATGAAGGTGGAGGACAGGAGGAGGAGGGCGGAATCGAAAGAGGAGGGGTGTGGAGCACAGACAGACAGCACAGACAGCACAGACAGACACAGACAGACACAGACAGACACAGACAGACACAGGCAGACACAGGCAGACAGCACAGACAGGACAGACAGACAGACACAGGCAGACACAGGCAGACACAGGCAGACAGCACAGACACGAAGGCAGGCAGCAAGCCAAGCAGACAGACAGGCAGGCAGGCAGGCAGACCGACAGACCTCACGGGATGTGAGCATCTCGAGCAGGCAGACAGACAGCCCACAGGCAGCAGGCAATAGACAGACAGACCTCACGGGATGTGAGCATCTCGAGCAGGTCACTCGGATCGTCCTCCTCATCCTCGCCCGGCCCCCCGCCGCCGCCGCTGCCACCACCACCACCCCTCCGTCTTCCCCCGCTTCTCCGTCGCCTGCGCCCCCGCTGCGGTTGCTGCTGTTGCTGTTGTTGCTGCTGCTGCTGCTGCTGTTCCATTGCCGAGGAGGTCATTTGCTGCATGAAGGCCGGGTCATAGCAACAGCCATCCACCATCATACCAAATGGGTTTGGCGGGGTGGTGGTGGGTCGATAACCCGGGGTTGGAGCCCCCTGGGCCATGGCCATGGTCATAGCCGTTGGCGGCGGGTAGGGCGGTGGGGGCACGGGTGGGGGATGTACACTCGGGGCGTACACGGTGGGGGTAAGGCATGGGCTCCCGGGGTTGGGATTGGCCGAGGTGGGGATGATGGGCGGGGCGTGGAGGAGGGGCGGGCGGTAGGACAGGAGTTCACCCGGATGGGGCACGATGCAGGCGGAGGAGGAGGACAGCGTGAAGGCGGGCACGGGACGCTGGTCGGCGGGGGGCGGCGGCGGGGGCGGCGGGGTTGAGGGGATGCGAAGAGACGAGATTGGGAACTGGAGGGGAGGGGCGGGCGGTGCTGGCGGAGGCGGCGGGGTCTGGGGCGCGAGGATCGAGGAGGGGCCGGTGTCCTGGTGGTGGGGCGCGCGTGGAAGGGCAGAGGGGAGCAGACATGGGTGGGTGTGGGGCGAGGAGAACGGGGGGGTGGAGAGGTGGATGTGGATGTCCAGCGGGAGGGGGAGGCCTTTTTGGTGTGGTCTGTGTGTCTGTCTGTGTCTGTGTGTCTGTGCTGTGCTGTCTGTCCGTCTCGTGTGCTGTCCGTCTCGTGTGCTGTCCGTCTTGTGTGCTGTCCGTCTCGTGTGCTGTCCGTCTCGTATGCTGTCTGTCCGTCTCGTGTGCTGTCCGTCTCGTATGCTGTCTGTCCGTCTTGTGTGCTGTCCGTCTCGTATGCTGTCCGTCTCGTGTGCTGTCCGTCTTGTGTGCTGTCCGTCTCGTATGCTGTCTGTCCGTCTTGTGTGCTGTCCGTCTCGTATGCTGTCCGTCTCGTGTGCTGTCCGTCTCGTGTGCTGTCCGTCTTGTGTGCTGTCCGTCTCGTGTGCTGTCCGTCTCGTATGCTGTCTGTCCGTCTCGTGTGCTGTCCGTCTCGTATGCTGTCTGTCCGTCTTGTGTGCTGTCCGTCTCGTATGCTGTCCGTCTCGTGTGCTGTCCGTCTTGTGTGCTGTCCGTCTCGTGTGCTGTCCGTCTCGTATGCTGTCTGTCCGTCTCGTGTGCTGTCCGTCTCGTATGCTGTCTGTCCGTCTTGTGTGCTGTCTGTCTTGTGTGCTGTCCGTCTCGTGTGCTGTCCGTCTTGTGTGCTGTCCGTCTCGTATGCTGTCTGTCCGTCTTGTGTGCTGTCCGTCTCGTATGCTGTCTGTCCGTCTTGTGTGCTGTCCGTCTCGTATGCTGTCCGTCTTGTGTGCTGTCCGTCTCGTGTGCTGTCCGTCTCGTGTGCTGTCCGTCTCGTATGCTGTCTGTCCGTCTTGTGTGCTGTCCGTCTCGTATGCTGTCCGTCTTGTGTGCTGTCCGTCTCGTGTGCTGTCCGTCTTGTGTGCTGTCCGTCTCGTGTGCTGTCCGTCTCGTGTGCTGTCCGTCTCGTATGCTGTCTGTCCGTCTTGTGTGCTGTCCGTCTTGTGTGCTGTCCGTCTCGTGTGCTGTCCGTCTTGTGTGCTGTCCGTCTCGTGTGCTGTCCGTCTTGTGTGCTGTCCGTCTCGTGTGCTGTCCGTCTCGTATGCTGTCTGTCCGTCTTGTGTGCTGTCCGTCTTGTGTGCTGTCCGTCTCGTGTGCTGTCCGTCTTGTGTGCTGTCCGTCTCGTATGCTGTCTGTCCGTCTTGTGTGCTGTCCGTCTCGTATGCTGTCTGTCCGTCTTGTGTGCTGTCCGTCTCGTATGCTGTCCGTCTTGTGTGCTGTCCGTCTCGTGTGCTGTCCGTCTCGTGTGCTGTCCGTCTCGTATGCTGTCTGTCCGTCTTGTGTGCTGTCCGTCTTGTGTGCTGTCCGTCTCGTGTGCTGTCCGTCTTGTGTGCTGTCCGTCTCGTATGCTGTCTGTCCGTCTTGTGTGCTGTCCGTCTCGTATGCTGTCTGTCCGTCTTGTGTGCTTTCCGTCTCGTGTGCTTTCCGTCTCGTGTGCTGTCCGTCTCGTGTGCTGTCCGTCTCGTATGCTGTCCGTCTTTGTGTCGTGCCATGTTCCGCGACGAGCGTGGACTGGTGGGGGAGTGGAATGCATGCGGGCGTGCAAGCGGACCTGCAAGGATGAGGCGCCACCACCTCGCGTCGAGTCCTGCTGCTGCCCCACCGTTACGCCAAATTGTGCCACATTATTGTTGTTGTTGCTGCTGCTGCTGGTGCTGGTGGTGGTGGTGCTGGTGGTGGTGTTGGCAGCGGCCGTGTTGATCCAACCCGCCTTCCCGGCCCCACCACCGCCCTGCTGCTGCGGCGCACCCGCACCCGCTCGCACCTCGGCCTCGCGTTGCTGCTCCCCCGTCGGGTTCGGGGGGGTGGTGATGGCGGCAGGGGCACTGTCCACACCAGCAGCACCAGCCGGGGTCGAGAACAACAGGGGCGGGCTGGCGAGCCCGAGGAGACCCGAGGCATCATCGAGCGCCCCCAGGGGTGAGAACTGGAAGAGCGGACTCATAAAGTGGGTCCTGGATGGTGGTGGTTGCTGGGGGGGTGCCGGTGGTGGTGGGAGGCCCGAGGATGGGGAGGGCGATGGGGCGGGTCGGTCGGGGGGCGATTCGGGGCCGCCGCAGAGCGGGCCGAGGAAGGTTGAATCCTTTGGGAGGCACGAAGGGTTGGAAGGGGTGGGGGGGGGGGGGGGGCGATGATGATGACTGGGTGGCATGATGCTGAGGGTGATGATGATGGTTGGATGTTGGTTTGATGCTGATGATGACGGGATGACGGGATGACGCTGATGATGATTGGATGATGATGATGGTGGTGGTGGTGGTGGTGGTGGTGTCCTTGCAAATACACAGCATGTCTCTGATGGTGATGACTGACGATAGCGGTGTTTGGTTGATGATGATGGATTGCGGGGTGAGGAGTGAGAGGTGAGGTTTGGATGTTGATCGGGAGGCAACAGTTGACAGACTGAGCCCTGCTGCTGCTGCTGCTGCTGCTGCTTCTGTTGTTCCTGTTCTTGAAAGTCTGATGCTGATGAATCATGTGCGCCATGTTGCTGCAGTTGTTGTTGTTGCTGCTGCTGTTGCTGCAGTTGTTGTTGTTGCTGCTGTTGTTGTGGTTGTTGTTGTAGTTGTTGCTGCTGCTGCTGCTGCTGTTGCGCGCTCGCCAAGGTGGAGCTCCCGCCCGGCTGTTGTGTGGGGCCCGGCCCTGGGCCGCCAGCCTCGTCATCCGCCTGACTGCGGTTCGCAGCCGGGGGCATCGTGTCGGGTGCCGGATGGCTGCTGATGGTGCTGCTGTTGTCGGGAGCAGGCGGTGGATTCCCAGCGGAGGCGGTCGGATTCGGGCCGACGACGGGTGAACAGCAGCGGGATGGTGGGCGGGGTGGTGGTAGGGGTGGTGGGGTGGTGGTGGGGGTGGAGATGGTGACGGGTGTGCCGAGGGGGACGGCTCGGGTGGATGGGTCCGGTCTGTGTGTGGAGGGAAGGGATGGGAAAGGAAAGGGCAGACATCAAACCCTGGTGTCTGTGTGTGTGTGTGTGTGTGGGGGAGGGGAAGGACCTGGGAATGGCCGGCATGATCAGGTGGGGGACGTGGCTACTCCCCATGTGCCTTCATGCCCATACCACCATCACCCCCGCGGTCGGAGTCACTCCCCCACCACCACCACCCGGTCAGAGCCACCTGACCGCCATCATCACCCGGTCGTAGCCACCCCCATCATCACCCCCGGTCAGAGCCACCTCACCACCACCACCACAACCCGGTCATAGCCACCCCGTGGAAGCAGACCGAGCCAATGACCGTTTTCCTGCTCGCCCCTTGCGGGCTCGGGGTCGCCGCGGCCCCAGGCGGCGCATTGGATGGTGGCCTGTGTATATTCCCCCCGGCGGCGGGAGGCGCATGTTGCTGGCGATGGGGACCCAGGGACAGGGCCATGTCCACTATGGAGCAGGGCGGTGGGGGGCTCGTACCCCGGAGTGGAGGCTCCGCCGGCGGGGTGGTGGGCGCAGTGCGATGGGGTAATATCATCACGCCGGCAGTTGGTGGCCCGGACGCCGGCGTAGGGTGGGCGCCGCTCTGGGACTTCCCAGTTGGAATCGCCGGGGGTGATGGTGAAGCCATGGGCCCCATCATCATGCGGGTGGGCGAGCTGAACAGGGGTGGCGGGCCCGTCAGAAGGGGGCGGGTGGCAGTAGCCACTGGGGGTAATGTTGGCATGTAGGGCCAACCTGGGGCAGAGGGCCAAGGAGAGAGGGTGACTGGTTTCAACCCAAGTGGGGGAGGTACCCCCGATGTTGATGGCGGCGGTGGTGGTGGCGGGGCTGCGCGTGTTTGCTGAGAAGACGGTGATGCCGGTGAGGGGGTGGCTGTGGCCGGCCCTGATGGGAAGACCCCGGATATTATTTCACCCCACATTTTTTAGATGGGTGCAGAAAAGATGGAGAAGAACACAAACCTGCGCCGGAAGGCATCGCATAGGAGGGGTAGCAGATCATTGGCCCGACTTTGGGTTTTCGTCCCTTTCGGATTTTCAGCGGGAAAATCATTTGATATGGTGGCATGCCGTACATGGGATGCATTGGCGGGCCAACTCCAGGAGGCACACCGGGCGGAAAAGGCATTATAGGAGGAAACGATGCGGAAAAAGGATGTAATGCCTATGAGAACCAGTGTAAGCTTGAAAATAATCAATTTATGATTGCTGACAGGATTTGGTGTTGGAGCGGAAGAGGTGGGTGAGTTTGGTTTCGCCTGATTGTGACTGTTTGCTGGCTGGTTTGCGGTTTTCTTTTCCATCGTCACGCAACGACGCTTTAACAACGCCCAAGACGGGAGATGACGCAGGAACTCATCTCTCGCACAGTCTTCGACGAGGACGTCTCCGCTGTAAACCCTTTCACGTCATGGGAGATCGACCACGGGCAAGCAAATCTATCTTTGTCAAAACTGAAAAGTTGTTTTTGGAAACTCTCCTTTCGTTCAGGGTGCCTCTTCATGAACAGGCTTGAGCCAGAGTTGGGCTGTGCTGAAAGAGTGGGGAATCCTTTCCCAATTCAATCATTCTGCAGAAGAATGCACATGCCGTCCGATCTCAGGGAGACAGAAGATTATTTTGAACATGATAAATGTATTCATTGGGGGGGGGGGGGGGGGGTGTTATCAGGCGGTGGAGGCAACAACATCCTGCAGCAAGGCGGTGGCCTCGGCCAGGCTGAGGGCGGGCTCGGCCAGGCGGAGCTGGTCGGGGGTCAGGTCGATGAGCCGCTCGGGCTGCGGCCCCCCGGAGCCCCATCGCCTCGGCCCCCAGGGCCACCCGCAGCGCACGCATCCGCCGCTGGGCCTGGTCGACAGGCAGGGCCGCCGCGCCCCCCGCCGAACTGTGGCCGCCCAGCTCTTCGATGAGCTCAGCCATGCTGGGACACCCCCGTCGTGGCACAGTTGATGATGATGATGATGATTGAATGATGATGATGATGATGATGATGATGATGATGACGATGATGATGATGACTGGATGATGGTGACTGGATGATGATGATGCTGATGATGAGTTCAGTCATACTGCGCCCGGGGATAGCGGGTTTGGGGTGATTGGGGGAAAACAGGGAGGGGAAGCCAGCTGCTTCACTGCTCCCTCCTCGGCATCATCACTGCTGCTTGGTCGTCAGACCTGTCGTTGCGAAGTCGCTTGTTAGGAGCGGCGGGGTCGTCCAGGGTGACAGTGGCCAACACTGGGGCTGGTGGCTGGGCCAGGGCCCCCTGTATGGCCGGAGCGGCGGGGGCTGCGCGCATCGAGTGAACAGACAGACAGATGGAAGTGTAACGGAGGGTTCTCCGCTCGTGTGGCCGGAGCGGCAGGTGCAGAGCGAACGATGCGATATGGAGGAAAGAAGGCGCAATCACACACAGAGATGATATCTCCCGTTCCTCCCCCACACACTCGTCCCCTCTGCAGTCAGCATTTGTGGTGTTGTCATCATTGTGTCGTCATTGTGTCGTCATTTTGCCGTCATTGTGTCATCATTGTGTCATCATTGTGTGTGTCGTCATTGTGTCGTCATTGTGTCGTCATTGTGTCGTCATTGTGTCGTCATTTTGCCGTCATTGTGTCGTCATTTTGCCGTCATTGTGTCATCATTGTGTCATCATTGTGTGTCGTCATTGTGTCGTCATTGTGTCGTCATTGTGTCGTCATTGTGTCGTCATTGTGTCGTCATTGTGTCGTCATTGTGTCATCATTGTGTCTGGTCAGCCGAGGGACCTGCGGACTGCTTGCGCCGTCTGCGTCTGGGAGCGGGGATGTCCTCGGATGCTGGGCCGGCGGGCGGGCCGGCGGGGGCGGGGGCCGGCGGGGCCGTCGAAGTGGCGGCGGGGGCCACGGGGGCGGGGTTGAAGAAGACGATCCCGTCATCGTTGGGCGGGCTGTCGGGCTCGCAGCCCATCACCTGAAGCTGCGCATTCAAGTCACACACGCAAGACACGCACAGAGCGGGGTGGTGGTGGCGATGAGATGATGATGGTGATGGTGATGATTGGAGGATGATGATTGGATGATGATGATTGGATGATGATGATTGGATGATGATGATTGGATGGTGATGATTGGATGATGATGGATGATGATTGGATGATGATGATGACGACGACGACGACGACGACTGGGTGATGATGACTGGGTGATGATGATGCTGATGACGATGATGGGTGATGATGGGCGATGTGGGTGATGATGGGTGATGATGGGTGATGATGGGTGATGACGATGATGATGATGATGATGATGATGATGATGGTGGTGGTGGTGGTGGTGGTGGTGGTGGTGGTGGTGGTGGTGGTGGTGGTGGTGGTGGTGGGGGTGAGAAACAGGGCCGACGTGTGTAAGGCCACGCCGCATCCAGGCGCGAGTGCGGGGCAGAGGCAGTGTGCCGTGGGCAGGAGTCAGCGCGGACGGACCTGCTTGTCGGTGACCAGGCAGAAGGTGGCGACGGACAAGGGCGCGCCAATGACCCAATGGTGGCGTTTGCTGGCTTTTGGTGCGACTGGATCCACGTGAATCTCAGCACCCAGCTTGGTCGCGTACTGCGAGGTGGGACGGGGTGGGTGAGCCGGGGAGGGGGAGACAGTCGGGTGAGGGGACCTTGACGATGCGGCCGGTGGTGCTGGTGACGGCCGTCGCATCGGCCGATGTGGTCTGCTCGAACCTGGGGGATTGAGACGACGAAGACCAACAAAATCGAGAGATTGGTCTTGAAAACGCCAGACTCTCGTCTCCGACTGGGGCGGTGGGTTCGATGGACCCCAGGGTCGGTTTTCAACTTCTTCTCCGCCGCAAAAAACTCGATTCGAATCGTGCCAAAATTATCCGCGCCCACCACCCCACCTGGGGCTGTTGGGGCGCCCAGGGGCGGGCGGGTAAAAAGCAGTGGGCATCTCGTCTGTTCGTCGACTTCTACCTCGAAAAGATGATGACGCGACATGCACGACGTTTGACAAACCAAAATAATCGGCGGTGATGGCTTGTCCTGGTCGGCATTTGAACATCCCTCGACTGAGCTTTTTCCCATCGACGGAGACGCAGAAGGCGCAAGTGATGGAGGAGCTCACTTTAATGGAATACTGCTTTTCTTCTGGAGTGACGTAGCATTTAAAAAGCTGAGGAGTGGGCGGTTCTTGTAAGGAGACGTATCGCACGAGAGGACAGTCCTCTTGCACCACAGAGACGGTGCAAGAGAACGCCTCGGCGGCCATGTTGTGCAGGGAGGAGCAGACGGTGCCGGGCCAAGGGAGGCAAATAAGAAGTCGAAGAGCAATCCCTCATCATCTCCTCCCCCTCCTCCCCTCCCCCTCCCCCCCCTCCCCCTCCCCTCCCCCTCCCTCCCCCTCCCCCTCCCCTCCCTCCCCCCCTCCCCCTCCCCCTCCCCCCCCCCTGCAGGCACGATGATCCGCTTGGCTCCCTGCCCGCCAATGCGGCCAACGGCGGCAGCGTCGGGAGCTGGGGGGCCGGGGCGGCAGAGTGCGGCCGGCCACACCGCCAAGAGGCAAAGGCACGGCTCGTTCTCGTTTGGAAATTTCTCGTTTCATGCAAAAAACAAAAGTTTAACCAAATCAGTCAAATATAAGATGATGATCTGATCCCTGGCCCACAGAAAAAAATCGCAACCGGGCCGGATGATCCGCCCACCCAGGAAAAGAAAAAGGAAAAAACAGGGTTGGTCTGTGGGGGGTGGGTGGGGGACACGAGTGGGGAGAAGGAGAGAGAGCGAGCGGGCCGCGAGGGGAGATGAACACCCCTGGGTCAAATCCACATCCCCCATGGGGCCTGAGGCAGGACCCTGGTGGGGGAACAGAGGGTCCACAAGGGGGGACGGAGGGGTGGCCTGCATCCCCCACTGCCGGAGGGGTGGGCCACACGATGGCACTCTGGTTAATTCTTCTTGACGCTGTCCCGGATGGTGAACTTCTCGTAGACGTGAGTCGGGTCGTACACGTCCCTGCACGATGAAAAAGAGGAGAGGATCAGGAGAGCAGATGATTGGATGATGAGGATGAGGATGAGGATGATGGCGATTGGAGGATGATGGCGATGATGGCGATGATGGCGATGATGCTGCTGCCTGGATGATGATGATGATGATGATGATGATGATGATGATGATGATGATGATGATGATGATGATGATGATGATGATGATGATGATGATGATGATGATGATGATGATGATGATGATGATGATGATGATGATGATGATGATGATGATGATGATGATGATGATGATGATGATGATGTGATGCTGTGATGCTGTGATGATGCGGGATGATGATGATGACGGTTCAGCGTCCGGGAATGTGTCGGGGCATCCACGGACCAGCGGTTCATGGGGAAGATGTGCGATCGGATGATGATGGATGATGATGATGATGATGATGATGATGATGATGATGATGATGATGATGATGATGATGATGATGATGATGATTGGATGATTGGGTGATTGGATGATTGGATGATGATTGGATGATTGGATGATTGGATGATTGGATGCTTGGATGATGAGTGTCGGGTATGTGTCAGGGCATCCACGGACCAGCGGTTCATGGGGAAGATGTGCTGGTTCTGCTCATAGTACCGCCGTTCGAGCACCTTGGCCGCGTGTGACTCATCCTTCTCCAGCTTGGCATCGGCCATCAGCCGGACATCCTCGTGCACATCCCAGTTCCACAGTGGGCCCGACTTGCCGCGGGCCTTGGTCACGATCAGGTCGTAGAATGAGTAGTGCTGCGGGGGGGTGGTGGGGGTGTGTGGGGGCATGCACGAGGGGGTAGAGGAGAGCATGAGACCGGGAAAAGTAGGAGGGCAGAACGGGGAGCGCAGTGCAGGTGCAGGCGCTGGGCAGGGACGCACGGGAGGGCATGGATGAGGAGCCTCTTCCTCGCGAATTGTTTTTCGGTCCGGTCGTCTCCCCGCTCTCTTCTTCGACTGCAGGGACGGGGCGCGGCCCCACAGACGTGTGGGATGATGCAATCCCCCCCTGATGAACATCATCATACATGTGCCAGTGCAGTGTGGGACCTGACAGACGTGTGGGATGATGCAATCCTCCTTGATGAACATCAAGTCCTGGGGCGAGAGGCCCTGCAGCTCGCGGAACTCCCGCAGGCACAGCCCCAGAAACTGCCCAATGGTGCAGCCCTTCTCGACCTGCCCCATCCGCCCCCATCGCCATCATCATCATCATCATCATCATCATCATCATCATCATCATCATCATCATCATCATCATCATCATCATCATCATCATCATCATCATCATCATCATCATCATCATCATCATCATCATCATCAACATCAACATCAACATCAACATCATCATCAACATCAACATCCAGTCAGCATCGTCCAGTCAGCATCGTCCAGTCAACATCAACATCATTCAACATCACCACAACCCCGCCACACATCAAGCCAGGGCAGGAGCCCCCCCACAAAAACCAAGACGGAAGACGATGAAGAAAACAAGGAAAAAGAATGGGGGGTGGAGGGGAGGGGAGGGGAGGGGAGGGGAGGGGAGGGAAGGGGAGGGAGGAGGGGAGGGGAGGGGAGGAGGGGAGGGGAGGGAGAGGGGAGGTGGTGGAGGGGAGGGGGGGAGGGGAGGGGAGGGGGAGGGGGAGGAGGAGCAGACGGTTGTTGTCCGACGATGGCCGGCGCCATCCCAGTAACTCCACGTGACATCGATCAGCTCGGCTGTTGGGGTGGTGCATATGGGGAGGGGATGTGGGGTGTGTGGAGCAAAGGGTCTGATCAATCGGGATGTGGGGGTGAGTGAGACAAGATCTGGAGTAATCAACCCCCCCCCCCCCCCCGATCACTCAGATCAGGCATCAGTTGGCAGGTCGGGGGGTGTGGCAGGGGATGCAGTCACACGACACGCACCCTTGATCTTGGCCTGTTCCTTCTTGTACTGCTCGGCCAGCTTGGCCCGCTCCTCCTTCTCCTTCAGCTCGCGTTCCTTGTCGGGCAAGAACTCCGTGTTGACGGTGGGGTCCTTGCCCATCCCGCGGCGCGGCCGCTTGGAGGCATCCACCAGCTCACCGCCGCTGTGCGGCGGGGGCGTAGAGACCCGCTCGCCAGTGGTGGTGGTGGTGGTGGTGGTGGCTACCGCAGGGGGGACAGCCTCCGTGGCGGCGGCCGGAGTGGTGGTGGTGGTGGTGGTAGTGGATGTGGCTGCCGGAGCTGTGTGGTGAGAGGAGAGAGATGATCACCCATGGGTGATGCCCACCACCTCCAAAAACAATGGGGGTTGCAGACCTGGGGTAACAGCGGCCTCACTCTCGGCCTCCTCGTCCTCACAGCCATCGCCTTCATCGAAGGAGAATGAGAGCTTTCTCATGGGGGCCACTTGTTCACGCGCGCGCCGTTTGCGCTCCAAAGCCTCCCTTTTTGGTGGTAAGAGGAGGAGAAAAGATTAGAAGACGAGTGAAATGCAGTTGACAGACTCTTTCTCCATCTCCTGCTTCCGCATGCGTTCGGCCTCTAGTCTTTCGAGATTCTCGCGGGTCTTCTTGAAATCCTCGTGTGTCTTCAAACCGATGGTATTCCTAATCAGAAGAAGAAGTAATATCTCCGGAAAAAAGTGTCGAGAAGCGACGACAGACACTTTGAGAATCTCCTCTTCGCCGGAACGATGTGCGGTGAATTTTTCATCGAGAAGAATGTTACCGGGCTTGGCATTATCTGCAATCATCTTCCTCTTTCGCTCAAATTCCTAGACCCGCCCGAAAATGGGTTAAATTCACACCGAGGGAGGATGACCGACTTCAATGTCTTTTTGACGCTGCTTATTCAAACTCATAATACGAGAAACGTCTCCGCCGGACCCTGGGCCAGACAATTCGCCAAGGCGCAGCCCACCACCGCCCGAAGTGTTTTGAGGAATCATGCCGGGAGAGAGACGACCCTCGGGTTCTGTTTGCTAAATTATCGTCATGTGAAAAACTGCGGCTTTTCATCCGATTCCCCACCAACCAGTTTAACGTCTATCGTCAAGGATAGAGATGGGCTGGTCGTCGGGCTGGACCTTGAACGGGAAGTGGCGCTACATCATTCAGTGTCATTTTCCACTCACACGAAGGGCGATACTCACAGTGGGCACAGTCGGCCCACCCAGTCCACCAGCCAACGCTGCAAAGTGGCGTTAATGATGGAGCGTAATCCATTCCTCTCCTTGTTCGAAAAGAAGTTCAGGGTCGAGAAGAAAAAATCAACAGCACAGTGCAGCACCGTCTTGTCATGGGGTGATGGGACCCCACGCCAACGTTCTTCTCCTCCGGTACCGTCGGCTCCTCCCAGGGGTGCTTGAGCACGGTAGACATGGCTGCCGAGGCTTTCTCGTACGCGGTCTCTGTCGTGCAAGAGGACTGTCCTCTCGTGCGATACGTCTCCTTACAAGAACCACCCACTCCTCAGCTTTTCAAATGCTACGTCACTCCAGCAGAGAAGCAATATTACATCAAAGTGAGCTCCTCCATCCCTTGCGCTTTCTACGTCTATGTCGACGGGAAAAGTCTCCGTCAAAGGGGTTTCACATGCGGACCAGAAAAAGATACCATCGTCAATTATTTTGGTCTGTCAAACGTCATGCGTTGTCGCGCCATCACATTTTCGAGGTAGAAGTCGACGAACAGACGAGATGCCCGCTGCTTTTTACCCGCCCGCCCCCGGGTGCCCCAACAGCACCAGGTGGGGTGGTGGGAGCAGATGATTTTGGCACGATACGAGTCGAGTTTTTTGCGGTGACGATTCAGAAAGCTGATCCTCATGTGTCTCGGCGGCCAGACTGCCCCCCCAGTCGGAGACGTGAGTCTGTCATTGTCGAGGCCAAACTCGCATTTGTCTGTTGTTCTTCGGCTCAATCACCCAGGTTCGAGCAGGCCACATCGGCCGACGCGACCGCTGTCACCAGCACCACCGGCCGCATCGTCAAGGTCCCAACCAGAGAATTCTGCCTCCACCTCCCCGGCTCACCCACCCCGTCCCACCCCGCAGTACGCGACCAAGCTGGGCGCTGAGATTCACGTTGATTCGGCACAACGGCCTGCGAAAGTGCACACAACCAGATGGGTTCTAGGCTCACGCTTGTCCGTCACCACCATCTGTCTGGTCACCGACAAGCAGGTCCGTCCGCCATGCATCTGTCGGCCCACCCAACCTCATCATCATCCACTCATCATCATCCAGTCATCATCCACTCATCATCATCCAGTCATCCTCATCATCATCATCATCCAGTCATCATCATCATCATCATCCAGTCATCATCATCCAGTCATCATCATCATCATCCACTCATCATCCAGTCATCATCATCCAGTCATCATCATCCAGTCATCATCATCATCATCCAGTCATCATCATCATCATCCAGTCATCATCATCCAGTCATCCTGTCATCGTCATCATCCAGTCATCCTCCCCGCTCTCTGTGTGCGTGCACACACATGTGTATGGGCAGCTTCAGGTGATGGGGTGCGAGCCCGACAGCCCGCCCAACGACGACGGGATCGTCTTCTTCAACCCCGCCCCCGTGGCCCCGCCGCCGACTTCCCGCCAGCCCCGCCCCGCCGGCCCGCCCGCCGCCCCAGCAGCCGAGGGCATCCCCGTCCTCAGACGCAGACGGCGCAAGCAGCTCACAGGTCGCTCTGCCGACTTGACACAATGGTGACACCGATTCGTGGTGTCTCTTCGACATCCCTCCTCCTCAATCGTCGTCATCATCAGCATCAGCATCAGCATCAGCATCAGCATCAGCATCAGCATCAGCATCAGCATCCAATTATCCAATCATCATCCAATCATCATCCAATCATCATCATCATCATCATCATCATCATCATCATCATCATCATCATCATCATCATCATCATCATCATCATCATCATCATCATCATCATCATCATCATCATCATCATCATCATCATCATCATCATCATCATCATCATCATCATCATCATCATCATCATCATCATCCAATCGTCAGCCAACATCACCACCTGCTTCAGCCAACATCACCACCTGCTTCAGCCAACATCACCACCTGCTTCAGGCTTTCCACATCGTCCCATGTTTCAAGCCATCATCATCATCATCATCATCATCATCATCATCATCATCATCATCATCATCATCATCATCATCATCATCCAGTCATCATCATCCGATCATCATCATCCGATCATCATCATCCAGTCATCATCATCCAGTCATCATCATCCAGTCATCATCATCCAATCGTCATCCAATCGTCATCCAATCATCACCCAATCATCACCCAATCATCACCCAATCATCACCCAATCATCATCAGCAAACATCCAATCATCACCATCATCACCACCATTCCCACTGGTTTATGATGTTCCCGTGACTTCTTCCATTCTGTCTTCCCGCTGTCTGACTTGACAGCCACTCGTCCCGCCCTTCGTGTCTCGATCCACTACTTCACATCTCCCGGTTCGATCCGGGCCTGCAGCGCCCGCCGATCGGGCCACAGAAAATCCCATCCCGTTATTCCTCCCTCTGTCTGTCTGTCGGTTCGATCCGTGCGTGCAGCGCCCGCCGATCGGGCCGCCACACAAGGGGCCCTGGCCCAGCCACCAGTGGTCACTGTCACCCAGGACGAGCCCGCCGCTCCCAACAAGCGACCCCGCACCGACAGGTCTGACGACCGCAGCGGTGATGGCGAGGAGGGAGCATTGAAACCGGGGGCCATCTTTTTTCCCAATCGCAAACCCGCCATCCCCAACTGTGGGGGACGCAGCATGGCTGAGCTCATCATCCAATCATCATCATCATCCGGTCATCATCATCCAGTCATCATCATCCAGTCGTCATCATCCAGTCGTCATCATCATCATCATCATCATCATCATCATCATCCAATCATCATCCAATCATCCAATCATCATCCAATCATCCAATCATCATCCAATCATCCAATCATCATCATCCAGTCATCATCATCATCATCATCATCATCATCATCATCATCATCATCATCATCATCATCATCATCATCATCATCATCATCCAGTCATCATCATCATCTTGATCATCATCAACTGTGCACCTGTCCCAGCATGGCTGAGCTCATCGAAGAGCTGGGTGGCCACAGTTCGGCGGGAGGCGCGGCGGCCCTGCCTGTCGACCAGGCCCAGCGGCGGGTGCGTGCGCTGCGGGTGGCCCTGGGGGCCGAGGCGATGGGGCTCCGGGGGGCCGCAGCCACCGAGCGGCTCATCGACCTGACCCCCGACCAGCTCCGCCTGGCCGAACCCGCCCTCAGCCAGGCCGAGGCCACCGCCTTGCTGCAGGATGTCGTCGCCTCCACCGCCTGAGATACAAACCTCCCTCGCAAATACACAGCATGTTCTCTCTCCCCCTCCCCCCGCCTATCGTGTCCAAAAATTCCACCGCCCGCTCGCCCGCCCGCCCGCCCCCCCCCCCCCGCAATGAATACACTGTTTGGTCATGTTGCAAAAAATCATTGTTCTGACGCATTGGGACAAGTTGCGGGAACATTATTGGAGGCTGCAGGATGGAGTCGCGTCCACCGCCTTGATGATGGAGATGCTGGCGGAGATGGGACCCGGGTTGGTCTCCCACACCCCCTCCTCCCCCCCAACGTGCCCCCACTCCATCGTCCTCCGGGCCTCTCCCTCGTTTCCGTCTCATTTCGCCTGTGGCGGCACAACAAATGAGGGAGCGATCAACTGCAGGTCTCTTTGTGTTGTTCACAAGACGGGGGGAGGGGAGGGGGAGGGGGGAGGGAGGGACAGGAAAACGGAAGCAAATTCGAACAGCCATCCCCAGCTGTCCCGAGATGACAGACGACGGCGAGCCGAGCGAGGCCCACCCTCATCAGCCTGCCTCGGGCTTCTCATCGGGCAGCAGCGGGTTGGCGGCATCGAGGCCATCCATACCCAGGCCGCCCCCGCCACCCCCCTCCAGGAGACCCCACCCGCCCAGGGTGGATCCCTCCCCACCACCAGCGCCGCCACCACCGCCAACATCCGTCGCCACGTCCCCTCCCAGCCCCTCCACACCACCACTGTCAAACCCATCATCACCGCCCCATTCGGCAAGCAGCCCGCCGCCAGTACCCCAGTCGGGCGTCGTCGACAGCCCCCCACCACCACCACCACCCCCAAACAGGTCCGATGCGGATGTCTCCGGGGGAGGTAGGCTGGTGGCCGTGACCGTGACCGGAGGCGGGGGGGTATATAGACTGGTGAATATATCAGTAGGCATATCTTCATCCAGGGTCGTCATCATCATCAGCGCCGCCTGGGGCTGCGCGGGTGGTGATGGCGTGGTGGTGGTGGTGGTGGTGGCTATGACCTGCTGGGGCGGCAGGCTGGGCTGATGGGAGTGGCGTGCGGCCCGCTGCTGCGGGGTGGTGGGTGCGGGAGTGGTCAAGTTCAAGACGGGGGGCGGGGAGGGGAGGCTCGACGCAGGGGTATCGCCACAGACACCCTGTGGGGCGGCCTCAGACGGGGATGATGATGGTGATGACGGTGCACCGCCAGCATGGCGGGCCCGTTTCAGGTTGGGATTCGTGGATGCGGTGGTGTCCACGTCATCATCATCAAGGATCACCCGCGAGCGGGCGAGCGGATGCGGTGGTGCGGGGTGGTGCTTGGCGGGCAGATGATGATGACGATCACCGAGGGGCGAGGCGCCGGTGTTGTTGGGGCCGGCGGTGGGGGAGAACGAGTGTGGTGAGGTGACGGCGGCGGCGGCGTGGTTGGAGGGAGAGAACGGGGAGGGAGCCGGG
Organism: Paratrimastix pyriformis; assembly: GCA_027972325.1. Lineage (NCBI taxonomy): Eukaryota > Preaxostyla > Paratrimastigidae > Paratrimastix > Paratrimastix pyriformis. The sequence continues at coordinate 51,133 of JAPMOS010000032.1, read as the reverse complement.
AGGCCGGGCGGGAGGGATGGCGAGCTGGAGCGGAAGGTGATGCCTGCGCGACAGGAAGAGAACGGAGGAAGAGAACGGGGGGAAAAAAATGAGCCTTCAAGTTCAAGTTCGAGGGCTGAATGAGTTGAAGGCTTCTGGTGGGGCAACGGTCGGTCAGGTGGGGGAGGGGGGGAGGGAAGAGATGGGTGAGATGGAGCGGGGGGGGGATGATGCCTGGGCGGAGAAGCGGAGGAGGGGCGGAGAGAGACAGATTGTTGTGAGCACGAAAAGGCAAAAAGGCCTTCGGACTTCGGTGCTGCCGTCGGACGACACGGCAGGGGGACTCGAACCACACAGACACACAAGACACCACCACACCACACCACTCCGCCACCACCCCACCACTACACGCGCACTTGCCACGGAACAGACCCATGGTCTCGCGTGCCGCAGCGGCGTTCATGACGCTGACCTCGGGTGGCACGGCGGCGGGACCCGAACCGGCCCGTGGCATCCAGCCGCCCGTACCCGGAGCCGATTGCCCGAAGCCAGTGACGGGAGGCGGCCAGTGCCCGGCGGGGCAGGCGCCGCGTGGGGGTGGCCCGAGGCCCTGGGTGGCCAGTGCCGTGGCGGCGTTGATGGCGGTGACGGCGGGTGAGAGCGCGTTGGGTGTGGGGGATGGAGATGGGGATGTGCCGGCTGGGGTGGTGGTGGCGGTGGTGGGAGGTGGAGGGGAGGGGTTGGGTGAGGAGGAGCAGAGGCCGGGGTTGCTGATGTTGTTGTTGTTGTTGTTGTTGGCGGCGGCGGCGGCGGGGGAGGAGCCCGGGATGGTCGATGGAGCGGCCGACTGGAGGAGGAGGAGGAGAGCGGGATGAGAGGAGGAGGAGGAGGAGGGATGACGATCACGACGGCTTGATCACGGTGGCGTGCATACAGTCTGCGGTCTTTCAAAAAACGCGTTTATAATAATTTGAATAAAACCAGTGCATCAGTCTGCGGTTTTAAAAAAAACAAAAAAAAAAGTGAAAGACAACAAAAGGCCGGCACAGCAGAGAACAGCTATAGAAACGTGGGCGCGCCTTTTGGCGCTGTCCAAGCCCCACGACCACCTCCACCGCACTAGCCAGAAGGTATCCACCTTGGAGGCCCTGAAAACAGGGCTTGTTCGGGGACACCACAAAACAGTATGGGATGGCCGGAAAAAATGTTCTGCACCCGGATCGATATTGTGATCACACAATAATGATGAAATAATAAGGAATGTGACAACTCCACACCCGCTTGTGGATTATTGGATTGGTTCGGTGTGCGCGTGTGGGTGTGCGCGCATTGGGGGAAGCGGATTGCCCAGAGCACAGACCTCGCTTCCAGCCGCGCCCTCGTCCTCGTCCCACCCATAGGCTGCCTGGAAGAAGGGCGGGCATCCCAGCGCCCGATAGAGTGCGCCTCCCGTGCAGCGCCGATCCTCAAGACCGAAGCCGCAGGGAGCGAGGCGGGGCTGGCCGGCTGGGGTCGCCGGGGGGACCACGGGATAGATGCGGACGCCGAGGGTCGGGGGCAGGTTCCACTTGCGGCTCATGTGGCGGATGACGTCGGAGAGGGCGTGGGTGGGGGCGATGTTGAGCCTGGTGGGGAGGGAATGATTGATGACGATGATGATGATGATGATGACGATGATGATGATGACGACGATGATGATGATGAGGATGATTGGACGATGATGATGATGATTGGATGCTGCTGCTGATGATGATGATGATTCCTTGTGCTGCGAGGAGCAGACGGACTGCAGATGCGGCTTGAAGTTGAGGGCCTTCAATTGCGATCGAATGCGGGCCGACCGGGGGAAGAGCCGCAGCTGCAATTGAGCCGGCAGTGGGCGCCTGCGTGTTGTGTGTGTGTGTGGGGGTGTGTGTGTGTGTGTGTGATGATGATGATGATGACGTGTGTGAGCATTCGTGGTTTCGTCGGAGAAGATCACTGATGCCATCTCGTGAAGATCGGCTTACTGGTCGGCCGTGTGAGGCGAGATTGCTTTTACACAGTCGAGCCTCTGCACGAACGGCACATGACGTACACACCCCAATAATGGGCAAGGGGGGCTCCCGGGGCTCCAGGCGAACCGACCTTCGCTCCGTCCATGCCGATTCCAGCATCCCCAGCACCTGGGCGGGCAGGTGCTGGCTGAGCCACTCGAAGGGAACCACCACGGGTGTGGTGGTGGACGATTGGCCGGTGGCCGCAGCAGCCGCAGCAGCCGCAGCAGCGGGGGGCAGAGGGCAGCAGGCGGGACTGATGCCGGAAAGTGGATTCGGTCCGGGGATGCTGTGGGATGGATGGAGGATGGAGTGGGCGATGAGATCCGGGGGCGAGTGTGCATGCCGCCGGCGTGTCTCTGTTGTACATCGGACTGTGTCTCTGTGTCTGTGTCTGTATGTGTCTCTGTTGTACATCGGACTGTGTCTGTGTCTGTGTCTGTGTCTGTGTCTGTCTGTATGTGTCTGTTGTACATCGGTCTGTGTCTGTGTCTGTGTCTGTGTCTGTCTGTGTCTCTATCGGTGCCAGTGGTTGCATATCTCTTGTCCGGCTCGCCTGTCTGTGCTGTCTGTTCGTCTGTGCTGTCTGTGGTGCTGTCTGTGCTGTCTGTCTGTGCTGTCTGTCTGTGCTGTCTGTTCGTCTGTCTGTGCTGTCTGTTCGTCTGTCTGTGCTGTCTGTCTGTTCGTCTGTCTGTGCTGTCTGTCTGTGCTGTCTGTTCGTCTGTCTGTTCGTCTGTCTGTTCGTCTGTCTGTTCGTCTGTCTGTGCTGTCTGTCTGTGCTGTCTGTGCTGTCTGTTCGTCTTTCTGTGCTGTCTGTTCGTCTGTCTGTTCGTCTGTCTGTTCGTCTGTCTGTTCGTCTGTTCGTCTGTCTGTGCTGTCTGCTGTCTGCACCCTCTCGCGCCCAGCGACCAGACCATTGCGGGGCCTGGAATCCAGCCGGGCAGGGCGACAGGGGGCCGGGGATCATGTGCGGTGAGCAGGGGCCGCAGGTGGGTGAGCGTGTGGCCACGACAGTGGCGGCTGCAGGGTAGGCGGCGGCAAGGTGATTGGGCGGCGGGGGCAGCCAACCCAATGGGGACCCTAAAAATCGGATTGGCCATGTGTGTGTCGGACAGAAGCCATGAGGTGTGAGTTGGATAGGAAGAAGAAGAAGATGATGGGGATGGTCATGTGTGCTGGGACAGGTAAATTGCATGAGGAGAGCACCCGGATCAACTCGTCCACCAGGGCGCGGAACTGGGTGTCACCCAGTCGTGTGGCTATCACCCCCCAGACATGATACATCTGATACATCTGGTGCATATGCATACATACATGATACATACATGATACATACATGATACATACATGACACATACGATACAAACATGAGACAAAGGATACATAGGATAGGATACATGTGTTCATATGATACATCTCACCGGGTTTCGCCAGACCTGGCGCCCGCGGACTTGTCACACCGGCCCCGCTACCCTGCACCGAACCAACGCCGCCACCGACAAGAGGCGACAAGGGCCGAAGGCCTGACATCATACCGGCCGTCACAGCCAGCCGCGTCGATGATGCTGATGATGAGGCGGGCTGGAGGGCTGGTGGTGGCGGCAGGGACAGCTGCGGC
>JAPMOS010000032.1:12500-42500 GCA_027972325.1 Paratrimastix pyriformis | reverse complement strand
ATGGTGCCTGCATCCCCATCTTTCGGGCCGATCGCCCTGCTCCCGGAACATGATACGATTTTGGAATTATGTGTGGTCAGTTTTGCACTCGTTTACTTCAGCCAATGCATCAAACACAACCTGGCTCGCAGCGCAACTGTGAGCGGAGTTCCGCCCCGATAAGTGGGCATCAAGGTCGAGACTCTTGGGTTTGATCTTTCAGGTGGAAGAAGGAGAGAGAGGGAACATTCATTTGAACAGATTGCCACCGAGGAGAAGCGCAGCGAAGCAAGTTGGGTTGGGTTGGGGAAGGGGAACAAATAGAAGCGGAAGCGGTTCGTGAAGAAATGGAAAAATGTGCTCAGCGGACGAAAGGGCCGAGGGAGATGGGGGGGGGGGGGGGATGGAGCTGGGTTGGAGAGTAGGGAGATTCGGAGAGTAAAAGGGGTTGAAAAGGGCATGGAGGGTTGGGTTGGGTTGGGTTGGGTTGGGTTGGGTTGGGTTGGGTTGGGGGAGGGATGACAGCAAGGTGGAAGGCAGCGCCCGTTTGGCCAGACCAAAAACAAGATGGGGAAGGAAAGGGGACGAAAAGAAGGAAAGGGACGTACAGAATGGAGGGTGGGTGGGGAAGGGGTGGGGAAGGGGTGTGGGGAAGGGTGTGGGAAGGGGTGGGAAGGGGTGTGGGAAGGGGTGTGGGAAGGGATGGGGGATGGGATGGGGGATGGGATGGGGATGGGATGGGGATGGGATGGGGGAAGAAGGGATGGGGAAGGGGGAAGAAGGGGGGAGAAGGGATGGGGAAGGGGGGAGAAGGGGGGAGAAGGGATGGGGAAGGGTGAGAGGGAAGAAGAGCCGAAGTGGGATGGGGTGGGGTGGAATCAGTGGGAGGGATTGATGAGGAGAGGGGGGGGATACGAGAGAACCCACCGTCTTAAAATATGAATATTCTCTTGTCTTAGCGGCTACCTCCGGGCGGTCCGGCTCGCACTCCCCATGCGGCTCCCACCCCTGGCAATCGCCCCATCCACGGTCGGCCCGAAGGAGCGCACCTCCACGGGTCGAAATTGTTTGGCACCCACGTCATACTTCAGGAAGCCGCCCTCTTTGATGACGTCTGGCTGCAGGATGGGCGGGAGGCCGGCAGCCGTGGCTGTCAGGATTCGAACCTGGGTGACATAAAAACAAAGAAATTTCAAACGCAGAGATGAGCCGTGGTGCTCCTCCCCCATAAGTCCCAGCAGCGCATCAATAAATTCAAAATTCAAATTCAAAGTCAAATGGGGAGGCGGACCTTCCCCGCGGTCAGGTCGAACCCGTACAGGCCGCCAAAGCGAAGTGGTTGCTGGTCGCGGAGCAGCACCAAGAAGTGGCTCAGGCCGCTCTCCTCGATGCGCTAGCGGGTGGGTATCCCCCCAGGGAATGGTGGTGAGTATTGGTGGTGGATATCCCCCGAGGGAATGGTGCCGAGAGTGGTGAGTATCCCCCCCCGGGAATGGTGGTTGGTATCCTCCAATGGTGGGTCTCCCCAGGTATCCCCCAGGGAGTGGTGGTGGGTATCCCCCCCCCCTCTCCGGGAATGGCGAGTATCCCCAGGGCATGGCGGTGGGTGGGTATATTCCCCCAGTGAATGGCGGAGTCTGAGCGACGATGCCGGGCGTGCGGAAGAGCAATCATCATAAGAGGCGGCGACGGTGGTGGTGTAGATGGTGTGTGTGTGTGTGTGGGGGGGGGGGCATGGCGGGCCGGACCTGCAAGCAATCGTCCAGCAGCGTCTTATTGCCCGAGAGGCATTGGTCCTGCAGGGCCCGCTCCACCCGAGCACGGTTGGAGACCCGACAGGCACGGGCTACAGGGAAAAATATTGGTGTCAGCCGGGAATCGAACCAGAGCGTGTTGGGACGGGTCATCATCCAAAACCGAGACAACACCCACAGACCGAAGTCGGCCTGCAGAATGGTCTCCTGACGCTCCTCCCGCTCCCGTTCGGCCTTGCGCCTTGCCTCAGCCGCCTTGTTGGACGGTGGTGGCTGTCCCCCCGGTGCGGCTGCCGGTCCTGGTGTCCCGTGCATCGACGGGAGTCGTTCGTCATCGCGTTGAAAAAATCGGGGGCCGGCCGGACTCGAACCCCGGTCGCTGCCGCCAAGCGAAGGCGCACGCTCGTGGTGGCGAGGCGGCGGGTGGGCAGGAAGACGGTCGGGGCCGTTTGCCGAAGCAGGCGGGCCCTGGGTTCGCATGTCAAACCCGGCCGACCAGGGGCCGGACGGGGGCGGCGGGGGGGATGGCGTGGCCGTGTCGCCCCCGTCGGGTGTGCTGTCAACGCTCCTGCCGGCTGATGGTGGTGGTGATCCGGCAGATGTCTGGACGGTGGTCGCTGGGAGTGGCCGTCGTTGCTGTTGCTGTTGCTGTTGCTGTTGCTGTTGCTGTTGCTGTTGTTGTTGTTGTTGTTGTTGTTGTTGTTGTTGTTGTTGTTGTTGTTGCTGTTGTTGCTGTTGCTGTTGTTGTTGTTGTTGTTGTTGTTGTTGTTGTTGTTGTTGTTGTTGATCTTGTGAGAGGGTGAGTGGTCGTTGCTGGAGCAGGTGTTGCCTGAGGTGCTGCTGCAGTGCCTGGTCGATTGCCAGGCCGCCCTCCTCCTCTTCCTCTTGTCCATCATCCCCACTGGTGGCAGCAGGAGTGTGTGTCATGACCGACTGCTGTTGTGGTGGCAGTGCCGGGCCACCCGCTGAGGCAAAGCTGTCATCAGGCGGGGCATCCAACCCGGGTCCGATACCCGTGTGGGGTCGGGAGAGGGGGATGAGAGGCGAGGGGTAATAACCACCGCCCGGATAGGACGACGCGGAGCGGTCGACCGATGCATGCAAATCCTGGCCGCTGGGTGTGTGTTGCCGTTGTTGCTGCTGCTGTGAGGGTACTGGTGACGGGGTGATGGATTGCCGTTGGGTGGGTGGTGATGGCCGGGGTTGGTGGTTGTGGATGGTTGAGATCTGAGATGCCGGGGAGGAGGAGGCGGATGATGATGACGAGCTTCCGGAGACGGGCGACGATGAGGATGGCGAGGTGCGGCGGTGCGCAGTGGAAGACCTCTGGCCGTGGCGCCGGTGGTGGTGATGATGCTGATGATGATGTTGGTGGTGACGATGATTATGATTATGATGATGATGATGCGAGCCGCCTTTGTGGTGATGACCATGCCGATGATGGCGACGGTACCGGCCGCTCTCATCACCGCCGCCGCTGCTGCTGCTGCTGCTTTTAGACAGGCTTGTGCTGCTGGAAGACCTTTGGCTTTGGAGAGACCCCGAACGAGACGACGAGGGCGAGGGTGCGGGATGATGGCCATCGGTGGTGGCGGTGGGTCTGTCGGGAAGGACAACATTGGGTTGTCCGAATTGCGACGGGGGCGCGGGGGATGCGGCAGAAGGCGGGTGGGCAGGAACAGCGAGCGGGGGGACAGCGGGCAGCGGGAGTTTCATGCGGCGGCGCGGCGCGGACTGTGGTTGCTGTTGCTGCTGTTGTTGTTGTTGCTGTTCTTGTTGTGGCGGTTGTTGTTGGTGCTGCTGCTGTTGTTGCTGCTGCTGTTGCTGTTGCTGTTGCTGTTGCTGTTGCTGTTGCTCTTGCTGCTGCTGTTGTTGTTGTTGTTGTTGTTGAGGCGATGGCGGGGTTGGTACCGATGTTGATGAGGCGGTGCCGGGTTTGGGCGGGTAGATCAGCCGGGCGGCAATTGGGTGGCTGTGGTGATGATGCTGATGATGATGCGAACTGCGGCTGCTGCGGTCGGTACTGCCGGGGGGCGCGGGCTGCTCGGATTGACGGAAGGGAGACGATGCCGACTGGGCGTTGGAAGAGACCTGTGGAAGGAATGGTCGGAGAGGTCGGATGAGACAGCAGCGTGCAGGTGTGCGTGCAGTAGTGTGTCTGTGCTGTGCTGTGCAGGCGTCGGGGGGGGGGGGGGGGGTGGGGAAGCCTGACATTCACGCGGCAGCAGGGCCGTCGATCCGGTGGCGTCTGTGTCTGTGCTGTGTCTGTGCAGTGCTTGCTCTGTGTGTCTGTGCTGTGCTGTCTGTGCTGTGGTGCATGCTTTGTGTCTGTGTCTGTCTGTCTGTGTCTGTCTGTGTCTGTGCTGTGTCTGTGCTGTGTCTGTGCTGTGTCAATGTCTGTGCTGTGTCTGTGCAGTGCACCATATCTGTGTCGTCAGTGTCTGCCTGTGCTGCAGGCCGGACATTTCGCGGCAGCAGGGCCGTCGAGGCAGTGGCGTGGCGTTTCATGGGGCCCTGGTCGGGTTCCGATTCACTGTCGACACCCTCCGATGGCGGGGCCGGGGACCCCAGTGCGAGCTGGGGAGGCACGCGGGCCAGGGCGAGGTGGGAAGAATGTGCCGCCCTGCAATGATGGAGTGGGGGTGGGGTGTATGTGAAGGAAGAGAAAGAGAGTTAATGGGAGCTCCGTGGAGCGACGGGGTGCGGGCACTTTGAATGGAGCCATCCAGTTGGAATATAGTATTTTGTGTGTTTTTCTCTCGTTGCTCCCATTTTCCGGGGCCCCCTGGTGGCTCGGATTTCCAAGATGAGAGAGGAAAAAATGGGGCGTGTGGGGTCCCCCTCCCTCTCTTTGGCGGGCCCTTTTACACTCGATTTCCGGGAGAAGCATCAGAAACGCAATCTCGATCATCATGTGTCTGCCAACAAACACCAACAACCATGGTGACACCGCCACGACAGAGGCGAAATCGCGCGCATGAGGAGGAGCACGATCACCGGACCGGTCCTCGTCACTGCCCCCGCCCCCCCGGCTGGCATCGACAAGGCCCGACAGCTCGCCGGCCACGCTGAGGGTCTTCAGGTAGTAGTCGCTCAGTCCGCCGGCCGAGGGTACCCGTGAGACGGACGTGACGCTATCCTCAGTGCGCGGGTGGGTCTCCGGGGTCGGCGGGGAGGTCGGCGGGGAGGAGGACGAGGGGCAGGGCGGGCGCGGAGGGAGGAGCGACACCAACGGCGGGACGGCGGCACGCCCTGTTGAAGTGTGACCAAAATAAAATAAATTTTGGTCCTACCTGGACTCGAACCAGGATTCTTGGATTGACCAATTGATGAGAATTCCGCCAGGGCGGAAAGCATTGACATAGATTCCGGATCGAAAACGATCATCACCATCACCCAATCATCCATCTTCCGACCGACCTTGTGTCTGATACTCCAGAATCTCCGTCGAGGCGGTTGTGGACACGGCCGACGCCCTGAGGGCAGCCTGGCTTGCCTCGGCCAGGCCGTCAGCCGTCTCGGGCCGGGAGAGGCGCCCAAGGGGTGGCAGCACGTGGTGGTGCCGGAGCGGGGAGGTGATCGCCGACTCGGGGGATGATGGCAGGGAGGCGGAGGGGCCCGAGGAGGAGGAGGAGGAGGAGCAGGGCGAGGCGGGCGGCTGGACGCGGAGGCGCGGGTGGGACGGGGCGAATGCGCCGTTGTCGCTGCCGGTGGGTGGCGCCGGTTGGCCGGCGTCCTCCGTGTCACTTGACCAGCCGGGTGGACACGGGACTGGCGGGCAGAGGAGCGGCGAGTGATGATGAAGGTGAATGGAAGACCCATACCCGCCATTCAGCCCTCTCTCCCCGGCGACCACCACATCTTTCCAATGTGTGAGTGTGTGCGTGCGTAGGAGGGGGGGGGGTGAGGGAATGTGATGATGAAGCGCATTCCAGGATGCCTGGGTGCCAGGCAGGAGAACAGCAGCAGTTGTGTGTACGGTCATCCATCCATCAAGCAGCACCGTGTGTAAGCGTACAGACATCCATCAAGCAGCAGCGCGTGCCCGGCGGGTGAGTAAAACACGGGCTTTGCGAAGAGCTGGTCCAGTTCGGCCAGCTGGGGGGTCATTGGGGGCATACCGTCACGCTGGGGGAGGCCTGGAGGGGGGGCGGGCAGCGCCTCGAAGCCCAAGTGGATTCGCAGGATGCGGCGCAGGGTGGCGGGGGTCCGGTCCGCGGACAGAAGGGCCTGGGAGGACGAGAGGGATGATAATTGGATGATGATGATGATGATGATGGTGATGATGATGATGTTGTTGTTGTTGTTGATGATGATCGGATGATGATGTTGACGATGTTGATGATGAAGAAGCGGATGAGGAGGAGGACGACGATGATACTGCTGACGATGCTGCTGCTGAAGGTGGGCGGTGTCTGCTGTCGGGCGAGAAGTGGTGGCAAGCGGGACACAGACGGATCCCTGCTGACAACCTTCAACGAATTCAGACCGCCGGGCATTACACCGGCACACTGGCACAGGCAAACACAGCAGCACATACCCGTCCGCTAGGACCCTTATGAACGCATGACCCACCATCACGCCACCCGGGGAGAACGCCACCACCGCCACACCACACCACGCCACACCCCGGGGCACGACACAACACGCAGGTGCAGCCCTTTGGCCGCGTTGTTGAAGTCTACGCCATCACCCTGGCACAATCAGCACAGACAGGCAAACACATAGAATCCACAGCCTACCAGCCCATGACCCGCCACACCAGGCCGCACACGGGAGGTGGCGCGCCACCGCCACACCGCCACACCACCGGGGGGGCAGCATGACAATATCCTCATTCCATGCAGACCAGCGCACCCTTGGCCGCGTTGAAATCCAGACGCGTGCGAACGCTGAACCGGGGAGGGTGGGGGTGTGTCCGATGCACGGGATGGGGTGCGCCGAGGGGGGCCGTACGTCGCATGGACTGGATGTGAAGACGGTCGGGGGCCTCCGGGGGTGGGGTGGCGACTGGGTTGCTGGTTGGCTGAGGGGGTGATGGCGTCGGGGGCGAGGCGACCACAAAGGTGGCTGTGCTCGGGGTGGGGTTGAGGCCCGGGGGCGGAGAGGCGGGCGGGGTCGGGCCGGGACTCAACTGCGTGTGTGTGTGTGTTGGATGGGTGGTGGTTGGTGGTTGGTGATATTGGTGGATGGTGGATGGTGGATGGTGGGTGGTAGTTGGTGGGTGGTGGGTGGTAGTTGGTGGGTGGTAGTTGGTGGGTGGTTGGTGGGTGGTAGTTGGTGGGTGGTGGGTGGTGGGTGGTGGGTGGTGGGTGGTGGGTGGTGGGTGGTGGGTGGTGGGTGGTGGGTGGTGGGTGGTGGGTGGTGGGTGGGTGGTGGGTGGTGGGTGGTGGGTGGTGGGTGGTGGGTGGTGGGTGGTGGGTGGTGGGTGGTGGATGGTGGGTGGTGGGTGGTGGGTGGTGGGTGGTGGGTGGTGGATGGTGGGTGGTGGATGGTGGATGGTGGTGGGTGGTGGTTGATGGTGGTTGGTGATTGGTGGTTGGTGATTGGTGATTGGTGATTGGTGATTGGTGATTGGTGATTGGTGATTGGTGATTGGTGATTGGTGATTGGTGATTGGTGATTGGTGATTGGTGATTGGTGATTGGTGATTGGTGATTGGTGATTGGTGGTTGGTGATTGGTGGTTGGTGATTGGTGATTGGTGATTGGTGATTGGTGATTGGTGATTGGTGATTGGTGATTGGTGATTGGTGATTGGTGATTGGTGATTGGTGATTGGTGATTGGTGGCTGGCTGGTGGTGGCAGGCGTGTGTGCGAGGTGGTGGTGATGTTGAACGAGACGGAAAGTGCCGGCGAGGGAATGACAGACCTCCTTCATCCGGCCACCCTCTCCCGTGGGCAGTGGGTCACTCTCCAGGCTACTCGCCACCGAGGAGGCCGGTGAATTGACATAGCGAAATGTCTCCATCCCCCCGTCCACCTTCACCACCTCCGCCCTGCCAATCTCACCCCCCGAGATCCCCACATCCCGGCGGGCGGCCCAGCCGGGCAGCGGGGGCAGCGCTCCGTCAAATGGGCGCTCGGGTATGACAGCAACAGGCGCTGGCGACCCGGTGAACTGCAACGACCGACGCACCGCCGTCGACTTGCGTGCGCTTTGGGTGACAGTGGGAGGGAGCGACGGTGGTGGCGGGGTGATCGCGGCGGCGGGGGGGACCGGGGGTGGAGGTGACCCGGTGGCCTGGTTAACTTGGGGGATAGCCATTCTGGAGTCGGGGAGGGGGACAGCCGCCATCCGGGTGTCAGGGACCGGGGGGATAGCCGCCGTTCTGGAGTCGGGGAGGGGGATAGCCTCCATTCGCATCCGGGTGTCAGGGAGGGGGATAGCCGCCATCGGGGAGGCAGGGAGGGCGGCTGAGATGACCTCGGGACAAGTGGCGGGTGTGGGGGCGGGGGCGGGTGGGGCCACCGATGGTGAATTCGGGGCCTGTGACGGGGGGAGCGGTGACCGAGGCGACCCCTTCGCGCTCATGCCTCCGGGCGGTGGTGGTGTGGGCAGTGCCCGGTCAGGGACCGCTGCCGGGACGGGAGGTCGTGCGGGCGATTTGACTGGCGGCGGACTGCGGTGGCGGGGCGATTGAAGGGGAACGGCAGCAGGCGGGGGCGAACGCAAGGCCGCCGGATTACCGCGGGGCGAGGGCGCTGCTGGGTGGGGGGACACGGAGCGAGGGGTTGGGCTGGGGTGGCCACTGGCTGACGGGGCGATGCCTGTCCGGGGGGTGGTGGGTGGCGGGCTGCGTCGAGCCGGGGATTTGGGCGGCTTGGCGGGGGATTTGACAGCCACCGCTGCTGCTGCTGGTGGTGTTGGCGTTGGTGTTGGCGGTGGTGTTGGCGGTGTTATCACAGCTGCTGATGCTGAGGATGTGGATGTGGCACTGGCCACTGCTGCTGCTGCCGGGGGTGGGGTGGTAGCCTCCACGGCCGGGGTGATTTCCACTGCTGCCGCTGGTGGGGTGATAGCCACTGACCCAGTCGATGGAACGCCGCGTTCCGGCTGCTTGCTGGGACGGACGGGGGATTTGGGCGGGGGAAGCATGACGACGACGGCGGCTTGTGTTGGTGTTGGTGTCGGGGATCGAGGTGGGGGTGGAGGTGGTGTCGCTTGCTGCGCAGGTGGTGGTGGGCTTCGTGGGGTCGGTGGTGATTTCGACTTGGTCACCACCACCACAGGTAAATTCGCGGGTGGCACCTGGGATTCGATCCCGGGTGGCGACGCAGGTCGGGTTGCGACGGGTGAAGCCGGTTTGATGTGGCTGACGGCACCGGTGGCGGGGGTGGCGGTGATGGGCGGGGGCGGTTCCACGCGGGCAGGTGGAGGTGGTGACTTCATATCGTCCCGATGGGCGCGGCTGATGGTTGCCGTGGGAAGAGCCGCCGCTGCCGTGGGGATAGCCACCACTGTTGCCGAGGCGGACGGGGAAGTGGCTCGAACCCCCGCGGGTGCCTGTGGAGAAAAAATAAGATGGAAAAGAGAGATGGAGCTGAGGGGTTTCGATCCCCTTGCCTCCCGCATGCCATGCGGACGATCTACCAAGTGATCTACAGCCCCAATTATACAAATTTTAACATCATCATGACCAGATCATCCTCATCAGCCAAATCATCCAAAAACATCCAATCATCCGTCTCCGCCTCATCATCACAGACGTGCGGGGGGGCCTTCTCGACGGGCGGTTCGCTCTCCGGGGCGACACCACCCCGGATGGCCTCCTCGGCGGGCATGGGCCTGGCCAGGGCGGCCGACAGGGAGGAGCGGAGGGAGTCCCGCAGCCGGTCGATGGTCGCGCGGAGGGAGGGGTTGTTGCTGAAGATACTGTTGTGTGTGGGTGAGGTGAGGTCAGGGGTGAGGGGGGGAGTGAATATGTGAGGGGTCAAAAACGGACAGCCCAACGAAAGCTGCATGGCGGCACACGGGGGTCGGAGTGTGTGGGAACACGACGCAAACCCACCTAACAAACACAACAGCAACGACGTACAAGATTTTCACCCCCCGTGTTCGTCGGGCGCGACGGCCAAGAGCACCATTCGCAATGTTCTCGTGGCACGGAGACGTCCCACAAGTGACTGGTGCCGGTTTCCGGTCATTGTGTGTCTACCCATGATTTGGTCATTATCACCTCGTCTATGTCACCCCACCCGTCCCGTCCCATACCGGTGTCACACCCAGAAAAACACGTGGGGCAAAGTGCTCACCACACACCACCACACGACGACAGACCTGCTGGTGCTGCTAGCCCGCCAGTCGGCATCCGATGACAGGGTCGATGCGAGCGAGGCCCGCAGAGCCGCCGCCACGGCAGCCGTGGCCGCGTCCGACGGCCGCAGGAGCGGCTGTTGGGATGATGACGAGAAAAACGGGGAGGATGAGAAAGATGTGCTCTCCAGGATTAAGCGAAAAAACAGGGACGGTGGGGGAGCAAGGTGAAGAGGCGCTCTCCAGGAGCTGCCGGGATGACGAGAAAAACAGGGACGGTGAGAACGCAAGGTGAAGATGAGCTGTCAGGCGGTGGGGCGCGCGCAGGGACCACGGGGGGGTGCCCAACTGAGGCATCTGGTTGCCCGCGGGGATGAACAACCGTTGGCGACAGATAAACGGGGCGGCCCACCACACGAGGCGCACGTCCGTCTCCGCCACCACAGACCTCGTCATCGCGCTGCTGCTGATGGTGATGATGCCGGTGCCGGTGGCGCCGATGCTCCCCCGGCTTCTCCTCCCGGATTGGCACCCGGAGGGAGCCGCGCAGCGACGTGTTGGAGGCAGACTGCCCCCCAGCGGACGCCGCACCCTCGCCGGTTGCCGCTTCCAGCAGTGCCTCCTGTGCGCGGATGATGGGTGGTGTGGCGGGGCAGACGTGAGGATGGTGTGTGTATGTGTGTGCATGGACGCAACGGCGCTGCCACTTCACATCCGTCCCCCCCCACACACACACACAGCATTCAACTTGCACAATTCAACGTGCACGCACACGCCATTCAACACGCACAGCACACACGCCATTCAACATGCACACGGATGCGCAAACGACGACACATATGACGCCGCATGCCGCACGCACGCACACACCCAGCAGCTCTCTGGTTTTTGTTTTATTTTCCCGTTACTAGAGTTGCACGAAAGTTGTAAAAAAGGAGAAAGAAGTGGAGAAAGAAAAAAGAAAGTGAGAAAGAAAAAAGAAAATTTTTTGTCGTTGCGTTTGTGCACGAGGGACAGTCTGGGGCTCAAGGCGAGAGGTCTTTCTTGGGTGGAGAAAAAAAAGAAGAAAGAAAGTGGAGAAAGAAAAAAGCAGAAGAAAGCAGCTTTTTTCGTGCAACTCTACTTCGTTCCTTCTTTACTCGACACACCCAGCACGCACACAACAGACACACCGCCTGACGGCACTCATAAACACACGCAACGCGCCACCCCCCTTCAGCACCAAACCAGAAGACCTGGATCTGCTCCGCCGCCTGCATTAAGCTGGTCTCCCGCTGCTGACTGCGACGCACCGCCTTGATGCTCACCAGCCCTGGTTTCTCGCCCGCCCCTGCCGGCAGGGGCGTGGCGCTTGGCCGCAGGGCTGGCGGGAACCCCCGAGGCCCACTGCCACTGCCCCGCGGCGAGTCCGTGGCGGAGAGGGTCGGTAGAGAGGAGTCAGCCGAGAGCGAGGCCAGGCGGCTGAGCCGCGGGGTTGGAGTCGCACGCGCCGGAAAAAGTCCCGGGCTGCCGCCGGCCGGCGGGACGGAGTGGCCCCGGGCCGTGCAGGGCACAAGCAGCCCGGGCAGGGTCGTCGGGGTGGGGCTCCCGCCGATTTTGGGATGGAAAAACCCGGTGGCCGAGGGGAGTCGAACCGACGGCATGCCCGTCAGGCCTTTTCCGTCGATTCGAACGCGGGCGGTGACGGTGCCGGCAGCAGCGGGAGTCGGAGTGGGAGTTGGGGCAGGGGCGGGGGCGGAGGCAACAGGGGCAGGCTCGTCACTGCTCGCAGCGGTGGATGGTCGGGGCAGGGCCGTGGGGAGGGTGGATTGGCTGCGACTGGTGAATTCCTCGTCGGGTGTGCCCCAGGGCGCCGGGAGGGCGCTCCCGCCGAAGGGCGAGTGCAGGGGAGGAAGCGGCATGCGGCCTGGGGCCAGGGACCCCATGGGCGTCGAGATGGTGGCCCGCAGGAGGGACGAGGTCGAGGTGGCCGAGTGGAGTCGGGTGGTTGGGGTCAGGGGCACGGCCGCATCGCCCCCTGCCAGGAGCGGCTCCGCCCCCCGGAAGCTGAGACTTGACGAGGCCCGTGCGGACATGACCGTGAGCCCGCCCACCGTGGGGGAGGAGGCCCGGAGTGGGGGCGGGGTGGCGGAGAAGGAGACCCGGGGAAGACCCCCCCGGGCGGGGTGCGCCAGGGAGGATGTCGACCTGGCCGTGAGGGATGCCGATTGGGCGGGTCGAGTGAGTGGCACCAGGGTGGGTGTCGACGTGGTCGATGGAAGGTGCGTATCCATGAGTCGGTGAAGAATATCGACCGAGGAGGCACTAACGACATGATCATGATGCTGTGGGTTGATATAAACACAGACCGAGACCGAGGACGTGCCAGGGGAACCACGGGAATATGCTGTGACGGATGTTCCACTGATGTCGGGAGGGATGACAGGGCGGAACGGCTGCGGGGTGGGCCGACGATAGGAAGCATCTCCCTGGAGGAAGATGGAGCAACGATGTGTTCCTGTTCATGACTCGGCGGTTGAGTTGGCGCTAATGGATGGGGCTTCGACTTGGACACGCGAGTGGCAAGCTCACGCTCCAATGCTCGGATGGCGGCCCGTTCTTTCTCAATGGCCAACCGGACCAGTTTCGCTGCCATCTTTTGGGCAGATACCTGCGATGGTTGTTGCTGGGAACTCATCGCTGCAGCAGGGGAGGTGTGGGGTTGGGCGTGTTTGAAATTCAACCAAATTCAGGGTTTGCTTCCCTTCCCTGGCGGATGGCAAGCCGTGCCGGAGTTTGAAAATCGGGCGCGAAGAGCAGGCTTTGAGAAGAGTGCAATGCATCGTAATGCAATGCAGAGGGAGGTGATGAAACCTCACATTGGAGAATGCAGAAGAACAGCATCGGAATGGACAGTGATAGTATTACATCTCGTTCTCATAGCCAACAAAATCCTCCTCGTCTTCGTCGGGAACCTCCTCTGCCCCCGGTGCGTCATCGTCGCTTTCCACCAGAATCACCTTGCGCGGTTGTAGAATGCCGACCTTCGCAGCAGGAGAGGCCTCTCTTGGGCGTTTCGTCTCGTCAGAATCGGACGAACGGCTGCGATGATGGTGGTGGTGCCGGTGGTGATGCCTTCGCCCAGGGCTCTGGTGCCTTTGTAGTGGAAGTAGTGGCCTCGCGATGTCCGGGTCGGGTCCAACAAGTCCACCACTCGCGTCGGCCTGGTCTGCAGCAACAACAACGGCGAGCGCTGGTGCCGTCAAGGCCGACCGCCGTGGCAGAAACGGATTGCCTTCGTCTTCACCCTCACCCTCATCACCATCACCACCCTCCTCCTCCTTGTCTTCCGCCCCCTCGGCTCCGGCTCCGGCTCCATCTTCGGTTCCATCTTTGGCTCCCTCACCGGCTCCGGCTCCGCTTCCACCTCCCTCATCACCAGCACGGGCATCGTTGGACCCGTCCGCCGCCCCAACCTCCACTCCGTCTTCGTGGCCCCCTTCGTCTTCCGGGGCCTGCGCTTCCGGTGCCTGGGCGCTGACTGCTGGTGACGTGGGCCGACCACCATCATCAACCTCGGGCATATCCCCGTCAACCTCCGCCGCCGCCACTGCCGCGGGGGCCGGCTTGTAGCCCACGGCCACCACGTCATCATCCTCGTCATCTTCATCCGAGAGGACGACCGTCTCCGGGGGCAGCGGGGCGGGAAGAACCACCATCAAGTCGGGATGCGCCCGCTCCCAGGCCGCCTCGGCCGTTCGCCTCCGGATGTCTTCGGCATCGGGCGCTGTTGTCGGCTCGTCGGTCTCCGTGTCGGTGTTGTCGTCTGTCAAATCGATGACGTCGTGACGCGGACGGGGAGTTGGGTGGGGGGAGGTGGCCGTGGCTGTGGCCGTGGCCGTGGTCGTGGCTGTGGCCGTGGCCGTGGGGAGGAACGTGGGTGGCGGGTGGGACGGGTCGGGACAGGACTCGAAGAAGAGGGGCCGAGGCGAGGCGAGGGGCGGCTGGCCCAGCGGGGCTGCGCGCACGTGTGGATGTGAGGATGGAAACGAAAGGGCGGGGTGGTATGATGGAATGGTAGTAGGTGATTGTTGAACAAACAATGGATGGAACTGACGGTGGTGATGAATACCAAGAGATGACGATGAATGGGTGATGATGAAGGCTTGGATGATGAAGCTGATGAAGCAGGTTCTGATGGTGATGAGGATGGAAGAGAAGGAAAGAGAGGGCCAGCGTCGACCGACCGACTCCGATGGCTGCTGCAGTCCCTAGGGGGAGCGGCGACTCGGGGTGCAGCGGAGGTGGCTCCGTCCCCCCAGGCAGAGCATACCGGGCGCGCCTGTCGAACGCGCCAATGTCCAGCCCCGAGGCTGCGAAGGCCCGGAGCTCGCGAAGGAAGGCGCCCGTGTGGCCGTGGAGAAACCCGGAGAGGCGCGGGGCCAGGTTGGGGTGCACGGGGCCGAGCCTGCGAGTGTGGTTGGTGGCAGGTGATGATCGGATGCTGATGATCGGATGCTGACAATTGGATGCTGATGATCGGATGCTGACAATTGGATGCTGATGATCGGATGCTGACAATTGGATGCTGATGATCGGATGCTGACAATTGGATGCTGATGATCGGATGCTGACAATTGGATGCTGATGATCGGATGCTGATGATCGGATGCTGATGATCGGATGCTGATGATCGGATGCTGATGATCGGATGCTGATGATCGGATGCTGATGATCGGATGCTGATGATCGGATGCTGATGATCGGATGCTGATGATCGGATGCTGATGATCGGATGCTGATGATCGGATGCTGATGATCGGATGCTGATGATCGGATGCTGATGATCGGATGCTGATGATCGGATGCTGACAATTGGATGCTGATGATCGGATGCTGACAATTGGATGCTGATGATCGGATGCTGACAATTGGATGCTGATGATCGGATGCTGATGATCGGATGCTGATGATCGGATGCTGATGATCGGATGCTGATGATCGGATGCTGATGATCGGATGCTGATGATCGGATGCTGATGATCGGATGCTGATGATCGGATGCTGATGATCGGATGCTGATGATCGGATGCTGATGATCGATGCTGATGATCGGATGCTGATGATCGGATGCTGATGATCGGATGCTGATGATCGGATGCTGATGATCGGATGCTGATGATCGGATGCTGATGATCGGATGCTGATGATCGGATGCTGACAATTGGATGCTGACGATTGGATGCTGACGATTGGATGCTGACGATTGGATGCTGATGACTGGATAGAGAAAAGAGTGTCATTTTCTAACCCGGAGAGGCGCGAGGCCAGGTTGGGGCGCGCGGGGCCGAGCCTGCGAGCGCTGGCGGCAGGCGCGCGCATTTGGTGATGGGTGGACGTGCAGGTGGACCAACAACAACAACAACAACAACAACAACAACAACAACAACAACAACAACAACAACAACAACAACAACAACAGCAGCAGCAGCAGCAGCAAGAACACAAGAACATCATCATCATCACCCGGTCATCATCATCATCACCCGGTCATCATCACCGGTCATCATCACCCGGTCATCATCACCGGTCATCATCACCCGGGCATCATCATCATCATCACCCGGTCATCATCATCATCACCCGGTCATCATCATCATCACCCGGTCATCATCATCATCATCCGGTCATCATCATCATGCTCATCATCATCATCATCATCACCCGGTCATCATCATCACCCGGTCATCATCATCACCCGGCATCATCATCAGCCAATCATCATCATCATCATCATCATCATCATCATCATCATCATCATCATCATCATCATCATCATCATCCAGTCACCATCCAGTCATCATCATCCAGTCATCATCATCCAATCAACATCAACATCCAATCATCCAATCATCGTGCGGGGGTGAGGCGGTGAGATGTGGCAGCGGCCGCAAGAAAAACGGCTCCGACGGAATGAACATACCCCACGCACTTATCACGGCGGCGACAACCAACTCTGGAAGCCGACATCTCGCACACGACGGTGATATGCCTCGACACAATCACAGTGTTGGGGGCCGGGGCGGTCACGAAGGGCGGCGTGCTGCGTTTGGTGGTGCGGGCAACTTCAAGCCACACACCCCCCCGGAGGTGCAGGGACCATACAGGGATGCATGCGGGTGAATTCCTTCGACTCTTCGCGGAGCAAGCCGGCTTTTTGTCGGTGTTGTTTTTTTCCCGATCGAGTCTATATCACTGTTAGAGGGTGCTGAGGAGGCCGATAAAGATGAAGATTTAGGGGAGGTACTATCAAACGCACGTAATGGACTTTCTCGTGTCGTTAGCGAATCTCCCAGAACACAACTCTCCACACAATAAATGGTCCAACCCCGATTCAAACAGACAGGACTGGACAAAGTGTTTGGGTGGTTACTGTCAAACTGGAACGTGCCCTGCCGAGGCTTGATAAGGGACGGATGCAGGGCGATAAGTTATGGGATCGTAAAAAAAAAAAAACAACAACAACAACAACAAAATAATGGATGTAGGCAAACTGACTTGCGCAGCAGGCCGAGACACAGATCGACGATCAGGGTCACGTCCTGCTCCGCGAGAACGGCCTGTAATTCGCGGTGAAGCCATGGCCGGACGCGGGACAGGAGCCGTTCCTGGTCCTGCTTCTGCGCCGGGGTTGATGAGACATCGTCCAGAAAGAGTTTATCTAGTCGCCCCGATGAAGTGTTTTTCAAATGCGATGGAAACAGACTTGTCTGTTCCTGTTGAGCTGGTGTTGCCAGGTCCGCCACGGGGATCATCTCTCGAAGATACACCTAACCAGCACATCAGTAAAAGTGGCGCCGGGAGGCTCCGAACCTGTCGACGAATTCGTTGCTGTGGTGTCAGAAACGCTTCTGGCGAAAAAGCATCCGGAGCGAGCGACGGATCAGCGAGGAACGATGCAATCGGAGTCTGCCGCCGCAGAAGGTGGAATCAACTGAAACATCAAAAACTACCGACCACTTGATACTCATTGACAGAGACAACCGAGTGGATCAGTTTGGTGAAGGGTCGTTTACAGAGAGGGCATTCAGGCTTGTGCAGCGAAGCCCACTGCACGGGAGCGAAAGAATCAGATCGAATGTTGCACAGACAATGAAAATTGTTCGTGGACAAAAACACAAACCTGGACAATACAGTAGAAGCAGAAACTGTGAAAACAGGGATCGAGGAACGCACGCGTGCTTGGGACAGGCTCTAAGCAAATTGCGCAGGGCTCAATTTCAGGGCGATTCGTCTTTTCGCCGAGGCCGGCAGTGACGGTTCCTGTTGGCGTCAACCCGTCGGGCGGCGGTGGCTCTTTTTCACCATCGCCATGCGTCTTCTGCATAACCTCTGTCGCTATGGAGACTGTCTCGGTACAGGAAGAGAGTCTTGATGCGCTCGAAGCGCCTGTCCCAGCCCGCCCCAAACGGTCAAAACGCTCGCGGAAGCATCGCGCTGACCCTGTGAAGCCATCGGGACAAGAAAAAAAGTCGTCCCAGAAAAAGCCACGCATGGAGAAGGACGACGAGGAGCCCGAGCAGGCTCAGGCTCAGGAACAGAACACAGCCGAGGGCTCCCCTCCGGACGAGCCGGCTGACTCGGAGCAAGCCCCAACGAAACCCGCCCGGCGCGGGCCGCCACAGAATCGGTTCGAGAACCAGCTGCACGAGCGGCTCGAAGCGGGACAGTTCCGATGGATTAACGAACAGCTCTATACCACTACAGGCACAGACGCCACCCAACTTTTTAAAAAGGAGCCACATCTCTTCGATATTGTCTGCTGGCCCACTCGCACCAAAATTGTTCCTGCACCCATTTTCTCATCCCCATACAGTATCATCGTGGTTTCGCACACCAAGTCTCGCAATGGCCTTCCAACCCCCTCGACATTTTCATCAAGGAGCTTTCCAAGAGGCGAGGCCTCGTGATTGCCGGTCTGTTTTTCCTGCTCTTCCAACAGCGGTTTTGTCATCACTACCCCGGGGCCATATAGACTTTGGCTGCGGCGAGGGCCGTCTGGGACGCTCGGTCCCCCACTCGACCGTCCATTCGTTCGACCTGGTGGCTCGCCATCCCCACATCACCGCCTGCGATCTGACCCATGTCAGTCGACTCAACCCCCCGGCACCCTCCACTCGCCCGACGCCTCTTTTTTTTAGGTCCCCCTGCAAGACGCCACCTGCGACGTGGTGGTCTCATGTCTTGCGCTGATGGGCACAAACTACCCGGACTTTATCCGCGAAGCCTGGCGGGTTCTGAAACCTGGGTCTGCATCCCCCCGGGGGTGAGTGCCACTATGTCCATGCTGTCCTTCCGGTTTGCCCGGTGTGTTCGTGGATTCAACCCTTGGCTGGAGCTGCAGATGCGTGTCTGTGTGTTCCGGGGGATCCGGGTCATGGCGACTTCAACCCTTACGGTTGGAGTCGAGTGTGCGTGTGCCGGGGGATCCGGGTCATGGCGACGTCCACCTTTCATCTCGCACCCAACTAACGATTCGATCATCCCGCATGATCACAGCTGTCGATCCTCCCCCTGTCCTCCTCCTCACTGTCTCACTGCTTTCCCGTTTTTCCATCGCCAACTCATCGCCCATCATCGCACCCACCCATCGCCTCTCAACCCATCGCCTCTCATCGCATCCATACACCCATCCCAGAGCCCGATCGCCAATCCCTCTCCCATCCTCGCATCCATCATTCATCACCGCCAGCATCGCTCTCACCTTGTCATGGAAAGGGGCCTCTACCGGACACGCCCCGCATCGCACACCCATCACTCATCTCTCCCACCACCCATCCCTCTCACCCCTGGGGTTATGATGGCAAGGGGCCTCTACCGGGTCGCCGAAGTCGCCTCCCGCATCACCAACGTCGACATGTTTGTGCAGCTGTTCAAGTCGCTCGGCTTTGAACTGCGCACCAAGGTCACTGATGTTGATGATGTTGATGATGTTGATGATGTTGATGATGACTGGACGAGGGTGTCGATGATGAGAGTGTTTGTGCTCTTCCGCACCAAGGTCACCGTGGATGGTGCCGGGTGTGCGCGATGTGTTGGTGGGTGTGGCTGGTGGGGGTGTGGCTGGTGGGGGTGTGGCTGGTGGGGGTGTGGCTGGTGGGGGTGTGGCTGGTGTGGTCTGGTGGTGTGGTCTGGTGGTGTTTTCTGGTTCTCACCATGCTCATGCCCCTTCCCAACCACAGGATGAACGCAACAAGATGTTCACGCTGTTCGCCTTCTCCAAAGATGCCAGCTCTCCCCCGGCCCGCCGCCGCATCGGCCCGGCAATGGCGGCTGAGATTTTGAAGCCATGCCTCTACAAGAAGCGCGAAAGTCGATCGGCCATCTTGCGGGATCAATCTTCGTGATCTTTTGGAGTGATCAGAGGAAACCACCCAGAAATAAAGCATTTTTTTTTTCTGGGCACGATGATTCGCGAATAATACGCTAAGACAAGGCAACAGTTCGCACGGAACGATTGTATGGAGTTTGAGGTGCCACGACAAGACCGCCCCTTCAAGAGCTGGTTCGAAAGAATGATCGATCGATACTGTGTCTTGCTTCCTCTTGAAGATGTCAAAGGCTACAACATTCAAATTGGTTACACCCGACAGCTGATATCCCCGAATCCGGCTGGAAAGAAGGTCTGAGGAGGCTTCTCGCGTTCGAGTTGACTGCGGAGTACAGCCTCTTCCACCCGGGTTCTCCTCCTTTCCGAGGCGCTCTTTTTTCGAGCACTTTTGCGATCAGAATGTTGATCCCCAAGAAGAACCGCATCGCGATCCTCCACTACCTCTTCCAGGGTTCGTTTTATATGTACCAGGCTTCCCCGGTGACGATCTTCGTTTGGTGGGTAAAACGGGGAGGCATGGGATCCTGTGGATATCTTTTTCGAAGCTTTTTGCTGACCTCTGTGTTTCTTCCCCCCTCTTTCTATAGAGGGCGTCCTCTTCGCCAAGAAGGATTTCTGGGCGACCTCTCACCCCATCGCTGAGCTGAAGGACATCCCCAACCTCCAGGTCATCAAGACCATGCAGTCCCTCCGCTCCCGCAAGTTCGTGAAGGAGACCTTCAACTGGTCCCACTTTTACTGGTACCTCACCTTCGACGGCCTGAACTATCTCCGTGAGTACCTCCACCTCGCCGAGAACGTCGTCCCCAACACCCTGAAGAAGCAGCAGAGCGCCCGTCCTCCTTCTTCCCGGCCTCCTCGCTTCGAGGGCCGTGGTGGCTACTCTGACCGCGATGCCTACCGCCGCACTGATGACAAGAAGGCCGGCGGTGAGTTCGCCCCCAAATTCGTCTGTCTTTTTCGGTCACTCAGCATGGATTTGCTCATTGGCTGTTTCTTTTCATCATGATTAGCGCGGCGAGCGTCGGTTCCCTCCTCGCGATGCTGCCCCTCGCTCCTAAAGGGGTTCGCCTGAAATAGATGCCTGGATCGCGATTTTACTGAAACATGGGTTCTTCTGATTGCCTCTATCTTTTTTTGAGGAGGGTTGCCTGGGGCCGCTGAAGAAATGGTGAGGCGATAAGAATTGAACACAGGCGCGCCGTCCACCAAACCAATCGAACAGCCCCACAAGAAACATATTTTCTGGGGTTTTGTTGCCAGCGGAAACGAACCTCGGACTGTTCTGCGTATATATATAAAAAAATCAACTCACATTTTCTTCGTGTGCAACTAAAGAGACTGTCCAGGGGGTCGCAAGAAGGAGGGGGAAGAGCTTCCCTTGGGTCTTCCAACAAAATGCCTTGTTCAATTTCTCGGCGTCCGGAGTCGTGTTTGCCAATCGCCCCATGGATTGCGACCTTTTAATCATTGGTTCTGGAATTGCAGGTCTCTTTACCGCCATTCGGGCGAGCGAGAAGGCCCCAAGTGCCAAGATCATTGTCATGACAAAAAGGGTTTGATATCAATGTCTCCAGCTTCCATGTTGGTGCTGCACGGTCGACTAGGGTCTAACAGAGGCAAACACCAACTACGCCCAAGGAGGTATCGCCTGTGTCTTACGGGGGGATGATACATTTGAGGCCCACATCCAAGACACGCTCACGGCGGGATGTGGCCTCTGTGATGAGAACGTGGTCCGAATGGTCGTGGAACAGGCTCCAGCTCGAATTGGGGAATTGATCGATTATGGCGTGAGGTTCACCAAGGTTGGCGAGGTCACTGAAGCTGAGTCAGCCGAGGGGGCGGAGAATCCCGACTATGTCTGTGGGTCTCTGTGTTTAAATTTCTCAACAAGTCGACCCTTCGAATGTTAGGATTTGGGAAAAGAAGGTGGCCACTCCGCGCGACGGGTTCTTCACGCTGGTGATGTCACCGGTCCGGGTCCCCTGTCTCTTTGCGATGGTGCGACCACTTGAACGTCCAGGAGCCGAGATGGAACGCGCCTTGGCGGAGAAGTGCCGCGCGCTGCCGAATGTCCACACTATGGAGGGTTACATGTGCGTTGACTTGATCACCACGCGCCGGCACATGCCAACTATGACCGTCCCAAACCAATGTCTTGGGGCTTATGCCTTGAAACGCGACACCAATGAGGTTGTCACCATCACCGCGAGTGTCACTGTCCTCGCGTGCGGGGGCGCGGGGAAGGTTCGCGACAACTCAACTGACATTTTCTCGAGAGTTTCGACAGGTTTACCTGTACACATCCAATCCTGACGTGGCCACGGGGGATGGAGTCGCCATGGCCTACCGCGCCTTCGCGGATATCCAAAATATGGAAATGTTTCAGGTCTTTCCACATTGAACGGATCAATCACTGACCCTCCGCTCCATCAGTTTCACCCCACCTGTCTCTATCATCCCCGGGCGAAGAACTTCCTCGTGTCGGAGGCTGTTCGGGGGGAGGGAGCACGCTTGCTGGTGCGCGCGTCTACCGGAGAATTGGTCGAGTTCATGCACAATTATCATCACCTGGGTGCCTTGGCGCCTCGGGACGTGGTCTCTCGGGCGATCGACAAGGAGCTGAAGACCCGGGGCGAGCTCTGCGCCTATCTGGACATCACGCACAAGAGTGAGACGTTCCTCCGGAGTCGTTTCCCCAATGTCTGTTTGTCGTTGTATGCTATATCGCCCTCTTTATCCCATCTCTCCGCCCGTCAACCACATACCCTTCCACCGATAGATTTTTGCGAAACTCCTTCAATTTGGTATCAACATGGCAACCGACCCGATTCCAGTGGCCCCGGCCGCCCATTTCTGCTGTGGCGGAGTCAAGGCAGACATAAACGGGCTCACAACCGTGACCAACCTTTACGCAGTGGGTGAGTGCGCTTCAACCGGCCTGCATGGCGCAAACCGCCTCGGTCTGCGCAGCTTCTTCTCCTTTTGTGCACACTCAACCCTCCGGATGAGCACAGCTTCCAACAGCCTTCTCGAGGGAGTGGTGTTTGCGCATGCAGCTGTGGAGCACTTCAAGGCTCTCATTGCCCAGCCTCTTTCGGTGATCAGCCGATTTGATATTCCCGTCTGGAATTCAGGTCCTGCCGTGGAAAGTGACGAACAGGTTTGGTTCAGGTGGTTCTCTTATTGCATACAAGTTGTCCATTCAGGTTGTGATTTCCCATAACTGGGATGAGGTGCGCCGCTGTATGTGGGACTACGTGGGAGGTCAGCACGCGGCTATCCCGAGTTTTGTCGCTTCAATGACACTTCAGTTTTTCGAACGAACAAGCGCCTCAAACGTGCCAAAGCCCGGATCCGTCTCTTGCGCAAAGAAATTGAAGAATATTGTCTGTCGGCAGTCCCGTCCACTGGCACTGGCGCCGCTGCTGGTGTCACAGGTTGCTCATACTATCGCCTGTAGATTGGGAATTCCTGGTCACACCTGACTTACTCGAGCTCCGGAATATCGCTTCCGTCGGAGAGATGATCGTCGATGTCTGTGTGGTCCTCCACTTGTCGGTGTTATCACAGGGTGGCATCTCGTCCCCCCCCCCCCCCCCCCTAGTGTGCCATGGCGCGAAAGGAGAGCCGAGGCCTCCACTACAACGCTGACTATCCCACCACTCTCCCAGTGGCGTGCAACACCGTGATTCGGTTCGTTCTGTTCTTGCCTGTGCGGGGGGCTCGTCTCATTCTTTATCAGCCGGCCCTCAGAAGCCATGCTGTTGCTGCAACCTGTCACAATGTCAGGGATGGCGCCGGTTCCGCCGATTCCTCTCCTTTCGCCCTTGCTTCCCTTGGGGGGAAAGGGTGTCTGCCCAGGAACTGCCTATGCACCCGCCTCCGTCAGCTCTCCACCTGTCCTCAGCCCTCACTCACCCAGTCTCGCTGGCCCCCCGCCGACCTCGCCTGCTTCGCGCCCCCCGATCGGGCCGGCCGGACTTGCCACACCCCCGCATTCGCGAACCCCAAAGAGCCCCACGTTCTCGGGTCCAATTCCCGCAGAATCCCCGTCCTCTTCAACCGTTTCGCTGCTTGGGATGCAGGGAGCGACCCTGCCGCTGCCGTCCCAACGCGAGCTCCCCCAGTTTCCGCAGGTCCAACCCGAGGCGGGCATTGGGACGGAGGCTAAGACGGCATCGGTGGGGCCCGGGTCTCCCTCACCCTCTGAGCGTTTCTAACAGCTGTTTTTTCCACCACTAATCAATACACCATGGATTGTCCTCCCATGCTCGACATTATTCTGCCTTGGTTCAGGCCCACTCGAGGCGAATGGTGACGACCTCCCACGGGCCGACCTCGGGCACCACCACAGTGTGGCCGTCGTCGGCCAGGGACAGAGGCAGCGCCCCTTCGGTGGCCTCCTCGACCATGTTCACCCGAACGGCGCGGGCCACTTGCGGGAGCCGAGCCCCGAAGGCGAGGCGCACATTGCGGGTCCGCGACCCGATGGCCTAGAAGAAGATGATCGGTGAATGCCGAGAAGATGGGCCCAGGATCAGCAGACCTCATGCAGGCGAACGATCACAGGGGCCCGCTCGGTGGTGCGGTCTGGAGCCTCGTGGGCAAGTTTGAAGCAATCCAGCTCCACGGTGGCAGGATGGGTCGACAGGAAACTCTCGGGCTACGGATATGGAGACGGGAAGGAGAATTGGCCGGATGCCCTCCAACAGACTTTCGCACCCCCACGAACACGCACGTCCGCACCCACACGACACAGGACGCGCGCCCACACCTCCACCGCAGCGACCTGAATGGCAGCGAGGGCCTGGGACGGCGTCATCGAGTAGTACTCGGGTGGCGTGTTCAGCGCGGCCGCCTCGCGAAGGACGTCCGAATGGGCCGCGTCGCCCGCGTGCGGGTACAGCGCGTAGGCGAAGATGTGGTGGTCCATGTCGGCCTTGGGGTCCGGGCTCTTGGGTGCGCTGTGAGAGAGATTAGGAGGGTGGGGTCAGCGGCATACATTGGCTTATTGAACGGCGAGACTCACAAGTGGAGTCCAGGGCAGCAACCCGCACAAGGCCACGATGTGACAAGCATGATGATGGTCCAGACCGGAGCAGCGAGAGGGCCATGGTGGAGCCCCACACGGAGTGGCCGTATTTGCAGTCGTTCAGCAGGGCCACGCCAAAGTTGGGTTCCGACAGGTCGCAATACCGGTGGGCGCAGCCTGACCGGACGGGGATGAAAATGATGGCGATGAGGATGGGTGGTGGCGCGGATGATCGTGATGATGATCGGATGATCGGATGATTGGCTGATGCGGACGATTGGTTGATGCGGATGATTGGATGCGGATTGGATGCGGATGATTGGATGATGACTGAATGATGATGATATTATTGTTGTTGTTGACCAGCCAGGGATACGGTGACGATGCATTGGTGACGACACCAGCCAACGCCCAGATCCAGTCTTCCATACTACTCCACCCAACGCCCCTGCCCCGCATCGCCCAATCGGGGGAGGGCGAGGGGTGGGTGTAGATGCTGGACCTTCGAACTTGGCCACGTCCCAGCTGGTGTTGCGGTGGGTCGGCCGCTGCACGGAGCCGAAGGCCCCGTCGTATGTGGCCATCGGAGCGCGGACAGCAAGAGGGAACTCCACCTAAGCGGAAGCGGCAGAAAGCGGTTAAAAAAAGATTTTTCGGACACCGGGACTCGAACCCGGGTCTGTAGAATGAGGGTCTACTATCCTGACCAGCTAGACTATGTCCGAAGGTGGTACTATGTCCGACCATGCACGGAGGGGACTTGTCATGTCCTGGCCGGTGAAGCTGTTGACTGTGTCAAAACCATGTCAAACTTTCACAAAACAAGCAGGCCCCGCGAAAGACCTTGTGGGGATTTCTTTGTCCACTCGATCACAAGGCGGGGGGCGGCCACTCCGATCACCCTCTCGCGTTTTGATCTGATGATGATGCTGGACTTGGACGACCCGACCCACCCACAAGGCAACTTCGTCTTTCACACTTCATTTCGTTCGAAACCAAAATTCGAACGAGAACAGAAAAAGCGCATCCAAAAAAAAAAAAAAAACGCACCGCGGCCACCTCGGGGATTTTTTTTCAGACCTTGAGATCTTGTTGGATTCGGCCCACCCAACCTCGGTCAGGAAGACCACCAGGGCCGGTTTTCCCCCCGACTTCTTTCGCAATGTTTGCGTGCTTGTGCTTGTGCTTGTGCACAATTGGGTTTTTCGACACGGTCAGCACCCTGAAAAAAATCCTTGAAGATTGAGAAGTCAAAAACAACATTCCACACATTCGTTTTTTTTGTTGTTGTTTTTTTTTGTCCGAACCTTCAGAAAACTGATCTCCGGACAATCAAATGGGACGTTCAGACCTTGAGGATCTTGTTGGATTCGGCCCACTCGACCTCGGTCAGGAAGACCAGGGTGGCCGCGGCCGCGGTCAGGACAATCTCCTGCTGGACGATGCACTTGGGCGAGAGCGCAGTCCGGATGCGGAGGGTGGCCCGGAGCGGCTCCGCTTCGCGCAGCTGCGCATACGTGATGATGATGGCGATGATGGCGATGATGGCGATGATGATGATGATGATGATGATGATGATGATGATGATGATGATGATGATGATGATGATGATGATGATGGCGATGATGATGATGATGGCGATGATGGATGTTCGGATGATGATGGATGTTCGGATGATGATGTTGTTGATGATGTTGATGATGGCGATGATGGCGATGATGGCGATGATGGCGATGATGGCGATGATGGCGATGATGATGACTGGATGATGATGATGAGCAAATACACAGCATGTCTCTGATGACTGGATGATGATGCTGATGATGCTGATGATGCTGATGGCTGATGGCTGGTGACTGATGGCTGATGATGATAATGACGACGACGACGACAACATGGAGCGCGGGACTGAGGCCGACGCACATTGAGTGAGCCATAACCAGCCCCCGCAGTCCACCACAACATGGAACGCAGGGGGCGAGGCGCAGGTGGGGGGGCGCTTGGATGCACCGCTCCTGCACAGACCTCGATGATGGGCAGGGAGGCAGGCGGCTCGGCAGTCAGGGGCTTCTCCACATGGAACGCGTCCACGTCCCAGGCCTGGCGGGCGGGCGGGCGGACGGGTGGGTGGGTGGGTGGGTGGGATGAGTGAGTGACGAAAAAGACGGTTGGTGATCCAATCGAATGAGAATGATGACGCGAGAGTGCTGTTCTCGACAATTGAACGACGGCCTGGTGGCGGCTGATGCTGATTGATGATTGATGATGATGATTGATGATTGATGATGATGATTGATGATTGATGATGATGATTGATGATGATGATCGAATGATGATCGAATGATGATGATGATGATGATGATGATGATGATGATGATGATGCTGCGGCGGCTGCTGCTGCTGCTGCTGCTGCTGCTGCTGATGATGATGCTGATGATGGGGATGATGATGATGGTTGCACGGACCTCCCAGCACAGGGGCCGGTCCTCGTAGAGCACAAACCGGTTGGCCCCCAGAGCGCCGTCCCCATCACCCGGCTGACCGATACACTCCCGACCTGCGGACATCACAATCCAACAGCAAAAAAAAAACCAAAGGGAGATGAGAAGCGATCGTGTGGGTCCAGACAGCAATCCAACAGCAAAAAAACCATAGGGAGATGATAAGTGATCGTGTGGTCCATCCAGGCAGGCATGACAGCACCATCACCATCACCATCACCCTCAGCACCATCAGCACCACCAACCATCACCATCAGCACCACCACCACCAGCACCACCACCGCCACCAGCAGCAAACAACAACAACAACAACAACATCCAGTCGTCGTCGTCGTCATCATCCAGTCATCATCCAGTCATCATCCAGTCATCATCCAGTCATCATCCAGTCATCATCCAGTCATCATCCAGTCACCATCCAGTCACCATCCAGTCACCATCCAGTCATCACCCAGTCAGTATCATCAAATCCAATCATCATCATCATCATCATCATCCGATCATCATCCGATCATCATCCGATCATCATCCGATCATCATCCGATCATCATCCGATCATCATCCGATCATCAACCGATCATCCGATCATCATCCGATCATCATCCGATCATCCGATCATCATCCGATCATCATCCGATCATCATCATCATCATCATCATCATCATCATCATCATCATCATCATCATCATCATCATCATCATCATTCTACATATATAAATACCGAAAAACAGGGACGACTTTTCGGGGGAAGGAACTGAGGGTGGCCTTCCAAAAATCTGTAAAATCCCAGGGCTCTCCCCCCGGCACCGACCCGACCCAAAGGCAGTTGGTATTTTTAGTCCTCATGCCGTCGGACTTTTGCCAACTTAGGGGCAACACGCCATTTGCCAGGGGGAGAGTGCAGCCGTCATCACACCCTATGTGTTCGGGACCGGCTTACCGCAGCACTGCGGGGACGTCCACAGGCCACAGTGGTATCCTGGAGAGCGCACCGTATTGTTGGAGTGGGGTCCGGCCAGCTGTCCGTGCGGCTCGGTCACCGTGGACCAGCACCCGAGAGAACCCGTCGCAAGGCCGGGATGGTAGGGGCATTCATCAGGGGGGGATCGCCAACCTTGACCGGGCGGGCCATTGTGCTTCGGGTCTCCAAGCGGGTTCGGGCGGTGGTGGGCTAAGCTAGGCATCAAGGGCAGGGGGCCAGAGAGCGCTACCATGTGTCGCACCGATTTCGCAACGATTTCGCAACATTTTCGCAACAGTGTTGTCCGGACAACGATCGCACCTGAAGGTGGGGCCGGACGCAGCCTGGGCGCCACAGGCGCATGAGAGCCTACCAGGTCTACTAAGCCTACTGTGTCTTGCGGCATTTCGGCTTTTCGGCCCTTCGGCCCCTCCGACCCCATCTTCACAAGTCCCCCAGGGGGGGTGGCCCTTATATACCCTACTTGGGAGGCACCCCCAAAAAAGTATGGGAGGCACAGGAAAAAAATTATGGGACCAAAATTAAAGTCCAAAAAATTCAAATGACCGGAGAGGGTCGGCGACCTTACCGTTCGCTGGAGGGACCCATAAATCCACCAAACCGTGGTCGTGGTGGCCCCCAGGTCAACCCTTCCCCGGGGGGATAGCCACCAAGGTCGAAAATTTCAAACAGGCTCAGACGGGTCGGGGAAGGATGGCGACCTCAGCAGTCGTTCGGGCCACCTTGCCCTATCATCGCAGGGCGGTCGCGATCGACTCCAGGGCAACCCTTCCCCGGGGGGATAGCCACCAAGGTCGAAATTTCAAAGTGGTTGGCAAAGGCCGGCGACCTCACCGTTCGCTGGAGGGACCCATAAATCCAGCGAACCGTGGTCGGTACCGGCCGCCGATCGACCCTTCCCCGGGGGGATAGCCACCAAGGTCAAAATTTCAAACAGGTCGGGGAAGCACGGCGACCTCACCGTTCGCTGGAGGGATCCATAAATCCACCAAACTGTGGTCGAGGTAGCCCGCCGATCAACCCTTCCCCGGGGGGATAGCCACCAAGGTCGAAATTTTGGAGTGGTTGGCAAAGGCCGGCGACCTCACCGTTCGCTGGAGGGACCCATAAATCTAGCGAACCGTGGTCAAGGTAGCCCGCCGATCGACCCTTCCCCGGGGGGATAGCCACCAAGGTCGAAATTTCAAACGGGTCGGGGAAGGACGGCGACCTCACCAGTCGTTCGGACCACCCTGCCATATCACCGCAGGATGGTCGCGGTCGACTCCAGGTCAACCCTTCCCCGGGGAGATAGCCACCAGATTGAGAGCGTAACGAAGCGAGCTCGCCTGACTTGTCATCATCATCATCATCATCATCATCGCCACCATTCCTTGTTTTCCGGTATCTGGACATGCCCACACACAACAGCCACACGCAGCAGCCAGATCTTCTGGACATGCCCACAACGTGCCCGCCCGTACCCGCAGCAGCCAGATCTTCGGCATCACCTCAGGGCTCTTGCAAAACATCCCAAATTTTCATCGTTTTCCGAGTTCCGCCTCACGTCCAGACCATCGGCATCATCGGGACTCTTGCAGCGCGCACACACCCAAAAAACATCCCAAATTTGACGGGTACATAGATGATCATGATCATCCCCCACGGCCAGACAGACCTTCGGCATCATCGGGACTCTTGCACCGCAGCGACACCAGCCGCCCGCGCTGGTCGAACTGTGCGCGCAGATGGTCATTCTCCAGGACAGCCGACAGAACCCCGGCCGTGCGAGTGATTGCGGCTCGAACCGGGGGGATAGCCGCCGGGTGGGACGGGTGGGGCCCCAGGGGCACAAGGCCGCAGGGAGGCAGCGAAAGCAGCAGCGATTGACCATCCATGTCTGTGTGTGTGTGTGTGTGGGGGGTGGTCGTGGGTGGGTGGGTGGGTGGGTGAGCCTGCCACACGCACAGTTCGTGGAATGACACCGCACCGAGCTGTCTGAATTTGCGCGCAAGTCTCATGACGCATCAATATGCTATCACCTTTTCAATTTTGATCGACGGCATGAGGGAAGCCACGAGCGCGGTCTGAAGATGATTGAAAATCGTGTACACCAGTTGGTTTCAGTCGGTGTCCGTGG
>JAPMOS010000032.1:0-7500 GCA_027972325.1 Paratrimastix pyriformis | reverse complement strand
ATCCAGACCGGCATCTTATCGAACTGGTTCCAGGACCCACACAGACACAGACACAGCCAGACACACATTGACAGACACCACCACACAGACACACATCCAGACCGGCATCATAACCGAGTCACACAGATCCAGACACACATTGATAGACGCAGACACGCACAGCCAGACCGGCATCTTATCGAACTGGTTCCAGGAGAGCTTCTGAGTCAGGAAGAACGGGACGCCGCAGCCCTGCATGATGGTCGGCAGTTGGCCCTGATAGCCGAAGCAATCGGGGACCCACATGAGCCGCGACCGGTAGTTGAGATGCTTACTGAAGTACTCCTGGCCGTAGAGAAACTGACGCACCATCGACTCACCTGCCCCACAGACACGTCCGGGGTAAAGGGGGAGGAGGGGGGGTGGGGGTGGGCGAATGGTCAAAAATGGATGTCGTGTGTATCGTCATATACTACTCCTGGCCGTACAGAAACTGGCGCATCATTGACTCGCCTGCCCACAGACGTCCGGGGGGGCGAATGATGAAGATGAGTCGACTTTTTGGAAACAAAATTCTATACAATAATTCAAGACAAGACAAGGAGGCGGCAGACATGGGCACATCTGATGATTCAGAAGACAAAAAAAGTCAAGAGAGCGGAAAAAAACAAAAAAAAAAAGCTTTGCCTACGAGATGAGCTGCAACTGGTGCCAGCATGCCTCTGCCGCAGTGGCCGCCCGAGATCTACAGCTCGCCAAGTCCATGGCCACCGAGAGGATCACCCGCGCCGTGACCAAGGTGGCCCCGCAAGACACCACTCTCCTCGAGTCCCGGGTGAGGGTGGCCGCCGGCTGAGGCCTTTGTGTGTGGGGGGTGGGTGTGTGGGTGTGGGGTTTTGGGTGTATGATGGGGCAAGGGCCCCCCAAAAACGGCAAGGGGAGCTTGTTGCCCTGCCATCATGCGCTCCTGGCCATTGACGCACCAGCGACTCACCGGCAAGGATGGTCACATTCTCGGCGAGTCCAGAATCTGGGTCGGTGGTAATGCGTCGTCTGATCCTCCACTCCCCACTCCCTTTGACAGGCTAGTATGATGGGGGACGTCAGGTCCAGCAGGAAAGTACAAGTTGTCCTGGTCAAGGCCTTCTTCGAGGCCGATCATGTCCGCGCTTGGGGGCGGACCGCACACAAACATTATGGGAAGTGGCTTGGCTGCTTTGCACACATTTCCATCATCTCCCCCACTCCGTTTCGCACGCGGTTGCCAGCCAGCCAGCCAGCCAGCCAGCCAGCCAGCCAGCCAACCAGCCAGCCAGCCAACCAGCCAGCCAACCAGCCAACCAGCCAGCCAGCCAACCAGCCAGCCAGCCAACCAGCCAGCCAACCAGCCAGCCAGCCTTTTCTTCGTCATCAAAAAAAAGATGCCTTCCTGTCCAAGTCATCCCCCCCCCCCCCCCCACCCCCCTAGACGGACCGGCAGGGATATTGCAGTCCATCTCGACCCAGGTCCCGCCCACGGGCACCCCTCCGTGACGCATGCACTGCGGTGATTGGATGATGACTCTGGTGGCTTGTGGTGGCTGCGACCCCGTGGGTGGGTGGGTGGTGGTGGTTGCTATTCGAATGTGGTGTAGGGGTGCATTCCCCGTTTCCTTCAAGTTTTTTTTTTTGTAAAAAAAAACAAACAAAAATTCAAAAAGCATTTTCCTGAACAAATCCCCCATCCCAGACGGACCGGCAGGGATGTTGCAGTCCATCTCGACCCAGGTCCCGCCCACGGGCACCCAGCGTCCCTCGGCCACCCGCCGTTTGATCTGGTCGAACAGCACCGGGTGGGCCTTCTCGACAAAGTCGTATTGGGCCGCTTGGGAGCAGGCGAAGACAAAGTTGGGGTAGTCCTCCATCAGACGCTTGGGATTTGATGGATTGAAGAGAAAAGGGGAAGAAGAAAATGAAGACGAAGACGAAGTTGGGGTAGTCCTCCATCAGACGCTTGGGATTTGATGGAAGAGAAAAGGGGAAGAAGAGAAAAGGGGAAGAAGAAAGTGAAGAGAAGACGAAGTTGGGGTAGTCCTCCATCAGGCGCTGGGGTGGGATGGGATGGGGAAGAGAAATGAGCGGATGAAGAGAAGACGAAGTTCAGGTCCACCTCCATCACCTCACCCATCCCCCCTGGGTCATAGCCACCACACGCAAGATACCCCCCCCACCCCCACCCCCATGGGTCATAGCCACCCACCCCATGGGGTCATAGCCACCCACCCCATGGGGTCATAGCCACCCACCCCATGGGGTCATAGCCACCCACCCCATGGGGTCATAGCCACCCACCCCATGGGGTCATAGCCACCCACCCCATGGGGTCATAGCCACCCACTTCATGGGGTCATAGCCACCCACTTCATGGGGTCATAGCCATGGAGTCATAGCCACCCACCCCATGGGGTCATAGCCACCCACCCCATGGGGTCATAGCCACCCACCCCATGGGGTCATAGCCACCCCTTAGAGCCACTCCAAGACTGACCAGCATACTGGCGAAGGTGCGGGCGCACTTGCGTTTGGTCTCAGCAACGGGCCAGAGCCACGCGCTGCCGCCAAGGCAAGTTTGCGCGGAGCGGCAGGGGGTGGGGGTGGGGGGTGGGGGGGATTGGAGAGGAGGACAAAAAATGAGATCCTTCGAAAATCACCGTCCCTTTTTCCCATTTCTCCTTCGAGTGCATATGATGAGGCGCTTCGCAATATGGCAGGCAGGGCGAGGACACAGACGTGTCGATGTGGGCGTGACCGCAGGCGTTGATCCGATGGGCTCCCTCCTGCACGCCCCAGCACCGCACCGCCAAGGCATATGAGATCAGCGGTGATCAACATCAACAACAACAACAACAACATCATCATCATCAATCATCATCATCATCCAATCATCATCATCATCCAATCATCATCATCATCCAATCATCATCATCCAATCATCATCATCATCCAATCATCATCATCATCATCATCATCATCATCATCATCATCATCATCATCATCATCATCATCATCCAATCATCATCATCATCATCATCATCATCATCATCATCGTCATCCAGGCATCATCATCATCATCATCATCATCATCATCATCATCATCATCATCATCCAATCATCATCCAATCATCATCATCATCATCATCATCATCATCATCATCATCATCATCCAATCATCATCATCATCCAATCATCATCATCATCATCATCCAATCATCATCATCATCATCATCATCATCATCATCATCCAATCATCATCATCATCCAATCATCCAATCATCCAATCATCCAATCATCCAATCATCCAATCATCATCATCATCATCATCATCATCATCATCATCATCATCATCATCATCCAATCATCATCATCATCATCATCATCATCATCATCATCATCATCATCATCATCATCATCATCATCATCATCATCATCATCAATCACATCATCATCATCATCATCATCATCATCATCATCATCATCATCATCATCATCATCATCATCATCATCATCATCATCATCATCATCATCCAATCATCATCATCATCATCATCATCATCATCATCATCATCCAGTCGTCGTCATCATCATCATCCGGATAGTCATCATCATCATCATCATCATCATCATCATCATCATCATCATCATCATCATCATCATCATCATCATCATCATCATCATCATCATCATCATCATCATCATCCAGTCATCATCATCATCATCATCATCATCATCATCATCATCATCATCATCATCTAATCATCCAATCATCATCATCATCATCATCGTCCAATCATCCAGTCATCTTCATCCAATCATCATCCTCATCATCATCCAATCATCATCCATCATAAACAACATCTCCTACCACATACCATCCTCATCCAGGCGGGGTCAAATGAGTGATGGACGAACCCCACCCTTCAGCCCAAGCACATTCTGGGCAAGCGCCGAGCCCAGGGGCCACGTGGCCGGAACGTCGGGGTCAACGGCATTCACAATCTGTGGAGGTGGAGGTGGAGGTGGAGGTGGGGGGGGGGGGGGGGGGGGGGGGGGGGGGAGGTGGCGGATGACGAGTCCCCACATTCATTGGCATTCCAATGAATGCGGGAAGTGAGAACCACGGAGGGTCCAGCGAAAGTGCTCAACTCGAGCCAGAGTACATCCCGCAGCAGCGGTAGCGGTGGAAGTGGAAGGGGCAGGAGGGAGAAACCATACGAAGAAACGGGGAAGGGGGAGAGTAGCGCGGACCGCATTGGCCACGTCTGGGGCGCGGCCCACTGGCCGTGTCACCGCCATGTCAGGCCATCGATGAGACAATCCTGGGGTGAGGGTGATGTGGGGGGGAGCAGGATCAGCCGGGGGAAGATACACCATGTCAGGGCAGGGGAGGGTGCGTGAGACAATGTGGGGGATGTGAGCCGGGGGATATACCCTGTGTCGGGGGAGAGGGGGAGGGTCGGTGTGGGATCAGTCGGGGGGATACCCCGTGCCAGGGGGAGGGTGCGATGAGACAATGGGGATGTGAGCCGTGGGGGGAGATACCCCGTGCCAGAGTGCGGGATGAGAGGGAGGGAGGGAGAGGGATGAGGGGGCAGGATCAGCCGGGGGGTGAGAGCCCCCATGCCAGATGGAGGAGGGTAGTGGATGGGTGTGGTTGTTGATGTGGGTGGGTGTGGTTGAAGGGCGTGGTAGTTGATGGAGGGGGGATAACCACGGACGTGAAATCGTGGAGCAGTTTCCACGCCTCGGGCCGGAAGACCGCGACCTCCGCTTGGCGCAGCTGGCCGATGACCGAACTCCGCTCCCCCACGGCGTCCTGGGTGGGGCGGGTTAGTCGATGCGGGGTGGTGGGGTGAGCTCGGCATTGAAATATAGTCGCGTTAACCCCCAGGTGATACTCCCCAGACTCCTGGAACCGGGGCTCGATACCCAAAAAAAAAAAAAACGCAGACCTGAGGAACGCCAAACATCCCGTTGCACGCAACCTCGATCTAAGGTGGACGTTTGAAAGAATAGCCGATGATGCAATTGCATATAGGAAAAAAATGATGGAACTGACGAAGAGGAGAAGTTCGCCCTTGGACTCAGCACGAGCACGCTCGACCAAAGGGGTGATGTTGTACTGCAGGTGGACGGCGGGATCGCGATCAGTCGAACCAGAGAGACCTTTACCGAGCGAACCATCGAAGACGGGTGGATTTCAAATCAAAGGAGAGTTTTCCAGACCAATCAGAGCAACTCCGTCAGAGCTGTAGACAAGGCCCTCAGCACAGCAGTCGAAGAGGAGATGCAGGGTATTGGCGGGGACAGGGGGAGACCCCCGAGTGGAATTGTGCACTCCACCCAATGAGTGGACCAATTCGGACCGAAACGCTCACCCACTTTGCATTCGCGGAAGGTGAGCTTCATGGCATCGGCGAAGGGGATGCGCTGAAGTTTGGGGGTGGTGGCCACCCGCATCCGGACAGGGAAATGTCCGGAATAAATGGACCCAGCAATTCGCCCGCGGAATTGCTTGACACGCTCTTTGGTGAGCTGAGGGTACCGCTGGCGGCGCTGCAACTGTGTCGCCTCCATCAAAGATAGGGTCAGTAACCTCGGGTTCGGTTGACTCAGTCCAGGTTTTTGTGGAAACCCTTTTCCTGTTGACCGAATGGCTGAAGATATTGGTCTGTCGATCAACCTCAATCTTTCTGGGAGCACATCACTTTTTGATCGGCCACGTAGGATTGGCCGGACTCTTTGCGATGTTCGGCGGGGATGACGATACCAGCAAGCCCTCACTCAGCTCAACCGGAGGGCCATCGCGACCTTCTGATAAAAGGGACTCAACCAAGTTGGTGGGTCTCATGAACCAGTCTGTCTCGGCTTTGTTGGCGAGAACTCCACTCATCATCTCATCCACCCAGGGGCGCCACCTGCTACTTGAATTCCCTGATTCAGCTGCTCTTCCACACGCCCGAGATTCGAGATTCCTTGTTCCGTCTGGGCCCTCAGGACCTTGGCCTGGTCTGTTTTCGAATCACCTGATCCCATCATCTTCGGGGGGTCCTTTCATCCAGCGGCCCTTCCCACCGGAGGAGGAGAAAAAGGAATCGGAGTCGACTCCACTCAAGGCAGGTGAGACCTCCGCCGCCGAACCGCCGGCATCGGCAGACGCGGCCGCTCCCGCCCCGGAGAAGAAACCCGAAACTGCCGGCGATGCAGCAGCTCCAACCCCCGAGGCGGAAGCCACTACTGCCGCTGCTGCCGGGGCACCATCCACAGCCCCGGACGCATCGGGGGTCTCAGAGGCGATGCTCTGGGAAATGGGCTTCCCGGCCGAGATGATCGCACGGGCACGCGAACTCCACCCCCGGAATAACGCACGGGTCTGGGGGGCACTGCTTGGGGGCTGGGGATGGGTGGGTGGGTTCGGAAGCGGCGGTGCGATGGGGGAGCGACGAGAGATGGGAGACGATACGGCGGCATTGGAGGGGGTTCGGTGGTGGGTTGGCATCTTGGGCACACACACACCTCCTGCCTCCCGCGGCCGCACCGAATCATTTCTTCTACTCTCTGGTCCCGTCTGCTTTCTTTGGGTGGTGGTTGGTTGGTTGGTTGGTTGGTTGGTTGGTTGGTTGGTTGGTGGTGGTGGCGGCGGCTGATCAACGATTGGGGGTGGTTCAATAGGCCATGGAATGGATGCTGGCCGGTGGCGGTCTGTTGCCCCTTCCACCCCACCACCCGCCCCCCTGTCCTGAATCCGACAGACAGACCGCACGGACAGCTCAGTCAGCATTGACAGCACAGACAGCACTGACATGAACATGAGGGACATGCTCTACTGCCTCCCTATCTTCTGCTCTGTTAAGCCGCACACCAGGAGGCAGGACCCGTTCCCCATGGCACCCCACCCACCCATTCATCATCATCCAGTCAGTCATCATCCAGTCAGTCATCATCCAGTCAGTCATCATCAGTCATCATCCCAGTCAGTCATCATCCAGTCAGTCATCATCCAGTCAGTCATCATCCAGTCAGTCATCATCCAGTCAGTCATCATCCAGTCAGTCATCATCCAATCATCATCCAGTCATCATCCAGTCATCATCATCCAGTTATCATCGTCCAGTCGTCATCCGATCATCACCGTCATCATCCAGTCATCATCCAGTCATCATCATCATCATCATCGTCATCATCATCATCATCATCATCATCCATCCAATCATCATCATCATCATCATCATCCAGTCATCATCATCATCATCAGTGTCATCATCATCATCCGTCCCCCCCACTCCCCTCCCACACACCCAGTCGGGGAGGCGGACCGTTCCTCTGAGCTCGGGCTGTGTGATGAGGCGGACGATATCAACGAGACGGGACGCGTGTACAACCTGCATGAGAACTTCCACGCCCCGGCCCATCATACACCCGCTGCCACCCCAAAGCCACACCCGCCGTCCGTTCCTGCAGTGGTGATGATGATGATTGTTGTTG
>JAPMOS010000318.1:0-29759 GCA_027972325.1 Paratrimastix pyriformis | reverse complement strand
TGGTGGTGGTGGGTGGTGGGTGGTGGGTGGTGGTGGTGGGTGGTGGTGGTGGTGGTGACTGGATGAGGATGATGAGGATGAGGATGAGGATGAGGATGAGGATGAGGATGAGGATGATGATGATGATGATGATGATGATGATGATGATGATGATGATGATGGCTCGGCATCTCATCCATCACGCTCCCCCCTTCGCCATTCCCCATCCCCAGCATCCCCTCCTCCCCGCCGTCCCGCCGTCCCGTCCCTCGCCTGGCGGCCGCCCCGACCGCCGCCGGGCCGCCGCCATCGGCCCCCCGCCGCTCCACACCTCCTCCCACCACCCGCGCCGACCCGCCTCCCCCGCCACCACCACCACCGCCACCTCGTCACCCGCCATCGCCCTCCTGCTTGGCATCCAGGGTCGGGCTGCCCTGCCCGCTGACTCGCCCTACGCCTGCCCCGTCCGGCCGCCCTCACGCGCGCTGGGCGGGGCCCCGACACGCCCCCAGTCGCGCGGCATTCTGCGGGGCCGCGTGCCACTGTCGCCGCTTGGGGGGCCGCCCGTGCCCCCGCCTGAAAACGACAACAACAACAGTGCAGCCAATCTTCTGTGTCTGGGACCAGGGGCACAGCCCCCACCGCCAGCCACCGCCATCATCGGCAGGTCGGCCGGACGGGACGAGCCCGCGCCACCCCCCGGCGCCGGCAAATTATCTCCGCCAGCGGTCAACCTGCGCCCGTCGGGAATTGAACTCGAGACCTCGGGTCCCACCCGCCATCCGCACCAGCAGCACCATCATCATCAGCGGGAGGCTGATGGCACGGGCGCTGCTCGTGCTGGTGCTGACGATGATGATGATGTGGTGGGTGAGGGTGATGGTGGCGGTGATGATGACGCGGGGGCGGGGTCACAGCTGGGGGACCCGGTTTCCGAAGCCGACCTGCCCACTCGGCGAGTGTCCCCCGTCCGGTCGTTCTGCCCGCCCCCAGCCGCCCTGCCCGCACCACCGTCAACAGACACACAGCCACAGCCATCGGCTACAGCAGCAGCAGCAACAACAGCAATCATAGCATCAACAGCAGCAGCAATAACGCCCGCAGCATCCCCATCATCGCCTTCCGCCTCGCCGTCATCATCGTCCTCGTCACTGTCCCCCCAGCAGCGGCACCAGCTGAAGCAACAGCAGCAACAACAACATTTCTCATCGCCTCCCCCGCCGCCCCCACCCCCAATACCACCCGCAGCCCCGTCCCCCGCACCCCCATCTGTGACCCTGCCCGGGACCGTTCCCTCGCCTCCCCTCCTCCGCCTTCCCGCCCTCGCCCCACCGCCATCCACCTCCGCGCCCCCACCATCATCAGCATTATCATCATCACCCGGGCACTCCCCGCCGCGCTCCCCCGAGCCAATGGTCGCCCCGCCCCCCGACCCTCCCGCCCCCACCACGCGCCACCTTGCCTCGGCCCCCTCGCTGTCCTCCTCCTGCCGTCGGCCGGGCCCCCTGCCCGCCTTGCCTCTCCGACTGCGGTGGTCACCACACCTGCCCCTCCCGCCATCCACCAGCACCAACACCAACATCTCACCACTCGACACCAGCGCACCTCCGGCCGACAGCAGGGCCTCTGCCCAAATCATCACCACCACTGCACCGTCCAGCAGCCCACCCACCGCCCCGCCGCCCCGCCCCCGCAGCCTGCAGCCCATGCCGGTGCCCCTCCTGCGGCAGAGCAGCCCCTCCGGGGTGGTGGGTTGCGCATCACCCCCCCGCACGCCACCACCACCACCACCCGCCCGACTCCCCACGGTTGCCGCGGGCTGGCTCGGGCTCGCCAGCCCCACAACCACCAACAGCAGGAGCTGAGTCCCGAGCCGGTCGTCGTCTCGCTCCTGTCGCCACCCCGTCGTCTGCCTGCCTGAGTTTCCTGGCAGCGCCGCAGCTCAGCGCCGCCCGCCCTGCACCCGGCGGTGGTGGTGCTGATGCGGCAGCGCCGAGCCGTCGTCCGGGCCACTCGATGATGATGCTGCTCGACCAGCCTCCAGGGCAGCACAGCCGGAACCTCGCCCCTCGGATCATGTGGCCCTCCTGCTGCCGCCTACAGCGCTGCCACCAGGCAGGCCAACCACCAGCCCTGCGCGGGCCTCCCCGCTGCCCCGGTTCCTGTCGCCCCCGGGCGTCCAGCCCCATCCGCAACCAACCACCACCACCACCACCACCACCACCACCACCACCACCACCACCACCACCACCCGTCGGCACTGCGACCTCCCCACCTCCCGTACGCCGCCTCCGGCTTCCACTCCGTTCCATGTGTCAGC
Source organism: Paratrimastix pyriformis (assembly GCA_027972325.1). Taxonomy (NCBI): domain Eukaryota; phylum Preaxostyla; family Paratrimastigidae; genus Paratrimastix; species Paratrimastix pyriformis. Next base: position 27,460 of record JAPMOS010000318.1, on the reverse strand, counting down.
GTTTCTCCCCCAACCGTCCTCCCGGACGGCCCAGCACAACTGCCATCATCATCAACAACAACAACAACAACAGCCCGCCACCAGGCACCCAGCAGCCAATGTCCCCAGTGGCGGCGGCTGGTGGTGTCCTGCCCCCCAGCGGGTCGGCTCCCACACGGACGCGGCCCCGGCCCACCCCACCGCATCCCCAAAGACCGCAACATGAGGCCCGCGGCGGCAACCACCGGGCCCCGCCCCAGGGCACGTCTCGCCACAAACAGGCAGCAGCACCGCCTCACCCACCTCCCCCCGGTTCTTCCCATCCCCATCCCAACGCCACCATCGACATTCAGCCTGTTTGCTCCGGCGGACCCGCTGTTTGCGCCGGACCCAACGGCGGTCGGTGGCTCTCCCGGGGGTACAGACTCGGCCTGGCCCACGCAGGCCTGCGCCGCCATGGTGTGGGAGGACGAGGTGGCTGTGGGAGATGATGCCGTTGTCTGTTGTTTTCCCCGACCGATCTGAAGGCGGCGGCATGCTTTCCACTCTATGGTTAATCCGGGTTTTTGTGCCTATGTCCGGGTTTTTGACCCCTACCTGATATAGTTTTGGCTACTGCTTTGCGGTCACCAGAGTCCGGGTGGACGTGGTCAACGATATGATTCATTTCAGGAAAGGAACAAAAAAGAAAGCTATTGCTGCACTTGTTAGTACCTTTTTGTTTTTCACCTAGGCCTAGGTGTCCTAAGATCTGAAACATACGGGATAACCCTGGCCTCAGCATGGCCTCAAATCGGGGTCCGATCCCATCGAATGACCTGTGAAGGACCGCTCTTGTTTCTGTGAAAAATACGGGCTTGGGGCACTCCAGAAAGATCCCGACCCCCCACCGGCAAATTGTGCAGGGTTTTGCGGCGATTCTCGGGTTATAAGTTCCCACGTTCTCTCCGTTCTCGTGCCATGGAGCCTTCCATCGTCGTCAAGTCTGTTGTCACAAAACCCATGTCGCTCCATTATATGTAGATCGGTTGGAGAGACTACTACGCACCGCTTCACTCTCCCCCAGCGGCTTTCATATGCCAAGTTTTGTGAGATGATCCGTCAAGTACATCAATGCCAAAGCATCACTGGCGTTGAATATAAAGACGAAGACGGGGATATGTGCACTATTGGCAACGATAACGAATTGGTCCTCGCCTTCGATTTTGCTGCGCGAAATGCCGATAATCTCCTTCGCGTTTTTGTGAACCGACCCGGTCCGTGAAGTTCCAAAAGGCATGTTGCTTCTTATGCTGATGCTTCTATGATGCTTATGTCGAGGCTTCTGATGCTTTTTATGCCTCCATCTTATGCTGCTGATGCTTCTTATGCTGGTGCTTCTTCTGCTGGTGCCTGCGGCCTTTTCTTTCCACATTCCTGCTCCATCTTCGCCAATCTCCACTCACGCTTCCTGCTGCTGCTGCTGCTGCTGCTGCTCCTGCTGTCACACGCCTCTCACTCGACATTGCCTTCTGTTTTCCTGTCATCGCCTCTTTTTCTAGTGATGACCCTTCCGCCCGCGACCGCGACCGCGACCGCCCCCTCCTTGGGTCTGTTCTCTCCTGCTCTCCTGCTCTCTTGCTCTCTTGCTCTCTTGCTCTCTTGCTCTCTTGCTCTCTTGCTCTCTTGCTCTCCCCTCTTCCGCTTCCGTCTCCTCTTTGCTCTGTCCTTCTCACACTGCTCGCCGCTCTGCTCTCTTTTCCACAGGCGACTCTGTTCCAGCCACTGCCATTGCTGCCGCCGGTCAGTTTTTCTGTCGTGCTGTGGTTTGGTTGTGCCCTTACGCGCCCTTTCTCTTACTTGAGTGGCCGGCATCGATGCCCGTCTGTCTCTCTTCTTCTCTCCTCTTCTCTCTCTCTCTCTCTCTCTCTCTCTCTCATATTCCGGAAAACCGAGCCACCAGGGCCCGTAAAAGGGGAACAAAGAGAGAAAAGAAATCACTTAAAATACCAACTGGTTGGCTCCGTCCCACTCAGTGCTCAGCCCGTAGCTCGTCGAGCCCTCAGGCGGCACCAGGAAGCAGCAGCTTCTTGTCGCAGTCGGTCTTGGCCACGCACGGCGGGCCTGGGTTGATGGCAAACGGGTTGCGGGTGTCGGCCAGTCTCCCGGAGGCAGTCTGGTACCAGAAGTCAGGCATCAGGGCAACGTAGTACATCAGAGTCACCGAGATCCTCGTGCACCACCAATGCTTCGAGAAGGCAACATGCATCTTGTTGCACTGGGCCTTGACCAGGTCGAGGAAACCCAATGCTTGGGGCCCAGTTGGCCGAGGTTGGAAGCGCCGAAGGGGTGGAAGACAGCCTCAGGGTGGGACTCCTTCCAGAGCCTGTAGTCGCTCACCTTGCCGGCCTCCAGCAGACGCGGGACCTCGCCACGAATGGCTGCGTCCGCGTAGGTGGAAGCGAAGACATTGCCCACAGCCACGTCGACGTAATGCCGGGTGAAAGTGTCAGGTGAGGCCTCCCCTTCCCAGGGAGGGCAATGACCAGGTCAGGCTTCTTGTTGCGCTTGTCGGCCCGGACCATGTGCTCCATCTTGACAGGCTGCCTGGTTGTCATGCACATCTGGTGGAGGATGGAGGTGATCGCGTTGTGGCGGTCGATCTCCAGCCCGAGCACAGCACTCCCGCAGGACAGGTCGTGGCCTTCCTCGAGGGGATGATGGCAGACAGTCGTGGCCGAAAAGGTCGTGGAGCTGACTCACCCGAGGAATGCCCAGGCGCAGAGCGATCGCGGTCCTGAAGATGTGGTCGTCCATGCGGAAGAGCGGAGCCGGGAAGCAGGTGAGCCATGCTGATGATGTGCTGTTGGCGGTGGTAGCCAGAACCTTCCGCAACAGGGGCACGCGTCCTCGCAGAGACGCTCAGCGAGTGCCCGGGTGGACCGCTGGTAGAGAATGTGCTGGGCACCCTTGGCAGGCATGACGTCGGTGTCGCTCCGGAAGAGTTGTTGGTCAGCGGACGGGTTGAGGCCCATGCGACCGAGAGACTCCGATGCTTGCCCAAGAAAAGTGTGCTGGCGCAGATACTCGGACCCAGTGGTGACGGTTGCCAGCATCGCCCAGAGGTGCTGGCGGAGGAGGTCGGGGACCCCGGAGGTTGCTGTGAGGAGGGAGATGAGGGCCCCGGCGGTGCCCGCGTCCCTCGCCATGGCCATGGACAGCAGGCCAAGCCCCCCCAGCCGAAGAGGGACGTTGACCAGCGAGCGGGGTATGACTCGGGAGAGAGGCAGAAGCGGTCGTTGAACAGCCTCCAGATGGCCTCATCAAAGGTCTCCACGAGCTTGGGCCCCCCGCCGATGGTGTATACGCAGCTGCACCTCGTCACATGCATGACTTTCGGGATGATGCAGCTGCGAAGGACCAGCAACCAGGACTGCAGAGTCAGTTGGCCAACCTGCCTCGCGGCCTGGAGGGCCTCATCGTAGACCCGCTGAACCCCCCGGGCCACGAAGTCCTCGGGCCCAATGAAAGTCCCCATGAGGTCGAGGCCCTCGTCGGGACGTCGCAGGGGGACAGGCACTCCGTCGATCGAGAGAGGCTCCGCAGCAGGATCGTTGGCCCACAACCAGCACTTCTGGGTCCGCAGGCGGAGGCCGACCGGAGTGGCCACTCCTTGGAAGGCCTCGAGCTGTTTCACCAGTGCCGGAACAGAAGGGGCGATGAGGAACGCATCATCGTGGTAAGCGAGACATGCAACGACTCGGATGCCACGGAGGATGACCGGGCCGTCCCGCTACGCTCCACAGCCCGGAGTGCGGGATCGAGTGCCAGGCAGAAGGACTGGGAGGACAAGGGGTCACCTTGCCTCACGCCGGCCTTGTTGTCGATGACGACCCCCCGGTAGAGGAGCTGCTCGTTGTCGTAGAGTGCCCGCATGACGCCGCACAACTGGGGCCCCAGGGCGCCGTGGCTGCCAGAACCGCGTCGCGCCGGACCGAGTTGAAAGCGGATGCCATATCAATGTGCATGACGCAGAGCGGCACGTGGTCCTCCATGGCTGCGGCAATGGCCCAGCCCAGGTAGGCCGAGATGAGGCCGACTGGGTCGGGCACCCCAATCCCCACTTGAGAAGGCGACAGAAGGCCGCGAGTGATGGGGAGGACCCGAATGGCGGAGAGCTTGGCGAAAAGCCGCTCCAAAGCCTCGCCCAGGGCAATTGGGCGAATGGATCCGCCATCCTTGGGGAGGGGGACCAGGCGGCTGCGGGCGAGGCTGGGGAACCCACCCGGAGCGAGCAAAAATGTGAACAGCGAGGCCAAGGCCCCAGCAAGGGCCTCGTCACGCCGAATAGCACCTCTGAGCCACCCCGGCATGATACCTGAGGGCCCCGGCGCCCCATTGTTGAGAGCGGCGGCCACCTTCGCCACTTCGGCCGCCTCGAAGTCCTGCCAGGCAGGGGCCTCGGGGTTGGGGTACAGGGCAAGCACCTCGGCGGGTGTGGGGTCACCAGCGTGGTGTGCAGGCTCTGCAGCTTCTGTGGGAGGGTTGGGTCGTCAGGGACGGGCGGGGAGGTGAGGGCGCTGACTGCCGCAGCCAGTCGTCCATCGGCCACGGCCGCCTCGGCGAATCTGCGGCTGGACCCCTGGCCGCTTCCTCGTCGATGCGCCCGCTCGCGCCCGAACTCGTCCCAGATGCGCCCTTCCAGGCCCACGAGCGCGGCCTCGATGCGCTCGCGAACGTCGGGGGGCGGAGGGAGCTCAGCCACCACCACTTGAAGTGCCTGAAACGCCTCGCGCAGGATGAAGGTGGCCTTCCTTGCTTGGGCGGGGTACAGGCGGCGGGGAGAACCCGCCGAGGTGGGGTGGGGCTGCCGCCAGGGGAACCTCCACCGCCGGAGGGGCTTCAACCCGGGGACTGGCCGGGGCTGGGGAGCTCGTCCGAAGCAGGGGCTGGCGCAGCGGGAGCCGATGACGCTGTGGGCGCGCGGCGCAGCGACGGGTGCGGGTGCAGGAGCGGCAGCAGGGTGGGCGGCCTCCGTGGGAACGGAAGCCGGATCGAGTTGACCAAGAGGAATGCGGAGCGCTGCGGCAGGAAACTTGTGCTGCGCCCGCGGGAAGACCGAGCCAATCGTACGCGAGCCAAGCTCTTCCAGCTGAGCTGCATGCGACTTCTGAACGAAACCGGAGAGTCGCTCCCCGGAGGACGCTATCGCGTTGAGGTCGTTGGAGTTTGAGAAGGTCCAGAAGCTCAGTGGAACCAGAGAATACAGTCAAGCGAACAATCGCAGCTGAAACGTTCTGCCGCACGTGATTCAGCTGTGAGGACGCAAGAGTCCGCCATTGCATCGGCGGAGCACCGGAGTGGGAATCAGCACGAATGGCACCAGCAGTAGAAACCAAGTGTGAATCCCTCACTGGTGATCCCTGAGAAGGTTCTGAGGTAGTCGGCGATGCCGGCTTCGAAGATTTCGACGAATGCTTGATCTCTTGTGAACGGGTGTTGACCATCCAAAGAAAGCAAGAAGAGCAAACAGCAATGCTCTCCGAAAAAAAGCAAGGGTGGGTGACTTCGCGGTTGAGTCAAAACGCCTCCGCAAGCGGAAGCGAAAAAACAGCGATAGTCGACCTCACCCTGGGTCTCTCTCTCTCTCTCTCTCTCTCTCTCTCTCTCTCTCTCTCATATTCCGGAAAACCGAGCCACCAGGGCCCGTAAAAGGGGAACAAAGAGAAAAGAAATCATAAAATACCAACTGGTTGGCTCCGTCCCTCAGTGCTCAGCCCGTAGCTCGTCGAGCCTCAGGCTCTCTCTCTCTCTCTCTCTCTCTCTCTCTCTCTCTCTCTCTCTCATATTCCGGAAAACCGAGCCACCAGGGCCCGTAAAGGAACAAGAAGAAATCACTTAAAATACCCTCTCTCTCTCTCTCTCTCTCTCTCTCTCTCTCTCTCTCTCTCTCTCTCTCTCTCTCTCTCTCTCTCTCTCTCTCTCTCTCTCTCTCTCTCTCTCTCTCTCTCTCTCTCTCTCTCTCTCTCTCTCTCTCTCTCTCTCCCGCCCTCTCTCCGCCCTCTCTCGCCCTCTCTCCGCCCTCTCTCCGCCTCTCTCCGCCCTCTCTCCGCCCTCTCTCCGCCTCTCTCTCCGCCCTCTCCGCCCTCTCCGCCCTCTCCGCCCTCTCTCCGCCCTCTCCGCCCTCTCTCCGCCCTCTCCGCCCTCTCTCCGCCCTCTCTCCTCCGCCCTCTCTCCGCCCTCTCTCCGCCCCTCTCCGCCCTCTCTCCGCCCTCTCCGCCCTCTCCGCCCTCTCCGCCCTCTCTCCGCCCTCTCTCCGCCCTCTCCGCCCTCTCCGCCCTCTCTCCGCCCTCTCTCCGCCCTCTCTCCGCCCTCTCTCCGCCCTCTCTCCGCCCTCCTCTCCGCCCTCTCTCGCCCTCTCTCTCCGCCCTCTCTCCGCCTCTCTCCGCCCCTCTCCGCCTCTCCGCCCTCTCTCCGCCCTCTCTCCGCCCCTCTCCGCCCTCTCCGCCCTCTCTCCGCCCTCTCCGCCCTCTCTCCGCCCTCTCTCCGCCTCTCCGCCCTCTCCGCCCTCTCTCCGCCCTCTCTCCGCCCTCTCTCCGCCCTCTCTCCGCCTCTCCGCCCTCTCTCCCTCTCCGCCCTCTCCGCCCTCTCTCCGCCCTCTCCGCCCTCTCCGCCCTCCGCCCTCGTGTCTCATCTCCGCCCTCACTCATCTCCCTCCCTTCCTGTCCTGCCCTCGCCGCCCAAAACAATAAGCACGCTGTTCTTCATTCGCCTGCCCCCCTCCCCATCTCCACAGATCACTTATTCTCCCTCGCATCGGTTCCTTATCTGCAGGACCCTCTGTGGCGGAGCTCCTCGTTCTTCTCGCGTCCTGCCAGAGGCGTCCCTCGCAGCAACTCGACTACGTCACCCTGGTCAAAGGTGTGAAGCTCCGGGTTCCCATGCCACGGAACCCCAAGTCCCATGCGTTGGATCCACTTCTGCTCGCGGCCACGGTCACTCCGGGCCCACTCGCTGACCAACTCGGGGAGGCCTCCAAACGCCTCCAGAGCGACATCAACGACCAAGAATTGATGGCGATGATCGGGAGTAGTGGTTCCGGGAAAACAGCCTCGATCTACTCCTTCTTGGCGCACCACTTTGGCATCCTGTTGATCGCGTCCACCCACGGAAACGGAGGGTCACTGGTCTGGCCATCGGATCGGCCTTTTCCTTTCGATCATGAACCGGTGTAGGCTCCCCAAGTGGTGATCGATGCTCTCGCTCAGTGCTCCCCAACCACCCCGGATCAGAATGGAGCATTCGCGGCGGACCTGTTTCTCCGACTGGTCTTCGCCTACTGGACCGTCTTGGCCGAGTGCCGCCAGCTTGGTTGGACCCCGCTCGACTGCCTGCTCCTCCAGTTGTACCCCGTCCAGTTCATCGGGCACGACATATTCGCGCTGGTCTGTCATCCCCCCCCTTCGTGTGTACTTCATGCCGCCGCCATCCAGGTCTATTCTGCACTGGCCAGCTACCCGCATCGGCTTGTGGAATCCCTCTCCTCCTCTGTGACCAATTTTCTGCTGTCTCCTTCGGCGGATCTTCGACACTTTCCGGTGTTTGTCGACGAGGCGCAAGTGCTCGCTGAATCGGCGAACCTCTTTTCGCCGGCACATGCGCACACACCCTCGATTGCCCCGGTTCCCCGACTGTCCACGCCCCCCAACTCGTCCACGGCCTCACTGCCTGACCCGCAACCGGCCTTTCCCCGCGCCCCCCCGGTGCCGATGATTCTCTTCGGCCTGCGATTTCACCTTTGGCCATCGCGCTGGGTCGGATCGCGGGAGTGTGCACGATCTTGTCCGGGACGGGCCTCAGAATGTCCGATCATGTTTGGATTTTGGCCAGGTTCGCACACAGATCTTTCTGCGGCAACGCTCCACCTTAACCTCCTTTTCCAGCGCCATCCTGAAGCCCGGCCTTCATACGTACGTGGGTTTTGGAGGCCACGATTCGCTGGCGGAGGTGCGCCAGTATCTTGAGGGAATCTACCCGGACGCTGCCTTCTGGGACCTCGCTGACCACGACTTGAGCCTGTTTATCGGCCGTAATCGGTTTGCTGCCTACTTTCTGGCTGAAGCGCTGGAGAGGGGCAATTCCGCGGGTGCGGTGGGATATACCATATCCCACCTCGTCTCCGACCTCACGCCCATGTTGAAGACCTGTCTCGCCACGTCGTACATGAAGCATCCGGGAAGCCCTAATTTCCGCGAGGCTTACGGGCGAATACTGCTGACGTCGTATATGTATGGGTCTGTCCCCCGTCCTCGTCTCCTTGTGTTCGATTCTTCTGTCCTTGAACGTTTGTGCCCGCTGTAGTCGCCCCGAGATCGTCTCGGACCGCGCGGCGCTTCAGTTGGTCGAATTGGCACTTGCGCGTCTGATTCGGCGCGGCTCTGATTTACTCGTCTCGATCGGCGAGCCCTTGCTCTTGCACGCGTACTGCCAGGTTTGTGGTATATCCGCTGGTCGTGCGTGACTCACTCGGCAGCATCATCCCAGCTCAACCCTGCCCCGGATTGGGCATCCAGCTGCCTTTCTCTCATGCCAGCATGTTCTCATGGGTTTTTGTTCGAACGGATTATGATTCCGCTCCTCAAAAACTCGCTGACCGGCCTGCTCGCCCATGGCGGGCCCTCGTTCGAGGGATACATGCTCCAACCAACGATCCCGGTCTCCGCATTCTGGTCCGGCAATTACCATCTCCCCGATTGGATGGCATCCATCAATGGACGGCTGCCAACGCCGTCCATTTTTCTCTGTGACCTCGAAGCCGGACCTGATATCGCCTGTGCAGTGACTAATCGCGACGGGCAGATCGGGTACGTCTGGCTGCCACTCTCCGCCCGCTCCGCCCTCCTCACCTCCGCCCTCCTCACCTCCGCCCTCCCTCACCTCCGCCCTCCCTCACCTCCGCCCTCCCTCACCTCCGCCCTCCCTCACCTCCGCCCTCCTCACCTCCGCCCTCCCTCTCCCTCTCCGTATGTCAGGTATGTCTGGTTGCAGCTGAAGTTTGTGAAGGAGCTTTCAGCGGAGGCGGAGTTTGGCGCTCTCCTCACCCTGGACCCTGAAAGGGTCTACCATGGGGTGGAGCCACTTCACGGTAATGTTCTGCGATGCTTGGCTGATACACCCCTAATGCGCATCCTAATTGTTTTGGGGGGTGCCTCGGCTCGCACCAGCGTCTCTCCCTCCCGGACCCACCACCCACCCAAACACCCCTTAATTGTTCTTGACTCATCCCACCCCTATGTCACTCAACTCTTGGACGAGCGGACTCGAGAGCTTTTGGTGGCCATGAAGTGTTCGTCTTCTTGACTTCCCAAGGCCTTCTCCTTTTGTGTTTTCTCTGGTCTGCGTGTTTCCATCGACACATCGGTGCAACAGGACTCTCGACCTGAGCAGGCCGACCAGCCTGGACAACGCGTCCTCTGGGATTCGGTGTGGGAATTGAATTGGTTCCGATTTCCAAAGGTCGCAAAGGACTCCATCCACCTCCACCTCGGGGTAGTCGTTGAGAAATCGAAAGTAAAAAGTACAGGGGTGCAAGGTCTGCACCCGATTGCCGCAGAGGGATCTGGGCCCCAGCCCCAGCCGGCCGGCTCCCCTGGCCCCTGGCCCCCCTGGCCCCCCAGCCCCGGAACTCCGGGTCCCGGCCTGGTCCTCTGGCCCTCTGGCCTGGCAGAGAAACAAGCAACAAATATTCTCTCCAGGGCATTTCGACGTGGCCGACGGAACACCTCATTCACCGAGCATCTCCCCTGGCCCTGACCTCAACTTCTCAATCCGCGAAGAACTCGAAGATCTATTCTAAGAGGACAAGTGGGGTGGGGTGGGGTGGGGAGGGTGAGTGAGGGGGGGCTGGGGGTTCTGGAAGCGGAAGTGGGTGCGCGGGAGCCGGGAGGGCGGGGGCCGGGAGGGCGGGAGCCGGGAGGGCGGGAGCCGGGGCGCGGGAGGGAGCCGGGGGCGCGGGAGGGAGCCGGGGGCGCGGGAGGGAGCCGGGGGCGCGGGAGGGAGCCGGGGGCGCGGGAGCCGGGGGCGCGGGAGCCGGGAGCCGGGGGCCGGGGGCCGGGGCCGGGAGCGCGGGAGCCGGGAGCCGGGAGCCGGGAGCCGGGAGCCGGGAGCCGGGGGCCGGGGCCGGGGGCCGGGGGCCGGGGGCCGGGGGCCGGGGGCCGGGGGCGCGGGAGCGCGGGAGCCGGGGGCGCGGGAGCCGGGAGGGCGGGAGCCGGAGGGCGGGAGCCGGGAGGGCGGGAGCCGGGAGGGCGGGAGCCGGGAGGGCGGGAGCCGGGAGGGCGGGAGCCGGGAGGGCGGGAGCCGGGGCCGGGGCGCGGGAGCCGGGGCGCGGGAGCCGGGAGGGAGCCGGGAGGGCGGGAGCCGGGAGCCGGAGCCGGGAGCCCGGGCGCGGGGGCCGGGGCCGGGGGCCGGGGCCGGGGGCCGGGGCCGGGGGCCGGGGCGCGGGAGCCGGGGGCGCGGGAGCCGGGGGCGCGGGAGCCGGGGGCGCGGGAGCCGGGAGCGCGGGAGCCGGGGGCGCGGGAGCCGGGAGCGCGGGAGCCGGGAGCGCGGGAGCCGGGAGCGCGGGAGCCGGGGGCGCGGGAGGGAGCCGGGGGCGCGGGAGGGAGCCGGGGGCCGGGGGCGCGGGAGGGAGCCGGGGGCCGGGGGCGCGTGACGAGAACAAGGGAACAGATGGTCCGTTTGGTGAATACGGTAAGGCGGAAAGTGGAAGAGGCTGGTATGGAGCTGTCGTGGAGCAAGTGTGACTACCTGTGTGGCGGGGTGAAGGGAAGACGGACTTGGATCTGGGAGAGGGTCGGAAGATCAGAGTGCAGCAAAAGGGTGGAGCAATTCGGTATCTTGGGATATGGATAGATGAGGAGATGAACATGAAGGTCAACACGGAGAAGGTGATCCAGAAAATGTGTGGGCGACTGCACAGGCTCATGGACAAGAAGGTCCCTCCGAGGTTGATGGTGCAAATGATTAATGAGTGTGTCTCGACTTGCCTACAATACACGGCGAGGCAGTGCCCAATGCCGACAAGGGACTTGGAAACACTGAAGCAGAGATATGCGAGGGTGTTCAGGGAAATCGGAGGTTGTATTGGGAAATGCGACCCGGCAGAGGTGCTGTTCTTTCCGGAGGAGGAAGGGGGTATGGGGCTGAAGGACCCGATTGATGTCCATGATATGATGGTGATGACACAAATTCTGGGGAGGATGGCGGACGAGCAGGGGTGTGGAGTGGTGCTGAGGGAGGAGATCGCGCTGCTGCAGAAATTGTGGACGACGCGTGAGCCGCTGTTGGATGATGCAGGGAAGTGGGTGAAGATGCACGGGCAGGAGAAGATGCCGGGGTGGTGATTGGGGCGTTGCAGGTGATGCACAGGAGAGACATGGCGATCCTGAGGGACGGTGAGAAACTGAAGGAGGAAGTGAAGTACGGCATGCCGACAACACTGGAAGAGATGGCGGAGCCCTGCAAGATAACAAAGAAGCACAGACAGACCCTCATGAAAAGGAAGATTCGGAGTGTGGCGGACCTCATCATAGGGGGAAGATTTCATTGGAAAGGGGTGATGCCGCAGTATGTGGAGACGATCAAAAAGCGGGTGTGTCTGTATGGTAACAGGGTGAGTCCGGACTATCTGATAGAATCGAAGGCGGAGGGGCTGCTGCGGAGGGGGCAGCGGATTGTGAAGGAGCATCGTGGAGAGATACGACTGGTCTGGGTTAAGGGACATCAGGAAACTAGTGCGTCGCTGGATGCGGAGGGGAACAGATTGGCAGACAAGATTGCGGGACGGAGCTTAAAGATGGAGCCGAGCGTGGCGCCCGAAGAGAAAGGATGGGGATTCAAGCTGGTGCGGAGAAGTGACGGGAAGGAAGTGGAGACAGACTTCAGAGAGGTGATGAAGGAATGGGGGAGGAAAAGTCGCATGTGGAGGGCGGCTCGTAAAAAGAAAAACGAGATTGTGTTAATTAACGCAGAGAGTCGCAACGGAGGGATCAACGTGCAAACGATGAGGTGCGAGATGTCCGGGAAGCTGGCGATGATGGCAATCCTGCAGCGGTATATCACGGCCAACATCCGGTTCTACATCAACGGGGAGTTGGATGGGAAGTGTTGGTGTGGGGCGAGGGACCACATGAACCACTTGGTGTTTGAATGCCCAGGGATGGCGGGATGTGCGGGAGAGAGATGGAATGGGGCGGACGCTGTGAAGCTCGCGGGGCCGGGAGGGCGGGGGCCGGGGGCGCGGGAGCCGGGAGCGCGCGGGAGCGGAGCCGGGGGCGGAGCCGGGGGCGGGGACGTGACGGAGATGTGATGAGGGCGCGGCCTGGAACGAATGCCGGCCGGCCGTGGCGGCGGCGAAGTCTGGGGCGGGAGCAAGGAGCCAGGGTGGGCAAGAGAAATAGCTTGGTGGTGGCACCACCAGCATTATAAATATCATCTTGCTAGTGGTGGTGGTCCGCAGTAGCAGGTTCAATCATATGCAAGGCAGGCAAGCCAACCAACATCACCACCGCGCGGCCGCTGTCTGAGTTGTGTGCCGAATGCAAATGCACTGAGCTAGAATGGACGGTTTCTGAAGAAATGTGCAGACCAACTTCCCTGTTGTAGTTCTCTCTCTTTCTCGTGCCATTTTAAGAGAGAGCCGCAAAGAAATCGCACACAAGCGGCGCCAAAAAGGAAAACGGGTTGGCCAGGGAGTGAGAGGCGCCTCCGGAAGATCAACCGCCTGCAGGTTTGTTCGAACTTCTGGATCTCAGCGTCGACTGAGGTTTTTTTATCAGCAAATGATTTATGATTTATTTTCTGCTTGAAGACCTCGGGTGCCGCAAGTGACCGTCTCAAGTTTTGGTCTCGGTGTTTGGTGACCGCAAAGGGACCCCCCCCTGTCCGCCGAGGTGTGACCGCCGCGCGACAGCGGAACATGGGCCGACGACCGGGTTTGCGGGCCCCGAGGGCCCACTCGGGGGGCTACCCGAGGGGGTGGGCGGGGTGGGTCCCGGCCCGGGGGAAGGCAGGACGGTGACCCGGGAAAGCCAGGTCGGACCCCCTCCCGACAAGATGTCCCCGGTGTCCGGTCATCCCGGGGGGTTTGGGGGCGGGACAACACCCCACCGGGTGGGCCTCGTGGGCCCCCAGAATGCCCACCGGGTGGGCCCCGTCCAGAGTGGCAGGGGGCGGGGCGGAGAAAGGGGCGGCTCCGCGGGCCCCGGGTGGGGGTGGGGGCATGTCCAAGGCTGGGCTTGCCACGCGGGAACACCCGATCAGCGGACTCACCCCATGATAATATCCATCGCACGGGGGGTTGTCGCGCCCAAGGGCGAACGGGAGGACAGGCGGACAGTGGGCCGGGGAATGGAGCCTGCCGGCGGGGACAACCCAGCGAGGGGGACGGGGAGCAAACCGCGCCAAAAGGGGATGTCATCCGCTCTATTCAACAGCACCACAAGCTCGAAACACACCAGGGCAACGAATCTGGGCCCGAATCCAGGGCAATGAACGCTCTGGTCCCCCCCGGTCCTACCGACCTGGAAAGTGTTTGAATTTGGGATCTTCGCCTTTTCTATTGGCCAATTGACGATGTCTTCTGAAACTCATTCTGTTGAAGATGCTGGTGCGGTTCCTCTGACGCTGGAAAGTGTTGAGGCTGAAGCCAATCGCCAAAGAATGGAGGCGGCTGGTAAAAAAAGAGTGGCCGAAAAGAGCCAGGCCGAGGAGCAGGGTGAAAAGAAGGAAAAAGTTATGGTCTGTGTTAATTGGATAGTGGCTTTCCTACCGAAAGTCCGCCTATCAAGGATGTTTGTTGGGCTCATCTTGGGTCTTTGTTTGTCAATTGCCTTCTGTGAATTACAGGCTGAGACAATGAGATTCGCTATTAAATTTGAGCCAAGTGCTGTGCAATTTAGCTGGTACGAACTTGAATGCCAGCTTCGTGAGATCCTTGGCGAGGCCCGTGTTCAACAAGGCCTGGAAGAAGGAACTTTTGGCGTGACGTGTCTGAGACCCGATGCCGCGGAGATTCTTGGAGCTTTTGCAAGTCGGAATCAGGCCGTCCTGACTGATCTGGGAAGTGAATGTGAGCGGCCGGCCTCAGCTGTGACCTTTGTTACAATGAGGGCTCATCTGGGTGGTTTGCCCCTCAGCTGTGACCTTTGTTACAATGAGGGCTCATCTGGGTGGTTTGCCCCTGGAAGCTAAAGAAGAGGAGGTTCGCCAATGGTTGCGTCAAGCGAACCCGAGTGCGCAGTGTCTGTTCGCAATCGCTGACTTATTGATCGCCACCCCCGGTAGTTTGGGTCAAGCCTGCTCGCCAGCCGGGTGCATGGCGTGTGTCTGTGACATGCTCGGTGGGACAGCCCCACATCCCGGAGATCTTCCGGGGCAAGCGCATACATAGTACAGATCGCTCCGGGGGAGGATCGGCCTCTCCGGGCGGACCATCGTTTGGCCTTTATTCGTGCGGCCGGTGTCGAGTGGCCGCAGCAGATGCAGGAGTACCTCAAGAACCACCACATTGTGGTAGAGGTCTCCGATATTTGGAGATCAGAAGTGGCGTGGTCAAGTGGGCGGTGGGACGGGACGTTTTGTGTCATGGCAACCCCGGAGCAGAGGGAGGCCATCGACGCTTTGAAGCGGGAGTTGCGTCCGCGTGTGGTGAAGGTGTCGGTGGGGGTGAATGCGGGGAAGAAGTTCAAGTAAAGGTTGGGGGGCTGTGTTTCTCTTCCACCCTCTTACGCTCTTGCTCCTGGGACATGCGTGTGGAAAGAAACAGCCTTCTATTGGAATGGCGTGGGGAGGAGAGTGGTTGGCGGGGGGGGAGCAATCGAATGAAGGAAAAAGAAGGTGGAGTGGGGGTAAAACTGGAGAAGGTAGTGCAAAGACAGGAAGTGATATGTGTATGGTGCTTTTGGATGCAGACGGTGGTCGAAGAGAATTGGGTCCACGGTAGGGTAAATGGAATTGGCCTTGTTGATCAAAAAGAGAGGGGCGAGAAGCGTGGTCGTCTGGGTTGGATAAAGACTGGTAATGAGAACTGGGAATGGGCAAGGAAGGGGCCGGTGGTGGACGGGAGAGAGATGGGATCAGGAGGGTTGGCGGGGGTTGGGATGGCTGTTTTCTCCCGCGTTTTCTGGTGGGCTGAGCGCCCCTACTTTCCAACTGTGGGCTCCCGGGGTTCTAGCCGATCAGCACATTCAAATTGCGTGCTTGTTCTTCCCTCGTGCATGCATATTGCCGAGGAGAATCACCTTAGTGACTTTCAAGCTCATTTTCTAAAAGAGCACGCACAATGTGGCAAGCGCGAAGTGTTTATTGAATTTTTCAATCGCGCTGAGGAAGATGATCTGGTCTTCCACGACCTTGACCACATTTCTACTTTCAAGAATTCGATGCTGGATGAATTTTGCAAACTCTTTGGGCATTTGGGTTTCTCTTCTGGAGCGCTTCCTTCGAGTACCTTGTTGAAGGGCATCATTGAATCGCTGCAGAAGGGTTGTTCTCCAGCTGTGTCTCGGGATCGCATTGCCGTCTGGATCCAGAAACTATTGTCCTCGTTTATGTGGCAGTGCTATCTCAAGTATCGAGACGACGCTCCACCATCTCATTCTCGCCACTCTTCGGCATCCTCAACTGACGACTCGTCTGACCCTCCAACTTCGCCAGAACGTTTTCCTACGCGTACCCATCAACGTGGTGGGGGACCGGGACGTGTCCATTCCCGGTCTCACTCATCATCTGATTCATCGGCGACGAGGCGCAACAAGACTCCCCGCTCCCGCGTCCGTTCACGCTCACCGAAGCACGCGGATGCAAAGGGGGGTTCGCCTCGCCCCTCGCCCAAGAAGGCTGCGCGTACGGAGGCGACCTCCACACCTGCCCGGGGAGGTGACGCCGCCCCGCCCGCCCCCCCTGCCGCCTCGGTGCCGGCCCCTGGTCCGGTCCAGACTGAGCAGGGGAAGCCGCTCCTGCAGTCCGCCTTGGGTCTCGCCCAGGCGGGATGGAAGGCGATCAAGGGGCCGTTTGCGCGGGCAGCCCGCTCCGACCAAGCCGGCTGCGGCCAAGTCGAGTGTTCTGGCGCCCCCTCCACCACCTCCTCCCACTTCTCGCCCTTCTGACCCTCCTTCACGTCCATCTGCTCCTCCTCTTCCCTCTGCCTCCCCAATCTCGTGTGCCGATCTTGGCGTCCGTGTGGTGCGTGCCGGGCGTCCTCCTTTTCCAACCCCGGATGGACCGGCGGTGAGAGACTTCTCGTGGTTGCGCGCGAGCACTGTCTATGTGTGCTACACCCACGCACGATGGTATGTCGGGAGTAAACCTCCCCCGTTCAGGCCTTTTTAAAATGTCTTTTCGTTCTTTTGTTTCATGGATGCGGGGGGTTCTGCGTGTTCTCTCTCTCCTGTCCGCTCCTTCCATTCCATGCGTCTGCTGCCGGTCTTCAGTGGACGAGTGCGTCGTCCATGTTGGTTGGTGGTTTATCGCATGTTACCCCCCCACTTCGGTGGGATGCACCCCCCGTTATGAGCTGATCAATACAGGGGGTGTTGGGCGGGGGACCCCTTTTGGGGTTTCTCCAAGTATCCAACACAACACACACACACACACTCCAACTGTGGTTGGATGGTGTGCCGGCTTGGTGTGGTGGCTGCATTGGGTGGCGGCTGCCCTCAGGTTGGTGTGGTATGTCTAGCCGATGTCTCGTTGGTCTGTGGATGGAGGAAGATGGATGGAGAGTTTCTAATCATGCTTTGATCATAGTCTCCCGGCTGGACAGAGTGCTTTGCCTCGGAGGTGGGCCCTGTCTGGTGTCGGAAATAACTACCGGTTTGTTGGTTGTTGGGACGTCTGGCAGCGGCTCATCCTTAGAATTTCAGATATCTGGCCCCCTGAGATGCCTGTCTGACCGTCTGGTCAGATGGAAGATCCTTCTCTGGGATGTTGCTGATGCGGCACGTTCTTTGGGAGAGAGTCTGTCTTTCCGGTATTCTTTTTCGTCATCTTCAGAAACTTTTAGGAATGTGGCCGCTGATCTTGGTAGGGCTGGTCAAGGGCAGTCTGGTTATTGTTTTGAGCTTTCCTGGAATGGGGTTGGTCTGTGTGTACCTTTTTTTTCAGTCATCCAATTCCAATACTGGACTGAGCAGATGGGAGCTCCAATGCCTGCATCTGCACAAAACCTCCGAATGAATGGGCAACTTTGGACGACGTCTGAAGGTCTGTGTAAGTATTCATTTATTACAGTTTACTCATTTTCTGAGATCGATGATCTCGGTAGGACTGGTGGTGACGCTAGGGCCGGTCAAGGGGTCAACGGTCAAACCAGGACCCCCTTAACACCCGCAGCGGTTCCTGCGGGTGCTGGAGAGGAGGGGGCCGCTGTGCTACGTCGGCGGGATGCCCTAGGGATCGTTACCCCTGGGGTGGCCAGAGAGAGGGTCGAGGACAACCTGGCTAAAATGTGGCAGGCAAACCTCACCGAGTGGTACGAGGAAAACCCCGATGGGGACAACCTCAAGAAGGAGGAAAACCCCGCCGTAGGGGACAACCTCAAGAAGGAGGAAAACCCCGCCGTCGGGGACAACCTCAAGGGGCAGCGCTGGGCGACATCGGCTGGGTGGGGTATGGACACGATGGAGGAAAACCCCAAGAAGGGGGACAACCTCAAGAAGGAGGAAAACCCCGGCGTCGGGGACAACCTCAAGGGGCATCGCTGGGCGCCATCGGCTGGGTGGGGGACGGACACGGAGGAGGAAAACCCCAAGGGGGACAACCTCAAGAAGGAGGAAAACCCCGCTGAAGGGGACAACCTCATGAGGGAAGGAGCAGAGGAGAACCCCGACTTTGGGGAAAACCTCGATGGAGGGATGGAGGACCATGCCGGGGATGGGAATGCGTCACAGGCTGGCGACATCGGGGGCATACTACTTTGGCTCAGGTGGCTGGGGCTGGCTTCCTTTTTGCTTACGGTCTGTGCGAATGTTTTCCTTGTTGCCGTTTGCCTTGTAGACTCCTCTGATTTTTGGCAGTGCTCTTGGGACAGGGAGGTTTGGAAAGGGAGACTGGCTCGGATATCATGGATGCGAGTGATAATGTACGCTTGGGGGGACTTGGAAGGTCTAGCATGCCAGGCCAATTGGAATTTTATTGTTGACCGATTAAAGAGATGGGTGGGGATGAAGGAGGGGTGGAAAAGGGGGTGGGCTGACATTGACTTGGCTGAATTTTTGAAAAAGCTGGTTGGGTTGGTTGAGTTTTATTGTAATGACGATGACATCGGTAAAAAGATTGGAGGCGGTGGGGAGCAGGATTGCTATGGAGGTGGAAATGGAGTGGGGGAGGGTGATGGAGAGCTGGAGGATGGTAATGGGGGCGGAATGTATAGAGGAATAGTTAATGTCACTGGCCACCGGTGCTGGATCAGCACGGCCCTCCAGGTGGTTGAGGCGGCTGGGGGGGTGGGGGAGTTGTACGAGATATTGCGGGGAGGTCATGGGGTCCCCCGCGTTATAATCTCTGTTGCAAGCTTTAAATCTGCGCATTTGGTCCGTCCTAGTTCCGCTTATGTTTGCGTTGCGTGTATGGGCTTACAGACAAGAAGTCTGCGCCTTGGGATCTGAACAAGCAGTTCGGAGACCTGCACCGCAAACGATCGAGCAGATCGTGCGGAATGCTCTCAGGACGAACCTGGGAAATAATGAATTGGAAATGCTGATCTATTGTTTTATTATTGGTAGGAGAATGACAGCTATCAGTCGAGTGTTGGCAAGAATGCTTTATTCTGAGAGAGCTCATCGAGGCAAGGGATGGAACAGGGGAATGCGGGAAAGTAGGAGGGAACAAGGGAATGGGAATGAACTATTTTCGTCGTGTTGGACGTATTTTGGTGCCGTAGTGAAGGGGATGCAATCGATGATCTGCGGCCTGGCAACGATCCTCACTTTGTTGTTCTTCTGTGGTGCGGTAGGTGCTATGTCAACTTCGGTGCTGGACTCCCCTGCTCCTGGCCAAGCGTTGGCCCCTGCCCCTGGTTCGGCCGATCCAGTTGCTGCGGTGGCTCCTGCCCCGCTGGTCCCGTCCCCGGTTGTTGGTGGGGCAGCGGAGGAGGCTGTCCGTCCGGACGGGTCTCCAACGGTTTCGGTGGATGGCGCTGTGGACGAGGCTGAGCCGGTGCGCAGAGGGAAGGGATTGTTTGGGCCCGTGGTCAAGGATAGGTGGCTGGTCAGAATCCACCACCCTGATGCCCGCAGTCTGCCGAGACCCCCAGCAAAGATGGATGCGCTGCCCATGGTGGGAAACACGGCTCTGTCCCTGGGGTGTGCGGGGAACATGTTGGATGAGGCGAAGGCCTGGGCGGAGTCGGTTGGTGCCCAGGTGATGTCGGCCACCCCTCTGCTGGCGAGAGGACAACCTTCCTATCAAATGAGATGGTAGCCCCGAGGCTTTATTTGCTGCGTGGAAACGGCAACGCACCAGCACGACCAATGTTGGAGTGACCCCTTGCGGCCGGAGCCTGGTCCTGGAGGTGCGTGGCCCGGTTGAGCGGGCTGTTACCCGCCCGGTGAAGGTCCCAGTGCGGTCAGCGTCGCGCGAGGTGGAGGTGCGTTGGAGGCTGGCCCCAAGCGCTGCGAAGAAGACCGAAGACCTGGGCTGGCGCAGCGGAAGGTCGGAGATGGAGCTCGAAGTGGCCCTCCAGGCTGCCCTGGACGAAGGGACAATTGCGGATGCATCTGCGGTGAAATGGGACAGTGGCATGGTCTTTGCAGCGCCAGCGGACCTGGTCTCCCTTAAAGGTCTGATTATCCCGCTACCGTTGGCTCACTGTTTTGAGGACAGTGGCTCTGTTCCGGATGGAAAAGAGGGAGAAGGCCAGGCCGGCCTTCATCGGAGGCAAGGCCCCTGCAGCGAAGCTGGCCTCGGTCTTCGAAGGGTTCGACCACCCTGCAGCGGTGACGCCGGCGTCAGCCCGGCCCCTGGTGACGTCGCCGACGCCGTCAGTGCCGGTGACGCCGACTCTGGCCACGCCGGGGACGGGGCAGGCTATGCAGCCCGAGGATGGGGCGGCGAAGAGTGCCCCTGGCGAGAAGGGGACGGCAGCTGCCAAGACTGCCTCGGCGACAGATACGGCCAAGAGCAAGAAGAGGAAGCCCAGCC
Organism: Paratrimastix pyriformis; assembly: GCA_027972325.1. NCBI lineage: Eukaryota > Preaxostyla > Paratrimastigidae > Paratrimastix > Paratrimastix pyriformis. Next base: position 7,306 of record JAPMOS010000318.1, on the reverse strand, counting down.
CAAGCGGGGAGCGACGTTCGTCGCACTCGCATCACCACACGCATGCACATGGGCATGGGTCGTCGCATCGGTAACGATGAGGGGGCCTCTCGAAGCTAGGCGCGCTTCTGAGATGCATATGGAGACGGGCCATCGCGCTGTAAACATTTTTGGTGCGTCTCTGGAAGAGGAGTATGGATGGGGGACAACGAGGGGTAACAAGGGGCAGACTGGAACGGTGGGATGGAATTGGGACAGTGATCGATCGCGGCATCTTGAGGTGGTGGGACTCTGCATTGTGTTTTGCGTAAGGCAAGTGAGCGGAGAAGGGTATGGAACGGAACAGACTGGAACAATGGGCGTGGCAGGGTCAATGGAGGTGAGCTGGGTACGGGATCAGATGGTGGAGATGGTTGGGAGAGAAGCGCTATGGGGCAGTGGATGTGGAAAATTGGAAGTGGGAAAATGGGTGGACCTGGTGGATGAAGTATGGCAGGAAGGGATAGGAATTAACGCGAGAATCGATGGAATCGAGCGTTTGGAGGAGATGGCTGGTACAAAGAGGATGTTGGCTGAATGGCTGCTATGTGGATGTGGGAAGGAGAGTTCTGGTACCTGAGGGAAGCTGGGATGATGGGGAAAAGAAACTGACCGGCGAACTGAAGGAGTATTGGGCGTGGGGATAGCTTCTAGCCGGAGGAGGCTGCCGGAAAAGGCTGAACTTATGCAGGATGAGCGATGGGTAGGGGGAGCCCGAGGAGTCATGTTGAAAGATGCTGTGGGGACCGAGAAGATGTGGCATGTGAGCGGAAGGATGAGGGTTCTGTGCCATTTGCTGATCAGGGGAACGGACTCTGGGGGCTGCGATGGGACGGTGATCTCGGTCAGGCAAAAGGCAGCGGAACAACAATGGTCTGGCATTATATTTCAGAAAACAAGATGAACGAAGGACACTGGAGATGTATCAGCCAGTGGATCGCACGGTGGGCGAGGGTGGTAATGGCAGGGTTGGGGCTGACATGGAATTGGTTGTTGGCGATGGGGATAGCGGAATGTGAGGTGCAGAGGAGGAGATTGTGGGAAAAGGAAGAAGCGCAAAGAAAGGTGCGGAGATGGAGTGGGGAGACGGGGCGGAAGACGGCTCGGAGAAGGGTGCGGGGATGGCGCGGCATGGACGAGGGCGGGGCGGATGGATGCCGGGGTTCGGTTGGTAGGGACGGGGTGAAAGTGGTGGCATCCAGAGGTGTCGATGGGTGTCCGGCGAGGATGTACCCTGGAGGGGAGAGGCATGGACGATTTGGATGGGGAGGAGCGGGCAGCCGGGGATGGATAGGGTACCGGTGGGAGACGTCGAGCAATATCGTAACGACTGGACACAGGTGTTGGTTGAGCGCCGGGCTGCAGGCGGCGGAGGCGGTTGGTGGGGCAGATCCGCTGTTTGATGTGGTCAGAGGTGTCGGTGGGGACCCTGATGGAGAAGAAGGGATTTGGAAGAGGGGGACGGAGGGACTGGATGAGACGCAGGATGGAGAAGCAGGGTGGCTGTGATTGAGCTGAAAGGGCGCGGATCCCGGTGGGAGTCAGGATGAGGGTGGTGGACGTGTGGAATGCGGATGGAAGCAGAGAGGGAGTGCTTGTTTGTGCGTCTGATGAGGGACGGAGACAGTATGAATGAGGCGGTAAGGAGGGTAGTGATGGCAGATGACCGTGTCATGAAGAAGTGTCCGGTGTGGTGGGGACCAGTGTATGCACGGGATGAGTGCGAAGGGGAGAGTGTCCTGGTGGTGCAGGTGGTTCGGAACCAGAGGGGTAGGGGGCGGATCAGACGCAGTGGAAAGTGCAGCCGGACATAGTAGACGTACTCGGGACAAGCTACCACCTGGAAGCGGAGGCGGAATTCTGTGGAAGAAGGGGCGGGGGGCGTCAGGCACTGAAAAGGATTGATGGGGCGTGGTGGAGGTTCAATGACAGTGGTGGTGGAGGGGAGGTGAGATGGTTTTCGTGTACGTGGCTGAAGCTGGAATGGGGTCGCGGATGCAAAGGTCGGGGAGCGAGCTGCAGAGGGAGACTGCAGAAGGTATCGTGCGGTGAGGAAAGAGAGTCAAGGGATGACAGGGCGGGGAGCAGACAAGGCGGAGAAGCCTGAAGGACAGGAGGAGCAGGTCCTGGTAGCGGGCGTGTCGTATCCGGAAGTGAGTCGGCGACCTGGGGATGGGATGAGCAGGAAGGCAAGGAAGAAGAGGGGAAGAAGGATGCACAAAGGAAGAGGAGGCAAAAGCAAAAATGTTGGATATTGAGGGATATGACGAAGGCGGAGGAGGAGGAGTTTCGGGGTGGAGAAGTGGTGCCAGGGGAGGAAGGAGGCCAACCTGAGGGCGGGGTTGCCGATGAAGGAGGAGGACAGGATGCGGGTGGCAGGTGGAATGTGCGAGGACTTGGGTCGGAGTGGAAGCGAAGTAATGTGGCGGACCTGTTGCGGGTAGGACGGGTAGACATTGCCCTGTTGCAAGAAACAAAGGGACGAAGGCGAATAAGGAGCAGTTGGAGGAGAAGTGGATGAGGGGATGGCGGTGGAGGAGTTCGGTGGTGGAGAATGCGGTGGAGCGTCACCCCAAGGGGGGGTGATGATAGGATATAGACGGACCCTGCAGATGGCGGTGCGTCGTGTCACGGAGGTCCTGCCGGGCTATTTGATGTACATGGACTGGTCGGAGGGAAAGACCAACCTCCGGCTGGTGAATATGTACTATCCGACTGGGGAGGGAGATGACAAGGAGAGGGTCAGGAAGGTGATTATTGAAAGGCTGGATGAGTGCATGGCGGAGGGGGCGGCAGAGGGAAGGGGAGTGGTGGTACACGGATGCGAATAGCTGGGCCAAGGAAGTCGGAGAGCATGAGAAGTTGGGACTGTATGACACGGCGAAGATGGTAGGCAAGGAGAATGAGATCACGTTTGTGCGGAACAAGAAGGGGGGGGATGCAGAGGAGAAGGACAAGCAGCCGGGGAGAAAGGTGGCTCGGTTGGACCTTTGCCTCGCAACGCAAGGGACGATGGCAAGGATGCTCGATAACCTATGGGTATGGAGAAATGAGGAGATACAGTGGAGCGAAGTTACAGACCATCACATGGTCGTGACTGACTTGAGGAACATGCTGCCGGCATGGGCGGGGACGACAAGGAGGAAGGTGGCCATTTGCCCGTCCAGGTCGGACTTGGACGCGTTGCTGCGTGAAAAGGGAGAGAAGAGTACGATGTGTTGGTGGAGAAGATGGGCTCATATAGGAGGAAGGTGGCGGAGATGATTCGAAAGGCATCGGGGAAGGGGAGGAGCTGTCATTCGAACAGATGGGTCGGATCCTGAGGGAAACGGCGGGGCATGTGTTTGGGTACCGGGAGGTTACAAATACGGATCGGGACTACGAGCCCCACCGCATGAGGAAGCTGCGGCGGAGGGCGGTGGAGGAGAGGGACTCGGAAAGGAGGAGGGAGATGCAGCGCCAATTGGCAAAGATGAGAAGCATGCACTACAAGAAGCGGGACAGGGCGTTGGAGGAAAACGCAAACGGATATATAAGGGCATAATGACTGACGGGTGGCGCCCGTCACGGCGTATGCCACCAAGAACGGTGAAGGCAAGGTGGATAAGGTGGTGACAGATCCAGAATTGGTGAAGAGGGGATGGAGGGAATTCATGGCGGACCTGGCAAGGAGAGTGATGCCGATGGGCGGAATGAAGCAGGCACCGGTGGGAAGGTCTCAGGAGGAGGAGAGGGTCATCATGGCCCCCTTACCATGCATGACGTTGAAACGATCCTGGGAGCACTCCCAGATGGCAAGGCAGCGGGCCCGGACGGGGTGACGGCGGAGATGATTCACGCCTGTCAGGATGAGATCAAGGAGTGGATGAGAAGGAGATATAATGAGATGCTGGAAAAGAGTGAGGTGCCGCAGGAGCTCAAGATTAGCTCGGTGTTTATGGCCACGAAATCGCAGACGGAGCACCCGGGGGACCCGGCAGGAAGGAGACCGATCACTTTGATCCAAGTTTTTCTGAAGGGGCTGCAGGTGGTGGTGGCGTCGCGGTTTCAAGACTGGTGCGTAGAGAAGCAAGTGTTTGGGGCGGAGCAGTTTGGATTCTTGAGGGGTCGGAGGATTGAGACCCCAATCGCAGAGATTATGGGAGTGCTCACTGACTCGAAAATTATGGGAGGTCGAGAGTTCCATATGTGCTCATTGGACATAAAAAAAGCATACGACACGGTGGACATGGACGCACTGAGGAGGGGGTTGAGACGGATGGGGGTTGAGGAGGCATTCATCAGGTACGTAGATAGTCTGTACGAGGGAAGGAAGGCGAGAGTGATCACAGGGTACGGACTGACAGAGAGCTACGACATAGAAAGGGGTATCAGCCAGGGGACCCGCTTTCGTGTCTGCTCTTTATCTCATTCATGGAGGAAGTGCTGGCAGAGGTGCGAAAGCAGGAAGGTGGGTATATCCTGGATAGTGGGAGGAAGGTGAAAGTCCTTGCCTTTGCTGACGATGTTATGCTGGTCACTCGAACCAAGGAGCAGATGGTCCGGTTGGTCAACACAGTGAGACGGAAGGTGGAGGAGGCGGGCATGCAGCTGTCGTGGACCAAGTGTGACTACCTGTGTGGGGGTGAAGAGCAAGACGGACCTGGACTTGGGTGAGGGTCGGGTCATCAAGGTCCAGCAGAAGGGTGGGGCCATCCGATACCTGGGGATTTGGATAGACGAGGAGATGAACATGAAGGTCAACACGGAGAAGGTTATCCAGAAAATGTGCGGGAGGCTGCACAGGCTGATGGACAAGAAGGTCCCCGAGGTTGATGGTGCAGATGATCAACGAGTGCGTGTCGACGTGCCTCCAGTACACGGCCAGACAGTGCCCCATGCCAAAGAAGGACTTGGAGATCCTACGGCAAAGATATGCGAGGGTCTTTAGGGAGATTGGTGGCTGTCTGGGGAAGTGCGATCCGGCGGAGGTGCTTTTCTTCCCGGAGGATGAAGGGGGCATGGGCCTGAAGGACCCGGTGGATGTGCATGATATGATGGTGCTGACACAGTTGTTGGGGAGAGTGGCGGATGAGCAAGGATGTGGGGTGATGCTCCGTGAGGAGATTGCACTTCTTCAGAAGTTGTGGACCACAAGTGAACCCCTGCTGGATGACCCGGGTAAGTGGGTAAGGCTCCACGGAAAGGAGAAGATGCCTGGCATCCTCTCGGGATGCTGCAGGTCATGTCCAGGAATGATCTGGCCATTCTCAGGGAGGGCGAGGAGCTGAAAGAGGAGCAGGGGTATGGGATGCCAACAACACTGGAGGAATTGGCAAGCCCGCACAGGATCACCAAGCAACACAGACAAACACTGATGAGGAGGGGATCAGGAGCGTGGCAGACCTGATAGTGGGGGTAGGTTCCAGTGGAAGGGCAGGAAGCCACAGTATGTCAAAGCCATCATGGAGCGGGTCTGCGTCTGGGGGAACAGAGTGGAGACGGAGTACGTGAAGCTGGCGAGGCGGATTAGAGAGGAAGAGGCGGCGGAGAAGGAAAGAGAGAAAGCAAGGATGGAGAGGGAGGGGAGCCAGAGGGAATGGAGGACAATGGAAAGAGGGAAGAAGGGGACCAAGTTGGCTTTGGGGCAGAGTGGGAAGCTCTCGGTGGTGGTGCCGGCGACGTGTCGGAGAAAGACGCAGGGCGACAGGAGGGTAAAAAGAGAAGGTAGGGCGAGTGGGACGACGAATGCAACAAGGGGGCGCCTGAAGCAGGAGGGAAACAAAGATGGCGGCATGAGGAGCAGAATGGAGGCGCTGCGAGCGGAATGCGACGAGGTGGAAGTGCGGGTAGAGGAGCCCGAACTCAAGTGGCGGACATTCTATACGGACGGTAGTGCATCCAGGAAGAAGAAGGACCGGCGAGCGGCACTGGCGGTGGTGGAGCGGCTGCCCAACGGGGTGCTGGCAGTGCGGGTTGGAAGAAGGTGCACGGGCAGGGGCAAACAAACAATGAGGCAGAGCTTGAGGCCATCCTGGAGGCCATCAGGGTGGGACAGGATGCAAACGTGGAGGTGCGCACGGACAGCAAGGTGGCAAAGGGATGGGTGGAAGGGCTGATGAGGAGAGACTGGACGCCGACCGACCTAATCGAGTCGAAGGCTGAGGGTCTTCTTCGGAGGGGCCAACGAATCTTGGAGGAACATAGGGGCGAGGTCAGGCTGGTTTGGGGGGCACCAGGAGACAGGGGACATGGATGCGGAAAGGTTGGCGGACAAGATTGCAGGCCAGAGTATAAAACTGGAGAGCACCAAGGAGCCGCAAGAGCAGACCTGGGGATTTCGGCTTGTCCGGCGGAGCGATGGAAAGACGGTGGAGGGAGATTTTCGTGAAAACCTAAAAGAGAGGCCGCAAAGGGCGCATCTTCAGGACAGCCCAGAAGTGCAAGAATGCACTAGTGGTCATCAATGCTCAGACGGGAAATGGCGGAATAAATACGCAGACCATGCGGTGTGAAATGTCGGGTAGACTGGCCATGATGGCAATCTTGCAGCGTTACATCACGGCCAACATCAGATTCTACATCAATGGTGAAGGGGATGGGAAATGTTGGTGTGGGGCGAGAGATTGTACAAACCATTTGTTTTCGAATGCCCTTCGATGATGGGCAGTGTCGCGGAAAGGTGGAGTGGTGCCAACGCGATCAAACTGATCGCGTGGCTGGACAAGGGAAGGAGCAGAAGATGCAGAACAATTGCTCCAAGAAAAATGGGTGGAGCCTATGGGCCGAAGTGTGCAGGTGAGAGGTAAGCAGATAGCGATGGACAGACTCTGGGAGCTCATCGAGCGATCGGGCGCTGGTACCGCGCCCGAACCTGGGACAGCTTCTGGGAAACATTTTCAACAGAAGTGGCGAACCTGTGCGATCGGTACGCGGATGGAGTGAGCACGGAGATGGCAGAAGGGCAGACCCACAAGAGCACCCCAAACCAGTGGACGACCCCACGTGGTGTCCTCTCTGCTCAGACAAGCAGGCAGTTTGACAACGATGGCATTCTCGCATCCTGGGAATGCCGATTTGCTTCCCCGAATTCAGAACACCCAGCAAAGATGATTGTTTTGGGTGGAAGACTGGATGGATATGGGCTGTTCAAGGAGAATCGTGACCTCCTCATCTTTGCCAACCCGGAGTACAACCCCAGGAAGAGATGGACCGATTATTTAAGGCAATTGGCGATTGGGCAGAGAGTCCAATGGGAAGAGCTGGGAAGAGAGCCTGATGCATCGCAATCGTCCCGTACGGGGTGGGT
>JAPMOS010000317.1:0-29852 GCA_027972325.1 Paratrimastix pyriformis | reverse complement strand
GAATTGTCCTGTTGGGCGAGGCCCTCGGACTGAGAGCGGCGGACCTCAACACCGCACGGTTGGAAGACCTTCGCCTCATTGATGGCGACCACATGTGCGAACTCAAAGTCCTGCCCAAGGAAAGAGAAAGAAGGAATGGGTCATGCAAAAATGGGAGGAAATGAGGCTGACCCACTGCTCTGTTTTCACTGCGCGGTGATTGAATTGAATGACCGCCGTCCAGAGCGGTGCACCCCAGCACTGATGTGGAAGCTCAAAATGGGGAAAAATGCACAACAACATGGTTGTTGTCTTGTGGCAAGCGGCTGATGGCCGCAGGCTTGGGCAAAGAGTGGGGCCCGCACTCTGTCAGGGCCGCTGCGGCCTCGAAGGCAGCGTCGACTGGGCTTGACGGACTGGCTGTGTCTGCGCAGTTTCGGTGGTCGCGCAAGGGTGCGACACTCACCAAACATTATCTCCACCAGTCGGTTGGCACTGCGAAGGCTTTGGCTTCGGCAGTTTTCGGGTCGGCAGATGCTGCCGGGCTCGATCGAGAATAGAATGAGGACCCAGGTCGGCTTTTCCTTTCAATTGTCACATGAGCACAGCCCCTTACCGATCAGTAGCTCTCATTCTTCCTACTTTGGACGGAAGATGGATGAGCTACAAAGGGGGGCTGTGCTCATTGCTCCCACCCTCCCACCGCAATGTGATGTCGACCAGGTCCTCTTTGCCTCCAGCTTTTTCGTGTGTTTTGCTGACACCAAGGCTGGTAGTTTTTCGCACGCAACTCCATGGGAGTACTGCGGTCAAGTTAGATGATCTCGGGTGCTATGAGCACCGAGAGGTCTCATCTTTTCACTTTGTATCCCTCTTTTCGCTGTCCTTTTCCTTTGTCTCCCTCGTGCCTGGCCCTTGTTTCCCGCGCAGAGCGCATCGCCGGCAACAAGGCCGCGGCGCTGTTCAGGCGGCCAACTTGGCGTCCCTCCCTGGCGGCCGCAAGCACCAACGCGGGTTCCTCCAGCGTGGTCGCGGCCCGGCTCCTGCGTCCGGCTTCTCTTCCGGCGGCCAGCGCCAACCCTCTTCTGGTTTCTCTGGCCGTCCTTACCGGTTCTCGCGCCAGGGGCGGTTTCTCCCGGCCCGGGCCCGCTGCGGGAGCGCCTCCGACGGCCTCCACTCCTGCCACAGCGGCAGCAGAAGTTCCAGCGGCCGCGCCACTAAGCCATTGGAGGTGGATTTCTTTGTGGCCTCGATCTGGCTTTTTTCCTCTCTTCTTCTTGAACTCGTGCTGGACTTCGCGTGGTAGGTCTTCTCACCTCAACCTCGCGGTCCCTTTTCGTGATCTTTCCTTCTTTGCTGACTTTTTCCCTACTTATATGTAGTTTCCCCACCCTTCCCATCCCAATTTGGATTGGATTCGACTCGAAACGACGGGGTGATGGTGGTTATTTTCATTTGTTTTCTTTATTCTTTCTTTCAACGGTCGGGTGAATACGAAGACTAGTCACATGAGCACAGCCCCCCCCTTTGTAGCTCATCCATCTTTTTGATTGCCTCGTAAACTTTTTTACCAAAGTTAACGGCTTTAGGGACGATTTCCTTAGTAGCTGCGATGATTGATTCACTACGGGGTTTCAACCAGTTCCATACATTTTTAAGGATATCAGTGAAGCCATTGCCTTGAATATAAACAGGATCAGACAGTTGAATGCCATTATTAACAATGTCATATAATAGTGGAGCAGGGACACCGACCTTTGAGTTAATTTGATTTGAGATTAAAAGTTCGCCAAGTGTAGGGGGGTTGTAAATCGTGCAATAGCGCAATCTATACATAACTATATACTATTAAAGGAGAAAAAAATATATTTTGAAGTGTTTAAGGAAAAGATTGAATGATACTATAGTATGTGTCTTTTGTTATAATTCCATTGTTAACCATCTTATTGAGGATAGATTTAAGCTTTTTCCGGCTTTGAAGATCATCTGGGTCATTCATTACTTTGGCCTGAAGATCATCAGCCTCTTGTAATAATTCTGCTTCAGAAGGTTCGGGTTGTTTTGGTTTTCTGCGTGCGAGTGTTTTATTGCGTCGTAATAGATCGTCGGCAATTTTGATGCTTTGAGAAATAATGTTTTGATCTGTATCCATTATATATAATTCTATACTGGGATATTTTTTTTCTAGAATTAAATAATGGCTTCAACTATTTCTAACTGTAATGTGATTGGTTCATCGAGATCAGTTAATACGTTATTATTATGGTCGGTAAATTGGATTTGTATCTCTTGAATTAATTTTGAATTGAGGCGGCAATTGGTTAGATGTAGAGGTTCAATAGCCATCTGATAACCAGGTGGGACATTCATCTGGAAAGTATAAAGCGTATTGCTTTTATTGCCATTGAGATAGCTTGAATTGACTAAGTTGGTTTTAATAAAGATGGCATCAACATCGGTGATATTAATAATATTTTGTGAGATGGTTGATGTATCATAAATTGCTTTATCAAAACCGAGAATTTCGGGGAAGTCGGATAATGTGAAATCCACTTTCCAACCATTTTTAATACGTAATAGACAGTGTAATGTGCTCATATTAGCCTCAAATTCAATCGGCATACTGACATCGCCAGTTACAGCATTGGTAATTAAATCACCAGTTTTTTGGAATTGAGCGAATAGGAAACTGTTTAAGTTATCAATATTATAAGCACCGTCAGGAATCACAAAATTAGGATACCATTCGAATCCATTCCAGAGACGGAAGACTGTATTATTAGCAGAAGATTTTATATTTTTGATAGTGTTCCAAATGGTCCCTTTGACGAGACGAATTAGATAGTTTTTATCGGGGTTTAAATATATGGGTTCATTATATTGTATCCGGAAGTCGCTATTAGAGCCAGACTTACCATTTATAACTTCAGAGTTAATAAATATTTGTAAACCGTTAGCAGACATTTCAATCTATATATTTTATGGTGAGAAAAAAAGTAACACAGAAATTACCGAATTAAATGGAAGGCTTTGACCATACGGTTATGTTGTGGTTTTGTAATTTTCCGATTTTTTAACAGGAAATCTAAGATATCATATAATTCGCTTTTGAGTTCGGGACTGTTATTCCCTGCCTGAATTTCACCAATGAGAACTTTCATTCTTGCAGAAATATCTTGAAAAGAAGAAATAAGCACACCGCTACCTTTGGCTGGTTTTTTCAGTGTTTTATAAAATATGCTTTGTATTTGCCGTACCTCATCAACGGCAAGCCGGAAGCCTGGTACTTCATTTTTACGGAGAATATTATTGACCGGCTGCATATAATCAGTAATATAATCACCAATTGGCTTTTTGGCCCTCGCTGCCCGCTCTTGGATGGAGCCATTTCGTGGATCAACAAAATGGCCAATAATCCAATCTCGGAGGACTGGATCACTCATCATGATGGTGGCACGATCACGATATTCACGAGGATTTTTTTTTTGTAATCGAACAGAATTAAAGCGTCGAGCGATATCAGTTAAATTATCTTGTGTTTCTCTGTGTAATTGTTCCCCATATCTGGCAGCGAGTTCGTGTTCCTCATCCAGTCTCCTGTCTGCATTCCTCATATCATCAGCCATTTCTTGAGCCTTGATGACAGCCGCCGCTTCATCTCGTAATATGTCCTCCCCTCTTTGTGCATCTTGATATTTTTCTATTGCCCTATCTCGTTCTTTTTCTTCCTTTTCACTATCAACCAATAACTGACCTTCATGACGCAAAAGATCTAATGGGATCTCTTTAGGTTCTTGATACGAAGGTAATACATGTATGGGAGGTTCCTGATATAGAGATAATACGGAAGGCTTGGATTCTGGAACTGGATGACCAAAGTCAATTAAAGGACGTTCATATTTTCCTTTTTTAACATCCTCAAAATACGCACCTACTTGATCTTGTAACTCTTGCTCATTCTGCTTTTCAATCTTCTTCTGTTTTTCGAATAATTTACGTTTGAGGTGTTCCATTTTCTTTGAACCTAATAATTCCAACACTTCAGTCGGACTTTTTTGCAAAGCTTCTAATAATGCATCCATATTAATATTTTCAGGATCAAGAACTTCATCATCATTCATATTTATCATATTCTTCAGCTTTTTGTAATCTTGACGAAACTTTTTATCGTCAAGTTTCTTCTGGTGATATGCTTCTTCGTTTTCTTTTCGTTCTTCCATCACATCTTGAAGCATCTTAAGCTTTTTCACGTCAAAAGTCGGCTGATTTGGATATTTCTTAATGACTTTTTTCGGGTTTCCTTTACTTTTTTTGGTCTGAATCTTAATATATTTACCAGTTTTTACGTGGGACGTTGTTTTTGGCTTGACGTATAACATAGATTGACTATATACTAATACAACAGAAAATTTTTATTTTAGACGAATTATATGAATCCCGCTCAACCAGACTCATCAAAATGCTTAGTTAAAGATATTCTGATGGGTTTCCAACAATAAAACAAGATTTTGAAGTTTGACATTTTTGACATGAGATATCTAATGTTGACATACACATTCATTAACGATCACTAACCTTAGCTTTTTTGCCAGAATTACTATAAATGTGATGTAGTTAATGAAACGTCAAAAAAGTTTATAAACATTTATAAATTCTGAAGAGTTATATCAAAAATACGATTTTCCTATAGGAAATTTGCGGAACTTGGAAATTTTCCCAAAAAACACCAAAAAAGTGACCTAGCTCGGTAAGTATGTAGAATTGAGCTAAGCACCAACATTACATATATAAACTATTCACATTGACACTTCAGAATATGGAGTCATATCGATGTGACTATGACCCTGTCAAAAAGTAGCTATCGTATGTCAAAATTTTTATTGAATGGGACGATAAAAATCGTGATTTTACGAAATAATTCATCAAAATTGTTCAATATTTGAATGAAAAACGGGACAGTTTGATCAAATTTTAAGTCAAAATATGAACAGTTGTCCAACTTTTCTACAAAAATCTTTACATTTTTTTTCAAATTTCTGGATCATCATCTGAAACCCAAGACTCGTCAAAATTTTTACGGTATTTTAATTGTGGATCACTTGTTTTGAGATCAACCAAGAAGAAATTAAATGGTTGCATAGTAGCAGAACGATACATATGAAGTAGTTCATCTTTAGTTTTGTCACCAGTGATTTCGCTGAGAATTCTGGAATCTTTTTTTAACATTTTAAAGATACAGAAATAATTACTATTTCCCCGAATTTCCACGGGAATTTTAAAATAATATTGTGCCAGATAGACACAGCTACAATTAGCATGTCGTCCACTTGTGTAATATTCAATAATTTCTTTTTGTTGTGGTTTTTTTTCGTTCATCATATCATCAAAGATCACGAGATTACGATAATGTTGATCCAAGTTTTGGACTGGGATGACGTCTTCAATGCGTTTACCAGTGAAAACCATCTGAAAAGATTTTTTACCGGTTCGTTTGCGGATGATGTTTTCAACATTGTGTAACATTTTAATAATATCTAGATAAACGTCATCTTCATCATCCAAATGTTTAGAATAAATATATACACGATCATAAAGTATATCCCGCCGAATAATCATACTAGCCAAGAGATTAGTTTTTCCGCAACCAGATGGACCAACAAGACAAGCCCGAAAAGTGCCCTGGAATGCGAGAGGATTAATATCATCGATATCACGTTTTTGATCTTTATGAAAGAATTTTTTAGCATTAATGACCTGCATCAAAAGAATAGTATATATTAAGCTGATAAATTAATTTCTGTAGGTATATTATAATATGTCAATTTCATATTTTGGAACTTCACAATCTGCACAGTCAACAAGAGGCCCGAGAGGATTACCTGGTGTTATGAATGTTGGGGATGGCCTCAGTCTTGATAAAGCCACTTCTACTTTATCTCTCACTTTCGACCCTAGTGCTATTACTAAATACGTATCAATGTCTCGGGATCCTATTGCAACTGATATAAATTATCCTCTTTGCACGTTATGGACCAACACAACATCAAATACATGTTTTGTTCTCGCTAATATAACACATAATACAGATACAAATACTGATCTTGCTCAATGGAAACGTGTCTCTTCTAGTTCATATGCCGAATCTGTCGATCCGACTGAGTCATCTGTTGTTGTCCGTGATGGCAGTTGTTCTATACATTCAAATGAGTTATTTCTTCCTGGTTATGTCGATAAAGTGAGTGGTAAAACTCTTCCTTTAAAAGTGACACCTCAAATGTTTGAAGGTAATTATACTGGGAAAGTCGTAGCATCTTTAATTACAGGTGATGATATCGCAACAAACTCCACATTAGATATTGCCACATTAAAACTCAATAGTTTCGTCAACCAGTCAGGTTACTTATTTCTAACTGGGACCGGTAATGTAACAATCACTGATGCTCCTACTGGATCCGGGGGTTCCACTCTCGCTTATGATGTTGCTCAGACTGAAAGCACTGTCGCGGTCCGTGATATGACTGGTTCCCTTCATGTAAATAACATGTGGCTTCATGGTCTCGTTGATCCAACTCTAAATAAACTCATTAAAGTCAAACCATCTGGTGAATGCATAACTGGATTAATTGATTACAACGATGTCGATACAAGTGTTGACTTCTCTTTTCATAATGTCCGCATTAATTCAATCTCTGATACTGGTATGCTTGGATGTGATGCAAACGGTAACATCCAACGTGTGACTGACGGAAAATATGTTAATATTTATTCTGTAGGTGGTGGTAATGTCATGTTTCCTAATGCAATAGCAACAGATGGTATATCTCAATATGGGACATCGGGTATCATCACATGCTATAACAAAATGAAATTCCTTAATGGTATCAGAACACCACTTATAAGCTCATCCTATCTTGCGACAGATTCAAATGGTGATATCATTACAACTTCATTACCTACATCAATGTCTTTGACTTCATTGACACTTCCATCATTAACTTCCAAATCTTATCTTGCAACTGATGCCTCGGGTAACATTATCGCGGGAACTGCACCAACATCATATACACCACCGTTAACCCTTGCAGCCAACAATATCACTTTTGCAAATGCAGATAATACAGTATCAACTATTAAATCTTATGGAAGTATTCAATATGTATGTGACAGTGACGCAGACGATACTGCACCAATTCACAAATTTACAAATAAGACAACTGACTTAGTGTCAATGTATAATAATAAAACAACATTCGCATCTCCTGTCGAATGTCCCACAATATGTTCAAATATGTATGAAATTCCTCTTAAAATTTCAATGTATCCATATGGTAACACTAATTGGGGTATTTATGTGTCAAGCTATAAGGACTTTATTGGGACTGATAATGCTGCATGTACGAATCCCACAACTGGAACATCCAACGCGATACGTGTCCGCGTGTATGATGATCCTGTAACTGGTGTGATATTTGAAAATTCAAACAATGTCTGCAATTTCGCATCGAATTCAAGGACTGGCGCAACATATATACGTGGCTTACTAACTGCTGCTGGAAAAATTGCAACTCCCACAATTGGCCCTATATCAGGCACATTGAAAATTCTATTAAATCCGGGTGATAGCAATTGGGGAATATATCAAGCTGTATCTGGAACAAATAATGATCTGGCTGGAACTGGTTCTGCATGTGCTGGAAATGATATGAATAATGCCTTACGGTTAAGGACATATGATAGCACATCTACTGGTGTAATATTTGAAAATTCAAGCAATGTATGTAACTTATCGGCCAATTCCAACACGGGAACTCTATGGGTTCGTGGTAAAGCCACTTTTAACGGTGGAATCAACTTACCGAACACGACATCAGGATATCTCTACAGTGATGCCAGTGGAAATATCACGGCAACGTCAGCATCGTCTACTTCTTCACAGTCATGTGTTGCCCCATCCGGAACCGCGACGACAGTGAAAAGTATTAATAACGCGGTGGTTATCGATGGTGACGTTGGTAGCACATATTATGATGCCGATAATAGTCGTGATGGAGTGGTAATTAAAGCATCTGACACATCGTTAATGACATTCAAAAAGGATGGTGTATATTCTACTGGTATCATGTATGCATGGATGCAGACGGCTGACTCTCTCGTCGTTTATGTCAACTCAACGACCGGTAAATTACATATTCCAGTCAGTAGCAGACGATATAAGGATAACATAGTTCCAATGGAGGACACAAGCTATATTTATAATTTGAAACCATGTAATTTTACATACAAATCAGACCCGTCAAATAAAAAGTGTTATGGACTTATTGCTGAAGATGTCGAAATGGTTACTAAAGACCTCGTATTTTATAGAGATGGTGTTGTTGAAGGTGTAACTGAGCAAAAGTTACCATTTATGATGCTAAACGAAATGATAAAACTAAAATCACAAATTACTGATCTCACTACTGAAAATACAACATTAAAAGAACAACTAGCTACCCTCACGGCAGATGTTGCTGCTATCAAATCACAACTTGCCTCACTTGTTCAACCATCCGTAAAATTCTCTTCATCAGTGCCAATCTCAACACAAAATAATACAATGATATTCTACGAGGGTATGGTAGGTGATAAGACACATCTCATGGCCAGATGGAAGGCTGATAACATGCTCAAGGAAGTCGATTTAATTGCAGACACACAGGTGGCAGTTCCCGAGATTTAAACTATTTATTGCACTATAAAATAATTATTTTCTTATCCTGATATATATAAACAATGTCTAGAATAGTCAAAATACTTAATGAAGATCCGATTAATGTACCAGATCCTCCCAAAATGTTGCAGGAGATTCAGCTGTCAACTCCACTTGATGCGCCAGCTCCTTCATTAAATTCAAAAAAAATCAAATTCTCTGATGGATACGAGGAATATATTCCGGCTGAGATTGCGCAACAGTATCCGATCTTTCATAATGAAATCATATTTAGATCATCACGTCATTATATCAAATATATAGCCCCAATATTACGTAATGAACAATTGACATTTACCGATGATTGTGATACAATGCAAGAAATGGGAGCATTATTAAACGAAACTAAATATTATGGCATTGAATTAACATCATACCAAATACAACAATTAGCCGATTCATCTGGCTTAGCCAAACTGATTAATCAAGTGAAGATATACATCGGTTCACATGACTCACAATGTTTTAATCGAGCATATTGTGCCAGATTGAAAAGCTTCATGGAAATATGGGATAACTATATCGGGGTGATTGCGGATAAATATCATGATGAACAATTTAAGAAAATTACATTTTCTGTCATTATGGACACTATCCGTAACCAAAACTTTTTGAGTCTGATCAATTTAAATGCCATCTACCACAACGTCATCTTTGAATTCTTGACATATTTAAAAGAGATGGTGATGGATAAAAAGGAAAGCTCCTTACATGATATCTCTCTGAATCTTTCAATGTCATTACTTGATAATAATTTACTCTCCACTGCTTCAGGTGTTGCCAGCACTGTCACTAATCTCATCCAGAATTCGGCGAAATTAGACAAATCATCACTATTACACCAACTGAGTTCAATAACTCAAGTATCTCAATTATTAAATAAAACTCAGTAAGTGGAACATTATATATAATAATTATTTTGTATTATTATATATATGAACACTGATATACTTTTTAAAATTCAGCCGTTATATTTAGATGAAATCGACGCTGTTCTTTATCATGCGACACCAGATTATCGAGGTTGTTATTGTATTGATCAACTCAAGAATATTGAACCACTTAGAGATGGTCAGAGTATTGTCATTAATTTAAATACGACGAAAGAACAAGGGAGTCATTGGGTTTGCGCCTTTATTGGACAAGAATATTGTGAATATTTTGATAGTTTTGGTATTATTCCTCCGCCTGCTATCCGAGACTTTTATATCGCTCACGTAAAACCTGTATTTATTCCACTAATGAAATTCAAAATATCAACTCCAATATGTGCGGATACTACTGCATTCTTTATATTATTATGAGATCACGAGATTACGCGCCTTATGATATCATATACTCTTTCAAAAATAATAGTGCCAAATCAAATGATACTCGCTGCATCCGATTGTTAAAAAAGTTCCTCAAAAACTAAAAATTACTTAGTATTAATTATCAATTGAAATATCCATATTGGAATCTCGACAAGCTAGATCAAAAAATTGATCCAAGTTCAAAGAATCATTAATATATAATGTATGTAGGTCGTTTTGTGATGCTTTTTTAGACTTCTCCTCTTTATTATTCATATCATCAATAATTGTAATCATACGACCCAACATGATTTTTGTTGCTTTTCTGTAATGTTCGGAATCTTTTAGCTGTTGTACCCATGAAATATCCTCTGTTGGCAAGAACAATTTATCAATTGTGGAATGAATACCTTCAAAAAATAGATCCAGTATTGTTGTTTCCAATGTATATTTAAAGAATGCATATATATTTTTCGTGACATACCCCCAAGTTAAAAGTGAATTATTTGTCCATTGGATATGTATCTCTCCATTACTGGCATATATTTGTGGTTCCATTCTGTAATGTTGAATCCTTTTATAGTTTCGAAGTATTTCCATATTATATATCTTCGTTCTTTTTAGTTCTTCTAATGTGGCGCTTGACTTATTGAGCTCTACCTTACATTTTTCATACATTTCTATGTAATTCTGTTTCGTTTGTTCGAGTAATTTCAAAATAGTATTTAAACAATATGGTGTCGAAGCTTTATATAAATCATATTTCATGATTGGTTTCAGATCTGTTACGTTTCTTATGTTATTTAATCCATAGATAAAATCATGTATTTCAGTGACATTTTGTTGTAAAGCATTATAACTTTTCTCTTCTTCATAGATGAGTTTGTTAAGTGATTTCTGGAAAATTGTTTTGTAGATTGAGTCCATCGTTATATATACTATATTAATATATTTTTTTTATATTATATTTAATATAGAATTTAATTTCCAAATATTTTAATATAAAAAATAAATTATCTAATTCTATTATATAGAAGAAAATGCAAAAAATAGAATCACCGTTTGCTACTGAGTTCTACATGGGATTACGAGATGTTTACATGAAACGAATTGAGAATCTCATCGCATTTTTTGACTCCCAATGTAATACCAATCTACCAGAGATCCGAAAAATACTGAATGTTCTTGGATGGGGTATGTATAGTCGGATTTTATGGCATCTGGAACAACAAAATGATGTCGTTCATTCAAAGAAACTCATGGAAGATGCGGAGTTTATGTGGTTGAGAGATGATCTACGTCCACACGTGGACGGTTTTGTCGAAAAAGTACAGAAATATTTGACTGAACAACTAGATAATTTGAAGACACTTCAATCATGGAGTAAACGCAAGCTTTT
The DNA here is from genome assembly GCA_027972325.1 of Paratrimastix pyriformis. NCBI lineage: Eukaryota > Preaxostyla > Paratrimastigidae > Paratrimastix > Paratrimastix pyriformis. The sequence goes on along the minus strand of JAPMOS010000317.1, from coordinate 18,433 downwards.
CGAATACTTCGAGCCTGATATGCATCGGATGTTATATCAAATTGTATTGATGACTGAAATGATAAAATGTTTTGATGAGGCAATCAACTATATTCAGATCAACTGCCGAGCAAATAATAAACTGCAATTGGATGCCCCTGGATGCACAACGCTTATTAAATACTTAGGCAAACATAATTATGAGATCAATCAATGTTATAATTATAATAACGTGAATATAGATGTTGATGCAAATGTGACCAATCGTGGTGACATTCGATGTTTGTTCCAAATCGCAGACCATTATGATGATTATTTACGGTTTCGAGAAGATTTGGATAATCATCGAATAGAACATGCAGGAGATAGCGATTTATTCAGGCATTTCGATAAAATAAGGTCGTTTTATTGCAAGCAAACATTTAGAACACCGAAAGATACTGTTGCTTTACAGAATTTTATTGAAGATCCAAAGTGGGTTGAGATCCTCAAGAATTGAGCTTATTTTTAAATTATAATTTTGAATAAAAAATATAATATAAATAAAAATATCTAATTATATTATATATAATCATTTTATATAATGTCATTACAGTTTTGGTCTCAAATTCCATGGGCGGAACACTGCTTATTCGCAGCTGATCGATGTTATCATTAACTGGGTCCTGTATGAAGGGATGTTTGAATGGAAGAAATCTATCTTAGATACAGCTAAAAATATGTACAAAGGAATTGTCAAATTCAACCAATCATTATTTAAGGATCATAATTTTCAATTTAATACTTTAGGAGATGACAATAAGCTGATCGAAAACTATTTAAAAGTCGCAAGAGTCTAGAAAAATGCATCAACATATTAGATATTATTATAAATCATTGTTAAAATGATGCATGATAAAACTCACGGTCAGGCCACGACAACACAGATTTAATACATGAATACCGTATGTCGGAGGAATATTATAAACAGGCAAAATTAGGTTATCTTATTGATGACGAAATAGCAGAAAAAAACATAAAATCTGAAGACGAAAGACACGAAGACGAAAGAAAACAACGGCGAAATTAATTATATATTTTTCTTAATTTAAAAAGAAATATATAGTATAATAATATATATAGATCAATGACTGGACAAACAAATTTATACGGTTGGAGAGTTACAAATCGCCAGACAGGTGAAAGTCAGGATTTTCATAATGTGCATGATGTTGCGCAACATCTAAATTGTTGTCTTGCTTCTGTTTATAAAAAATTAAATGGAGGGGACAATGAGATTGAAATAACTAAACTCATACAAAATAATCGTGGTAAACATCTTCAAGGTGGTCGCATCGTTAATACATCACCTCATTGGCTTTTTGTCGATAAAATTCATAATATGAGACGTGAATATAATCGACTTTCTGATATCGCTCGTGACCTTCATCTTACAATGCAAACAATTGAAAATATTAAAAAAAAATCATGCGCTAAATATCAATCTGATGATATTACTATAACTCGAATCAATGAATAAATTTAATATATGATATTTCATTATATATTAGATTCATTAAACAAGAACTTGAATGATCTCATCAGTGGAAAATTTCACTTTCTTGCCAACCTTGTATTTCTTATTTTCTGGAATCACATCATTCTCTAAAATTCCGGTCATCGTTGTACCATCTCTTGTTATTGTCTTGATTTTGACCCAGATATTATTACTCTCTCTTGTGATTTTCACATGATCCCCTTCTCTAACGATCACACTCACATGTCTCAATAATACTTCCCTCGGCATTATACTATAATATACAAATATATATTTATTTCTATATTAATAATAGTAAATATCACTCTCACTTGAAGATATTTTATTGTCTCGATCAGATGCGTCATTTTTATCATTTTTATTAATGTTATCAATGTTATCAATTTGTGAGATCAGTTCGTTCAATATTTTTTTCAAGACGACGCGATCATCATAATCTTCTAAATCATACAATAATACATGCGTTTCTCTTTCTGATTTTTTATATCTATTTTCAGGATGATATCCACATCCATAATCATCATATACATTTTGTTCATCATTATCAGTTTGTTTTTCGTCAGTAAGGAGCGCCTGAGCAACTCGATCCAATAAGTATGTTGTTGTATTATATTTACATATTGTAGAGAGATCGCGCTGGCCAAATTCCCAACTTAGCGCTCCGTCAGTCACCAACTGACTCCAAAAAATAATAATTTCGCCAGGATTATCGTCCAATTTCTTCACTATGTTTTCGAAATAGTCTACTTCATCGTCACAAATTCTGGGACCTGTGTATTTTTTTAATTGTTCAAGATCACCTATTGTGATCGATTTCAGTTTACTGAGTGCTACGTCGGCATCAGTATATTTGTTCAGATATTTCTTATACATTGATTCGAATTTCGATTTCACTCTTTCGTGTGATTCTATGATAGCATTTAAACAATATTCTGATGATTTAGCATAATCATCTTTTTTCATGATATTTTTCAAATCACTTACATTAATGATTTTGCAGAACAATTTAAAACCTGTTTCCAATGGTCTGAGACACTTTTCACATTCAGAAAGGATTTCCTTTTCGTTATCGAGTAATCTTTCGATATCCAACATTTATATATACTATATTAATAGATTTTTATTTCTATATTATTTATTTTAATTGTATTTTAAATTCCTGAAATTATTTTTCTTTAAAATTAAATATTTTGAATATAAAAATAAAATTATATATCCATATATATATATATAGATGTTCCAAAACTAACTTCAACCATTAAAAATTAGTTGCCAAAAATTATGACCAAATACTATGCTCAAACGCTGAAAAAAAAATATGCCTCATCAGATTTACCCACTCAACGAATTGTTGCTAATCATCTGTCCCTTTACATCGCCTCAAATCAAAAAATAAATCCTCAGCTGATTCGTAAAAATCTGGATAGACTCGTTCATATTCATGAGGAAACAATCAAAATTAATAAATCTGTCGGACAACTCATGAAGACAGCGCGGAAGTTTCAACCGATCGAAGTCCAGAAACCTGAAAACCCAAAACATTTGAAGAAATTGACACAGGGAAAGAAGAGAAAAAACTCATTCCAGTCTTTTGTACTGGACATGCCAATTATGTAAACACCAAGGATGGAACGGACAAAATCGGGACCTTCAAATTTCGGGTAAAATAAACATTCCTCAGGATGCACTCCATGATCAAGATAAGATAAATCGAGCTGTTGCTGCTTCACTCAAATCATCTCCTGATTTAAAACAGAAACAGATGGAACTACAGGAATATAGTGTCGATATTTCTGGCATCGGAAGTCTTTCAACATCTGAACTAGATGACCTCATAGAAGGACGTGAAGCGCTAGTCAATAATCCAGAATATCAAGACTATGTAATTCAAGAGTTTGAGAAAGAGCGAGTAAAAAATAATATTCCCATGCGCGAATGGTCTCCTCCAGCTATTGATATTAAAGGTGTCGGATCTTATACACGTAGCTTCAAAAATCATAACTGTGTAATCGATGCTTTGCTCTTCTCTTATCCCTGTCTCTCCCGTGATTATATATTACATATCCTTCGATACATTCATTCAGAACTGAAAACAGACGAAAGAATGAACAACTATATTAATCATGGAATCACTACAAAAGATGTCGTTTACATCTGCTCCCATTTAAATATCTCTTGTTATGCATTTGATTGGAATAATGTCCTCTTTAATAAATATATCGCAACGAATCGCCACCAGATCACTGTGCCTAAAGCCTTCAAGATTCCAAATATCGCCGATGAATGCTATAAAAAGAAGCCATTTATTTTTATTCTAAATAATAACCATTGTTATTTAATCACTGAGGAAAGTGTCATAACTACAATTCTCAACTCTCGCAAGACAGACAAGAATAATGTCAATGATATTCGCACTTCTTTATTTTCTGACAATGAAACTCATAAAGAAGAAACTAACACTTTTGTTAATGCAAATGGAACCTTAAAGGAAATTCACGAAAACGTTCATATTGCTGATCTCAATACACTCGAGAATGGTGCCAATGTCATGTATTCATGCGATGACCTATTTGACATGCTCATGGAATTGTCAACTAAGCTCAACTTTCATATATCCTCAAAAAATATCCATCTTCAAGGCCATTCTGTCAAGTATATTAAATATCAACGTGATGAAAATCATATCGTTCATCTTTATTCTGATGCCAACTATAACAAAGCTACAAACGTATCATATAAAAATGCCATTGCAATCTGCAACCATCTGAATATTCCTTTCGTTAATCAACCGAGTTATGTCCTTTTCTCCAAGTTTGAAAAACTTTGTGATACCCATACACGTCTTGATGTATCTGAATCTCTGAAAAAAGAAGTCTCTCAAAAATCTTCAGGAAAATGTGCCGTATGTCAATGCTTCCCTGACGATCCAGAAATTGATCATATTCTCCCTGTCTGTCAAGGCGGTCCGACGACTATTGACAATTTACAATTACTCTGTAAATCATGCCATCTGAAAAAATGCACTGCAGAACGCGAAAATGGAAAGTATTCCAAAATCGACAGCACTCGGAGCTATTATAACCAGCAAGTATTTGATATTATTGACAAGTATACACCTTATGCTTTTATCGAAGATGTCCCTTGTTCTCTCTCTACTGACATCATTGGGATTTATATGCAAATGAAAATTGACATGTGCAAAACTCGAAGAAATATTATTATGCATTCCACCTCAGATATTCCTCGGTTTTGTGTCATGGATCAAGTCACTCCTTTCGATAAAAATATAGATAAAATCGTTTGTGGGAAATACTTTGTTGAAACCTCTCATTATTTTCCAACTCGAGGCTCTGGTTGGTATTATCATAATACTGTTATTCATGGTCTGAAAATGGGTTACTTCACATTGGATGATGTTAAATTCAAAATCGTATGTTCGTCCCCTATCCGTGCTGATAAATTCAAATCTGTCATCGAAAACTATATTAATGTTGTCGACCAGTCAGCCAAAAAATATATTCAAGATCACAACATTACTATCAAAGATCAAATTACTAAAAATCTCGCGATTTCACACAATTCGGAAAATTAAGTATCAATGGTTGGATTGGCTGCATGAATAGGAATACTACATCTAAATCATCTTTACATTACACGACCGATAAATCTCAGGCATTATGTGATTTCCTCACTTCCGAAAATGCTTTTATTGAAACCAATGAAAACAAGACCGTCTTTTCAATCTTCAATGAATCTGAAGCCATGATTTTCGGCGATCGTCGGCCGATTTATCAATTTATCGTAGAACAGGAGGCCATCGAGATGGACATCCTCCGAAAAAAAATCATCGATCATGGTGGCATTGTCGCACGATATAATACTGATTGTATCACTTGCTATGTTCAGTATGCTTTTGATGATGACGATACCAACAAATTGGAAGATATTATTAATTCATCCTTCTGGGACGCAGACAAAAAGATTCCCAAATATCAATTCGAGGCCTCGAATAACTCACACTTCAGTGAACGGATGAAGGGCTTCACTTTCGACGAGTATATCTATAATGATAAACCTATCACTCTTGTTACTGATGAAAATATCGATAAGGATTTTGCTCCGCTTGTCAATTATGTCGTTCCCGATACAAAAACTTCACCTGTCATCAGCACTCTCATTAATGCTCGTGCAGGATGTGGCAAAACAACGTTGACAAATAAAATTATCGAGAAACTCACAGCAACAGGACGCTCGTATCGTGTCACTACACCAACAAATATTAGCGCTCGTTTATATCAAGCTGGTATAACTCTTCACAAGTTATTAAATATGGCTACAAAAAATAAACATGTCTTTATGAATTGCTTCAATGTTGATGTTCTGATTATTGATGAAATTAGTATGTGCTCTTCTTATTTCTTTACATTTTTCCGTATGTTACGTCTTGCACTTCCAGAATTAAAATTTATTCTTGTTGGTGACTTCGAGCAACTTCTTCCTGTCGCTGATGATCATTTTGATTATGAACATTCCACGATTATCAAAGAATTAACTAACTTTCATATGATTCAACTCACTAAATGTCGGCGTTCTGACCGGACACTCTTTGATTTATGTGACCCTAAAAATATTTCCAAACTCAATAAATCGGACTTCCACCACTCTGTCGATACTATGACACATATCTGCTTTACTAATAAAAAACGTATCGAATTAAATCACTCTTGTATGTTACGGTTTATCGCATCATGTAATGACAAACTCAAACCTGTTCACTTCCAAAAATTAAATCAAGATCCAGATAGTCAAGATGTTGACTTACTCGAAAAAATGCCAGTCATTGGCCGGGCAAATAATAAAAAATACGAAGTCTACAATAATCAAAGGTTCATTATCAAAAAAATAGATCGAAAGACAAAAATCATCACTGTTCTCAACCCTCTCGAAAATGAATGTATTGAGATTCCTTTTATTGACTTCCAAACCCTCTTTTACCTAGCGTTTGCCACCACTTGCCACAGTTCTCAAGGTCTTACAATTAACCAACCTTATACAATTCATCAATGGGATGCATTTGATCGCCGGATGAAATATGTCGCGCTCTCTCGTTCGACAAATTATGATTTAATTAATATTGCTTAATTTAATTCTTTCTTTAACCTTCTCAGTTTTTTCTCATTGATGATATTGTCTTCATCTATCCCTTCTCGTTTTAATTTTATTAAGCCTCTATTTACCCGTATTTTTTTGTGAAGTTCTTGCCCAATATCTTTTTTATTTATTCCTTCTATCTTATCAGCATTAACCTTTTGTATCTCATCTGTCTTAAATTTCCGACGTTTTCCTTTCACAACCCATTTTGTGCCTTCCCTTCCTGATATCTCATATATTTCTTTACTGAATCGTGGGATTTCTTTGGCATATTTCCCAACATTTTCGTATATCCTGACATGATCCCCTGGTTTATATTTATTGACCAGTCGGTCAATTATCAATGTATTTGAATTTGTCATCACGTCCTTCATTTGTAATTGGATTTGTCGATGTGTAAATACATGATTCGGTGTTTGTCGATTTAATGATTTATGCGGGGTGTTATTGTAGTTTGTAACAAGCTCACGTAAGACTGTGGGTATATTTACATGAGTAAGTAAGGAAGGCCCTGTACAAAAAAATTTTTATGTTGAGAAGAGGTCATAAGACGAAGGTTTTTATGGAAAACCCCATCAGAAATTGCCTGACCTGCACGCAATGACAGAAACTTTTATGAAGTTCATAAAAATCGCGTCAGGATTTAGGTCATTGATATTTGGTCATAAAATGATCCACTTAACGGCATGTGGTGGGATCATATGAGGTCATAAGACGAAGGTTTTTATGGAAAACCCCATCAGAAATTGCATGACCTGCACGCAATGACAGAAACTTTTATGACGTTCAACTTTTCGCGTCATACTTCGCGTCATAAAATTATTTTCATCTTTAGCACGCTATGACATAAACTTTTATGAAGTTCATAAAATTCACGTCATGATTTAGGTCATTTATATTTGGTCATAAAATGATCCACTTAATGGCATCTGGTGGGATAATATGATGCCATTAGGTGGGAAAACACTCATCAGACGGGCACGCTATGACAGAAATTTATATGACGTTTTATTATTCGCGTCATACTTCGCGTCATAAAATTATTTCACTCGTAGCATGATAAGACGTAAACTTTAAATGAAGTTTGTAAATTTTGCGTCGTGTGACGTAATTATTTGACAAGAAATCCACTAGAAGGGGCTGGGTGGGGATAGGGAAAAATATACCCATGACGTGAAAATTCATTAATGATTCATATATATAGATCATCTTATGATGATATATAAAATGACAAAACAGGGAGTGACATAATAAATAATACGTATATTATTAAAAAATTAATTAATTATTTACTTGTAATCGAGTTGACACAATTTTGTAGTATTCTTCCAATCTGCTCAGTTCCTTCTCATATATTGTTTGTTTGTCACGATCCATGAATGATCTATTAATTAGATTTGTATAGTATTTCTCTATATATTGATGCATATGCTCAACCCCATCCCGACATCCTGTAGACGTTTCTACCAGATATTTTAACTGACGTATGGTGTCTTCACCATATTGATGATTAAATCGAGTCAATTCACGAATATCCTCATTAATTTTGGAAACTGTAGAAGCAAACATTCCATAAATCCTTTCACATGCAGGCAGCAAACATTCATCACTCGAAATGGAAAATTTATTATATCGATTCAGTCGAATGTAATAGGCGATAACACTTTCAATATGTTGCGACATTTCGGCACAAAATTCATAGTGCTTATATGGGGCTATTATTTGATCAAAAGGATCTTGTTCCATTCTATATACTATAGTAATATATTTTTATTTCTATATTATTTATTTTAATTGTAAATATAGAATACATATTTTAAGACGCACTTTTATGCTGTAAACTTTCTCCTCTCCTCTCTATGTCATCTCTTCTCGCCCCTCTCTTAACTATCATCATTTATCCCATATATGTTAAATCTTCTGACTTATTTCCGACAATATACTGCCCTGTGAAGGGATTACGATAGCCATGTGTGAGGCCTATTTTTGGACCGCGAATTTTCATATCACCTATGACCTTACGTATGGCACCAGGTAATTCAGCGACGGCGTCTACAACTTCAGCACCAATCCCATCACCTACCATCATAGTATCTTTGATAGGACGTTTATAGTAGACCCGTTTTGGTTTTTGTTTGAGAATTTCATCGACCTGTGGTTTTAAGAAGCGTATATAACGATCTTCTGGAATTTCTTCAGTTGATCCATCGGTTTTTATCAATTGAACGACAGAATTGCCGTTATCATCAATATAAGTCATAGGTTGCCCATTTAAAACGACATCAGAAAAATCGTAATCTTTTAAACTTCCGCCAGAATGTTGTCCCTTTCTATTCCCACGAGATGGACCTTTCACGATTCGTAACACAGTCTTGTTATATTTTCGACCGACACGCCCTAATGAGCGGTTTTGTTTTGTATCTTTGTAAGTGCCGGACATTGTGATTTTTTCAGCTTGAGCACCATTTTTTAAAGTGATAATAGGCATATATATAATTATAGAAGAAAAAATAATTATATATCCATTTTTTATCGCATTGTTATGAAACTTGGTAAGGGAGTTCCGGGTAACATGAGACCACGACCTAACCTCAAGATTTTTTGAATAGTTGAGCGACGTTTAGTAGTTGCATTAGTTTTATGGGCTTTTTTCTTGTGAACTTTTCGACCAGGCATTAATCTATATTAAATATAATGAGAAAATTATTTTTTTAGTCCTTGCCGAAATCTTCGGTAGCCGATTGAGTGCTTCCATTGTAGGTTATGACACCATCAAATACGGCAAGCATCCATACGACATATTGAGTGAGTGGAGTATCTGGTTGAAGAGTTGTATGAATCTGAATAGCACATTCATGATTGTTTAATTCTGGAAGACCTGCGCAGTTTTTCCGCACTTTAAACGCGAATATAGGATAGTCCGTTATAAAGTTTTCACGGGTGATTATACCGCCATGGACAACATCATTGAAGAACTTTGTGCATTTCATTAGATCGTTATAAACAAAAGGAATATCACCAGTTGCAAAATCTAAATCATGAACCTCATTAGGAATACAATTTTTATCGCCGTCTTCAATGAAGATTCGTTTCAGGCCAGGATTAACGAATTTACAAGGGTCAGGGTGAGCAGCTCCTGCAACAATTGGAGAAAGAACAGCAAGAGGTTGGAATGCAATGAAAACATATGCAGGAATTGAGTGATATTTGACGAAGTTAAAGGTGTCTTCAAGGGCGAGCAGTCGAGTTGTTCTATGAATGGTATATTTAGGATATGCAATACTGAAACCGTCTAAATTTTTCTTTGCTACTTCCTGGCCGAGAAGGAAGTGTGGAGTGACTTGTGGGACGAGTATTTTCATTTTGTCGACACGGACAGATACACGATTAGCATCAATCATACCCTCACCAACAGAAAAGAGCGCCGAATCTAATGCTCTCTCAAATTGGAAGTTAATAGTTGTTCCTGGAAGATATGCGCCATTCGCCGATATGATTGGAATACCTAGGGGAATCATAAAAGCTTTTGTCACTGAAGTGCCATTAATAAAGGCGTGTCTGAGTTCTGCCATCGTGGTATCTCCAGATATATCTGGATAAAGGCCTTGCATTCCTGAATTCATTAGGACATCTCTTGTTTTAGTTGTGATATCGACCATAAAGTTTGCCATTCCGTAGTCATTGATGATTGAGTCAACGGTTTTGTTGATTTTTAGAGTAACTTTCCCAAAAATTCGACGAATATCTGCACATAGATTTATATTAGCCGCCGTTGTTGCTGTCGTGCAAGTAAAAGTAAGTAAAAGGTAAATCACCGCCTGATTCCAGACGGCGAGAGCCCCAGATTTTGGATATACGTATGTAAAAGAGGCAGCAGTGCCACCACCAGGCACGAGTGTATCTCTGGTATTATTCGTATCTTCAGATATTTCTCTGACTTCATAGGACGTAGTTGAATTGTCGTTTAAAATTGGTTGTTTAATTTGATATGAAAGATCTTGAAACCCTGGAGCAAGAATAGCATTAGTAACTTGATCAGTAGACATGTATATTATAGATTAACAAAAAAAATAATTATTATAGTATTTCAAAACTATAATAAATAATTCAATTATTCCCGTTTAAAATATTTTCAAACCACGACCTCTAGTTTGCCGTTTACGTGTTTTTTTTCTGGTTCCATTTCCGACTTTTCTCTGACGTTGTCGGATGACCGCCTGGCTGATAGGAATGAAGCCGTTGCCAGTTAATAATGTTGCTTTACCATTAGATAATGCTTGAATGTCCGATTTGGCGCGATCTTCCGCTGCTCTTCTTGCATTTTCTTGTTGTTCTTTATCATCCTCGTGAGCCGTAATAAGTTGTTGTTTTAAAATTTCAGATCTTTGTTGTTCATCAAGTGATTTCTGGCGTTTTTCAGCTTCACGAATTTCTTTATCTTTTTGGGCGAGTTCACTGATTTTTTTGAGGGTGTCAGTTGTAAGAGCGGTGCCCTCCTGGAACAGATCATGAGGATTCCCTTTTTTCTTTTTGATTGCCTCGTAAACTTTTTTACCAAAGTTAACGGCTTTAGGGACGATTTCCTTAGTAGCTGCGATGATTGATTCACTACGGGGTTTCAACCAGTTCCATACATTTTTAAGGATATCAGTGAAGCCATTGCCTTGAATATAAACAGGATCAGACAGTTGAATGCCATTATTAACAATGTCATATAATAGTGGAGCAGGGACACCGACCTTTGAGTTAATTTGATTTGAGATTAAAATTTCGCCAAGTGTAGGGGGGTTGTAAATCGTGCAATAGCGCAATCTATACATAACTATATACTATTAAAGGAGAAAAAAATATATTTTGAAGTGTTTAAGGAAAAGATTGAATGATACTATAGTATGTGTCTTTTGTTATAATTCCATTGTTAACCATCTTATTGAGGATAGATTTAAGCTTTTTCCGGCTTTGAAGATCATCTGGGTCATTCATTACTTTGGCCTGAAGATCATCAGCCTCTTGTAATAATTCTGCTTCAGAAGGTTCGGGTTGTTTTGGTTTTCTGCGTGCGAGTGTTTTATTGCGTCGTAATAGATCGTCGGCAATTTTGATGCTTTGAGAAATAATGTTTTGATCTGTATCCATTATATATAATTCTATACTGGGATATTTTTTTTCTAGAATTAAATAATGGCTTCAACTATTTCTAACTGTAATGTGATTGGTTCATCGAGATCAGTTAATACGTTATTATTATGGTCGGTAAATTGGATTTGTATCTCTTGAATTAATTTTGAATTGAGGCGGCAATTGGTTAGATGTAGAGGTTCAATAGCCATCTGATAACCAGGTGGGACATTCATCTGGAAAGTATAAAGCGTATTGCTTTTATTGCCATTGAGATAGCTTGAATTGACTAAGTTGGTTTTAATAAAGATGGCATCAACATCGGTGATATTAATAATATTTTGTGAGATGGTTGATGTATCATAAATTGCTTTATCAAAACCGAGAATTTCGGGGAAGTCGGATAATGTGAAATCCACTTTCCAACCATTTTTAATACGTAATAGACAGTGTAATGTGCTCATATTAGCCTCAAATTCAATCGGCATACTGACATCGCCAGTTACAGCATTGGTAATTAAATCACCAGTTTTTTGGAATTGAGCGAATAGGAAACTGTTTAAGTTATCAATATTATAAGCACCGTCAGGAATCACAAAATTAGGATACCATTCGAATCCATTCCAGAGACGGAAGACTGTATTATTAGCAGAAGATTTTATATTTTTGATAGTGTTCCAAATGGTCCCTTTGACGAGACGAATTAGATAGTTTTTATCGGGGTTTAAATATATGGGTTCATTATATTGTATCCGGAAGTCGCTATTAGAGCCAGACTTACCATTTATAACTTCAGAGTTAATAAATATTTGTAAACCGTTAGCAGACATTTCAATCTATATATTTTATGGTGAGAAAAAAAGTAACACAGAAATTACCGAATTAAATGGAAGGCTTTGACCATACGGTTATGTTGTGGTTTTGTAATTTTCCGATTTTTTAACAGGAAATCTAAGATATCATATAATTCGCTTTTGAGTTCGGGACTGTTATTCCCTGCCTGAATTTCACCAATGAGAACTTTCATTCTTGCAGAAATATCTTGAAAAGAAGAAATAAGCACACCGCTACCTTTGGCTGGTTTTTTCAGTGTTTTATAAAATATGCTTTGTATTTGCCGTACCTCATCAACGGCAAGCCGGAAGCCTGGTACTTCATTTTTACGGAGAATATTATTGACCGGCTGCATATAATCAGTAATATAATCACCAATTGGCTTTTTGGCCCTCGCTGCCCGCTCTTGGATGGAGCCATTTCGTGGATCAACAAAATGGCCAATAATCCAATCTCGGAGGACTGGATCACTCATCATGATGGTGGCACGATCACGATATTCACGAGGATTTTTTTTTTGTAATCGAACATAATTAAAGCGTCGAGCGATATCAGTTAAATTATCTTGTGTTTCTCTGTGTAATTGTTCCCCATATCTGGCAGCGAGTTCTTGTTCCTCATCCAGTCTCCTGTCTGCATTCCTCATATCATCAGCCATTTCTTGAGCCTTGATGACAGCCGCCGCTTCATCTCGTAATATGTCCTCCCCTCTTTGTGCATCTTGATATTTTTCTATTGCCCTATCTCGTTCTTTTTCTTCCTTTTCACTATCAACCAAGAACTGACCTTCATGACGCAATAGATCTAATGGAATCTCTTTAGGTTCTTGATATGAAGGTAATACATGTATGGGAGGTTCCTGATATATAGATAATACTGAAGGTTTGGATTCTGGAACTGGATGACCAAAGTCAATTAAAGGACGTTCATATTTTCCTTTTTTAACATCCTCAAAATACGCACCTATTTGATCTTGTAACTCTTGCTCATTCTGCTTTTCAATCTTCTTCTGTTTTTCGAATAATTTACGTTTGAGGTGTTCCATTTTCTTTGAACCTAATAATTCCAACACTTCAGTCGGACTTTTTTGCAAAGCTTCTAATAATGCATCCATATTAATATTTTCAGGATCAAGAACTTCATCATCATTCATATTTATCATATTCTTCAGCTTTTTGTAATCTTGACGAAACTTTTTATCGTCAAGTTTCTTCTGGTGATATGCTTCTTCGTTTTCTTTTCGTTCTTCCATCACATCTTGAAGCATCTTAAGCTTTTTCACGTCAAAAGTCGGCTGATTTGGATATTTCTTAATGACTTTTTTCGGGTTTCCTTTACTTTTTTTGGTCTGAATCTTAATATATTTACCAGTTTTTACGTGGGACGTTGTTTTTGGTTTGACGTATAACATAGATTGACTATATACTAATACAACAGAAAATTTTTATTTTAGACGAATTATATGAATCCCGCTCAACCAGACTCATCAAAATGCTTAGTTAAAGATATTCTGATGGGTTTCCAACAATAAAACAAGATTTTGAAGTTTGACATTTTTGACATGAGATATCTAATGTTGACATACACATTCATTAACGATCACTAACCTTAGCTTTTTTGCCAGAATTACTATAAATGTGATGTAGTTAATGAAACGTCAAAAAAGTTTATAAACATTTATAAATTCTGAAGAGTTATATCAAAAATACGATTTTCCTATAGGAAATTTGCGGAACTTGGAAATTTTCCCAAAAAACACCAAAACAGTGACCTAGCTCGGTAAGTATGTAGAATTGAGCTAAGCACCAACATTACATATATAAACTATTCACATTGACACTTCAGAATATGGAGTCATATCGATGTGACTATGACCCTGTCAAAAAGTAGCTATAGTATGTCAAAATTTTTATTGAATGGGACGATAAAAATAGTGATTTTACGAAATAATTCATCAAAATTGTTCAATATTTGAATGAAAAACGGGACAGTTTGATCAAATTTTAAGTCAAAATATGAACAGTTGTCCAACTTTTCTACAAAAATCTTTACATTTTTTTTCAAATTTCTGGATCATCATCTGAAACCCAAGACTCGTCAAAATTTTTACGGTATTTTAATTGTGGATCACTTGTTTTGAGATCAACCAAGAAGAAATTAAATGGTTGCATAGTAGCAGAACGATACATATGAAGTAGTTCATCTTTAGTTTTGTCACCAGTGATTTCGCTGAGAATTCTGGAATCTTTTTTTAACATTTTAAAGATACAGAAATAATTACTATTTCCCCGAATTTCCACGGGAATTTTAAAATAATATTGTGCCAGATAGACACAGCTACAATTAGCATGTCGTCCACTTGTGTAATATTCAATAATTTCTTTTTGTTGAGGTTTTTTTTCGTTCATCATATCATCAAAGATCACGAGATTACGATAATGTTGATCCAAGTTTTGGACTGGGATGACGTCTTCAATGCGTTTACCAGTGAAAACCATCTGAAAAGATTTTTTACCGGTTCGTTTGCGGATGATGTTTTCAACATTGTGTAACATTTTAATAATATCTAGATAAACGTCGTCTTCATCATCCAAATGTTTAGAATAAATATATACACGATCATAAAGTATATCCCGCCGAATAATCATACTAGCCAAGAGATTAGTTTTTCCGCAACCAGATGGACCAACAAGACAAGCCCGAAAAGTGCCCTGGAATGCGAGAGGATTAATATCATCGACATCACGTTTTTGATCTTTATGAAAGAATTTTTTAGCATTAATGACCTGCATCAAAAGAATAGTATATATTAAGCTGATAAATTAATTTCTGTAGGTATATTATAATATGTCAATTTCATATTTTGGAACTTCACAATCTGCACAATCAACAAGAGGCCCGAGAGGATTACCTGGTGTTATGAATGTTGGGGATGGCCTCAGTCTTGATAAAGCCACTTCAACGTTAACATTAACATTCGATCCTAGTGCAATTACAAGATACGTATCAATGACTCGAAACCCTGAAAATCCTGATATCGACTATCCTCTTTGCACGTTATGGACCAACACGACAACAAATACATGTTTTGTTCTGGTTAGCATTTCATCGAATCTTGCGAATTGGAGACGTGTCTCTTCTAGTTCATATGCCGAATCTGTCGATCCGACTGAGTCATCTGTTGTTGTCCGTGATGGCAGTTGTTCTATACATTCAAATGAGTTATTCCTTACTGGTTATGTCGATAAAGTGAGTGGTAAAACTCTTCCTTTAAAAGTGACACCTCAAACATTTGAAGGTGAATATACTGGTAAAGTCGTAGCATCTTTAATCACAGGTGATGATATCGCAACAAACTCCACATTAAATATTGCCACATTAAAACTCAATAGTTTCGTCAACCAGTCAGGTTACTTATTCCTAACTGGGACCGGTAATGTAACAATCACTGATGCTCCTACTGGATCCGGGGGTTCCACTCTCTCTTATGATGTTGCTCAAACTGAGAGCACTG
Organism: Paratrimastix pyriformis; assembly: GCA_027972325.1. Classification (NCBI taxonomy): domain Eukaryota; phylum Preaxostyla; family Paratrimastigidae; genus Paratrimastix; species Paratrimastix pyriformis. The sequence continues at coordinate 2,300 of JAPMOS010000317.1, read as the reverse complement.
TCGCAGTCCGTGATATGACTGGTTCCCTTCATGTAAACAATATTTGGCTTCATGGTCTCGTTGATCCAACTCTAAATAAACTCATTAAAGTCAAACCATCCGGTGAATGCATAACTGGATTAATTGATTACAACGATGTCGATACAAGTGGTGACTTCTCTTTTCATAATGTCCGCATTAATTCAATCTCTGATACTGGTATGCTTGGATGTGATGCAAACGGTAACATCCAACGTGTGACTGACGGAAAATATGTTAATATTTATTCTGTAGGTGGTGGTAATGTCATGTTTCCTAATGCAATAGCAACAGATGGTATATCTCAATATGGGACATCGGGTATCATCACATGCTATAACAAAATGAAATTCCTTAATGGTATCAGAACACCACTTATAAGCTCATCCTATCTTGCGACAGATTCAAATGGTGATCTCATCACAACTTCATTACCTACATCAATGTCTTTGACTTCATTGACACTTCCATCATTAACTTCCAAATCTTATCTTGCAACTGATGCCTCGGGTAACATTATCGCGGGAACTGCACCAACATCATATACGCCACCGTTAACCCTTGCAGCCAACAATATCACTTTTGCAAATGCAGATAATACAGTATCAACTATTAAATCTTATGGAAGTATTCAATATGTATGTGACAGTGACGCAGACGATACTGCACCAATTCACAAATTTACAAATAAGACAACTGACTTAGTGTCAATGTATAATAATAAAACAACATTCGCATCTCCTGTCGAATGTCCCACAATATGTTCAAATATGTATGAAATTCCTCTTAAAATTTCAATGTATCCATATGGTAACACTAATTGGGGTATTTATGTGTCAAGCTATAAGGACTTTATTGGGACTGATAATGCTGCATGTACGAATCCCACAACTGGAACATCCAACGCGATACGTGTCCGCGTGTATGATGATCCTGTAACTGGTGTGATATTTGAAAATTCAAACAATGTCTGCAATTTCGCATCGAATTCAAGGACTGGCGCAACATATATACGTGGCTTACTAACTGCTGCTGGAAAAATTGCAACTCCCACAATTGGCCCTATATCAGGCACATTGAAAATTCTATTAAATCCGGGTGATAGCAATTGGGGAATATATCAAGCTGTATCTGGAACAAATAATGATCTGGCTGGAACTGGTTCTGCATGTGCTGGAAATGATATGAATAATGCCTTACGGTTAAGGACATATGATAGCACATCTACTGGTGTAATATTTGAAAATTCAAGCAATGTATGTAACTTATCGGCCAATTCCAACACGGGAACTCTATGGGTTCGTGGTAAAGCCACTTTTAACGGTGGAATCAACTTACCGAACACGACATCAGGATATCTCTACAGTGATGCCAGTGGAAATATCACGGCAACGTCAGCATCGTCTACTTCTTCACAGTCATGTGTTGCCCCATCCGGAACCGCGACGACAGTGAAAAGTATTAATAACGCGGTGGTTATCGATGGTGACGTTGGTAGCACATATTATGATGCCGATAATAGTCGTGATGGAGTGGTAATTAAAGCATCTGACACATCGTTAATGACATTCAAAAAGGATGGTGTATATTCTACTGGTATCATGTATGCATGGATGCAGACGGCTGACTCTCTCGTCGTTTATGTCAACTCAACGACCGGTAAATTACATATTCCAGTCAGTAGCAGACGATATAAGGATAACATAGTTCCAATGGAGGACACAAGCTATATTTATAATTTGAAACCATGTAATTTTACATACAAATCAGACCCGTCAAATAAAAAGTGTTATGGACTTATTGCTGAAGATGTCGAAATGGTTACTAAAGACCTCGTATTTTATAGAGATGGTGTTGTTGAAGGTGTAACTGAGCAAAAGTTACCATTTATGATGCTAAACGAAATGATAAAACTAAAATCACAAATTACTGATCTCACTACTGAAAATACAACATTAAAAGAACAACTAGCTACCCTCACGGCAGATGTTGCTGCTATCAAATCACAACTTGCCTCACTTGTTCAACCATCCGTAAAAATTCTCTTCATCAGTGCCAATCTCAACACAAAATAATACAATGATATTCTACGAGGGTATGGTAGGTGATAAGACACATCTCATGGCCAGATGGAAGGCTGATAACATGCTCAAGGAAGTCGATTTAATTGCAGACACACAGGTGGCAGTTCCCGAGATTTAAACTATTTATTGCACTATAAAATAATTATTTTCTTATCCTGATATATATAAACAATGTCTAGAATAGTCAAAATACTTAAT
>JAPMOS010000316.1:0-29855 GCA_027972325.1 Paratrimastix pyriformis | reverse complement strand
GTCCACGAAAGGACTTTGACGGACCTCCTAGCTCTACCCCCCACCACCACGGGATGATCCCACCCACCTGCCCCGGACCGCGACATGGCGGTTGACGGACGCTCTCCTGCGCGGAGAGGGTGCGAGGGTAGAAGACAGGCGGCTCTCCGGGTTTTGCTAGCCGTTCGTTTTCCCGGAAAGATTGGACGAGCCGGAAGGGCGCCTTGTACTCTGCCTCCCCTGGAGGGCCCGGCTATTCGGGCAGAAGCCCATGGTGCAGACTCTCATTCGCACGCGAATAATCGCGGGGATTGGGGGTTTAGAACCTGGGAGAGGGTATCTATTCCGAATAAAATAACTCGATAAATAATTTTATCTTTAAAGTTTCGGAAGTGATTAATAATAGGGCCAATCCATCAGAGAGTGGTGGTGGGGGGTAGAGCTAGGAGGTCCGTCAGGGCCACAGGCTGTTGGGGTACGATGCTTGCAAGAAAGGTGGCAAAGAATGGATTCTTTGAAAGTTCGAGAAGCTCCGGTAGCGGAATTTGCATTGCGATGAACACTTGATTCAGAGAAAAAAGAGATGACCAGTGAATTCACTGTTGGAGTTCCCAGGATAGACCGAGAGCCCGAGCGAGCGTGTTCCAAGCAAGGGGATAGCCGGGGAGCAACAGGCACGCAGGCAATGCACAACACAAACAAGCCCCAAGTTGAAACAAAGTCACTCATCGCTTCGGCTTGCCTTTTGGGATTGTCCTCCATCAGCATTCGAACCGTTCGTTCGATGATGCAATAGCGTGGTGCCCGGTGCTCATTAACGACCAGTGAGCTGAAGAGCTTAATGAGCTCAAACGCATAAAAGGCGACAGGTTGTTCAATGGTGCTGAAGACGGGGACCAGAGATGCCGACCCAACTCATTCTGAAGATACTCGACCATGGGTTCGGCACGATCAAGGATCTCGGCATGCTCAACAATAAAGTTCGATTCGTCAGTACTGAGCTCGTCATGCTCAGCTGCGATCTCCATAGCTCTCAACGGAAAAGAAGGCGGAGCAAAAGGAACGTGCAACCGAGACTTCAACCGGGGGCCCCCCAGTACCATAAGCTTGACCCTTTCGCGCAATCATCTGGGGCCTGATCGGGGTTGAGCGTCTCCAACCATTGCTTGAGCGCTGGCACTGTCGGAAGGTCGCGTCTCCTCACAATGGCAAGCGACATTCCAGCTGGCACATTGATTCGCACATCTGCAGGACAAATCGTAATCAACACACGATGAGGGGCGTCGACAGCAGGGAAAAATCTCGGGACCTCCCCATCCATGGCAGAAAAATTAGCCGCGTCACGGCTTAGTTAGCCTTGATTCAAGGCTAATTTTGGGGACCCTTAGGCTAATTTTCACGGCTAATTTTCACGGCTAAGCGGGCGGCCCGCGGCTAAAATTAGCCGCGAAATACGACGTGCTCGCAGTAGCAGGAAGAATGTTTGGTTCGAACGTGGAAGGTCACGGGTTCGATTCACGCGAGAGCAAATGATTTCCTGTGAAAAAACTGGTTGGCCCTGCCTTGACTCGACCCCGAGTCCTTTGCCCCAGAAACAAGCAATTTACTACGCGTCCTGTTGAAAAGACAATCCGTAGAATGGGAGGGAGATCGGGGGTGTTGAGGCGAGGGATGAAGAGGAGTGGAAAGAAGGGAGGAGAGAGCGGCAAGGTTACAACGACGCTCGGACAGCAGCCTTATCCTGTCAACACCGGCGGCGGTGAGGCGGTGAAAAGCAGAAGGACGGGAGGACCACTGGCGTGGCCCTGTCGGGAGTGACGGAATGATGGTAGGGGAGGGTAGGGGGGAGGACGGGGAAGGGACAGGCGAGAATGAGGGAGGCAGGAGAGAAGGGAGAAAGGCAGAAAGGGGCAGGAGGGCAGGGGGAGGAAGACAGGAAGGAGATGAAGGGGCGTGCCTGATCCTCGGCAAAACAAGCTTTAAAAGGGAGCCACGATGGCGCTTCCAGCACGATCATCTCCCGAAACTCGGCACAGGGGACCGCCTCAGAGCGTCGCCCGCAGTAAGCGCCAAGAGGCACGTCCAGGTCGCGAAGGGTGGGCTTCGAGCCGGGGAGCGTCTGGGAGAAGGGGGGTCAAAAACGATGCTGAGGCTGCGGTCGACAGATGCTGATGCTGATGATGACGCTGGTGATGACGCTGGTGATGGTCGATGATGATAATGATCGATGATGATGATCATGCTTTGTTTTGATCGTGGATATACCCTCCCTCTCCTCTGGGCTCCGCTTTTCTTCTGTCAGAAGCCGTGATTGAGCGCAGCAGGACCGTCCACGGCCTGCGGCAGGGAGGGCCCCGCTCAAACGTGAGCAGGGACGGGCTGCCCTTTGCTGCGCTGGTGGCCGCGGCGGCCCCGGCCTCAGTAGTTATAAAGGAGAGTTCTGAGACAAGCGATTTTCACACACAATTTTTCACGCTTGCGTTGTTATTTGAGGCAAAATCGATTTCTTCAGAACAAAATCTTTTTTCTCATTATTTTTATCGAAAGGAGCATTTTATTTTATCAGCTTTGAATGATTTAAGCATTAATTTTCTCGAGCTACAAACGTTATTTGAGGCAAAAATCGATTTCTTCAGAGCAAAATCTTTTTTCTCAATGTTTTTTAAGTAAAACGAGCATTTTATTTTAATCAGCTTTGAAGGCAATCGAATCAATGTTCCATAAGCCCGTAATTGTTGCATGGATGTATTGAATAGAATCATTCATAAAGTACCATTTGTCGTATTCATCCTTCCATTTGTCGAATTTAGCATAATAGTCATCCATCTGTTTTAGGTATGATTCATTCATTTTGATAATGTTTTGAACCCCTTTTCACATTCAGATAACTCTTTAGGGCTGAATCTTCAATGTCTTTCAGACAGTCCCAATTCTTAGCACATGACTCAATCTTCGAACAGTTTACACACTTTTGGAACTGTGCCTCAGTGGTGGATTTTGCTATTGCCGGAAAAAAACTCTGTGTATGAATCAAAGTCAAAGTTGTTGGAATGCGCAAAGTTAATGCCTGTGGCACCGTGAAATCACTGTAAAAGGCTCTCGTCTTACTACCTCCACGTAACGGCATTTCAACACGTAACTTAGCATATAATGCCTTTAACTCACGCTTTCTGTCTTCACCTTCCACCTTCATCAGATTGTCATATCGACGTTTTGATATAAAAGTCCATTTTCAACGTCAACCTGACGTAACTGACATTGTTCTGTTGAAAAGCATTGATGAACTTAGTTTCTGTGCAAAGCGCAGAGTTCTCTGCGCATTCGAATGAAGGGCTACGCTCTTCATTTCCCAATGAATTCCACTGAATCATTCTTAATGCTATACAAGGTGAAATTTTCGATGAGTACTGTATACAACATGGGTGGAAACATTAGTTATAATTCGATTAGGCAAGACCTGTTGAACTATCTGTCTGTCAATGAAACCAACATCATAATGCAACAAGTCAATGTGGTTCTTAATGCAAAGAATGAAATCATCTTTCGTAACATAGCTCACATCAAAACGTGAAGATTTCTTTTGCCAATGACATAAAGAACCAAATCATAGCCAAAACGATATTGGAATCAACATCTGCCACATCTGCATTCAACGACATCCTGAACAAGATATCAGAAAAGCAAAACCAAGGTGGTATCTTTACCGCTAACTTTAACGTGCTCGACATGATTAAGAAGCTAAAGAACGTGGTTGATGTCAATCGTGTCAACCAACAGATGCAAAACATACGAAACTCATTCGACGTCGTCAATTCCTTCCAAGTTATTAATGATGCTTTTGTTCCTTCATCAAGCCTCGAAGATGTGGACTTAACTGCTACCAATCAACTCTACAATAAGCAAGTTTATGATTCATTAGCTGAAATATATTCTGAAGTGGATCAACACACAAAAGATGAGGAAGAACACGACATTGGACAGACTGCTGATAACACTACTGCTTTGATTGCTATTGCTGCTGTCTTAGTGGTTGGTGGTTTTATCTATATGAACAAACAAAACAATTGAAGAATTTATGTATGTATCATATTAAGATGGACCACCTTACCCACAGTCAAAAGGTTGCATTAGCCTTAACAATAATGCTATATCACAACCAAAAACAACATAGTCAACAACCTGTCAATGAGCCTCAGAAGGGAACACTCGATGCAATGTTCGCTGAAGAAGAATCTGATTCTGACTCCGGCTCTGACTCTGGTTCCGAGTCTGGAAGCGGAGGTGAAGAAGGGGAGGAAGAAGAAGGTGATGAGGAGAGAAGAAGACGATGATGAGCGCAGAAGTCCTTATTGATGAAGATGCCGACTTAGCCGGTGAGGACTTAGAAGCACCTGCTGAACCTAAACCCGCACCTGCTGAACCTAAACCCGCACCTGCTGAACCTAAACCTGCACCCGCTGGGGATGAGTTGCCTCCGGAAGAAATTAAAAAGGAATTGGTTAAGGAATTTCACGATATTAGTTCCACGGACATGTACGAGGCGTACATGAACGACGACACAATGGAACACATCATTCGTCATGAAATATTATTGAGCGGACCTATGTATCCTTATAACTATTACAATAAGACCGTGACTCCTAAAAGCTATATATTTAGTGTTCCTAAGAAAGAATACTATAGGATTAAAGCCGATGAACTACAGAAACAAGGCAAAAAATTAAAAATTCCTTTTCTGGATAATAGTGACCTGAGTAAGGTACATATCGCTTATCATAAAGTCAAAGCGTCAGAAGTTACCCCCGCAATGCTCGAAGAATGGAGTGCTGAGAGTTTGATCTTAAAGAAGTATAAAGATCAATTTCCTGAAGGAATCGAAGCAGTCCTTAAGATGAACAAACTGGGTACAAAAAAATACATACGGAAGGGGTATAACAGAAAGTCATTGGAGAACCTGATTGGAGTCCAACGGGCTGCACTCGAACGAAAACGTGCCGAAGAAGAGGCTGCTAAAAAACGAGCTGAGGATGAAGCTGCGTATAAACGTGCCGAGGAATTGGTTGCTAAGGGACAGGCTGAGGATGCTGCACGAAAAGCTGCGGCTGAGGAGGCTGCACGAAAAAAGGCTGAAGAAGAGTCTGCTCGAAAACGTGCCGAGGATGAGTGGTTCCAAAACGAAAAAGAGGCACAGAAACGAGCCAAGGAAGAGGCTGCTAATAAAAAAGCCATCGAAGAAGAAGCGACTCGTAAAGCTAAGGAAGCTGAAGCAAAACGAAAGAAAGGAAAACAAAGATAAATTTATAGCCATATCATATGAACAACCATGCACAGAACAGTTGAAACTGTGAATGAAAATCAACTAAATGATACTCTTCAAGAACTACATCACCCTAACAAAGTGATTCTAACGCCTTATGATGATGCTATTGCTAAACAAGATGAAAGCTTAGCACAGAATGTTGTGAAGATAAGATTCGACAGTGGACAAACTGTGTTCATTAAGAAAGAATGGTATGAGTTATCTGATGTGTTCAAACAACCTGTCATTTTCCAATCATTTGAGCGTTACATGAAATGGATTTACCCTCTTCTGAACAATTCCGGGCGCGACTTACAGTTCGATGACGATGTGGATTCCATGGCTGAACTCGGTGGATTCATTGAGGAGGTGTTTAAATACAAACTCGATAAGCTGCTCGTTGAATCTGTCGTGTGTGATGTATCACAAAATAGTGGACTCGTCGATGAGATACAAAAGATGAAACGTTACATCAACAAGTATGAATCATCTGTCAATTCATGCTGGGGCATCTTAAAGAAAAAGGTGACTGAACGAATGCAAAATTTCGAAAATGAATGGCTCGGCTTTATCAAAATGTGGAGCGTCGTATATCAAAATGATAAGTATAATGGCATCACCTACGATTTAATACTACAAGCAATCAAAGCAAACAACATTATCGACATCTGTGTGATGAATGTGAAATACAACAACATTATCTATAAGTTCATCAGATACTTCGAGCTGTATGTCGTAAAGAATGATAAGACTGTCGTGTCAACCAATAAGTATGAACTCAGTTTAATGCTTCCTGATGCATCTGAAACTGTATCTAACATCGCTACATCTATTTCCGGCATCATCACTAATACAAAAGTCCTCGATAAAAGCACATTACTTCGTCAGGTGTCAAATCTAATGTCGATGAAATCACTTACTGCTTAAGCTCGAGCCTAATTTAAGCTCATTCCACTTCTTCTCATACTTCTTTATGAACTCTCGATTGACACAAATTCTTTTGTATAACTTCTTATCTTCAATACCATTAACCTGTAAGAGCTTGTATATGATGAACTTGTAATTCATTCTATACTTACTGATGGCTAACCTGTCTTTTATCTTGGCAAACTGCCTCTTCATGCTTTCCCTGACTGCTGGTGGAATCTGATAATGTACCATCTTGCTAAACACCTGGTTGAAATAATTCGATGGTTTATATGGCACATAATGTGACTTATTCCGTGCTGCTCGCTCTTCCTGAAAATTACATACAAATGGTGTCTCTAACACACATCCACAGTTCTGACAGACATTCAAACCTTCTGGTGTCGTAACTGCATCGGGTTTATCACAACACTTCCATTCTGGTTCTTTTGGTTCCTTCTCAACTTCCTGTCTATATAAGTCCAATGATAACTGCATCAGACGCTTTCTCTCTGCTTTCTCATCCATCTCCTTCATGATTAATATAACAATAGATTATATTAATTCAATTCAAAACAAAACTCAAAACAACTTAGAAATCAATGAGGTACTCATAAAGTGCATCCTTATCTTCCTTCTGTATCTTCTTATGGTTTTTTATCTTATCAAAAAGCATTTGCTTGTATTGCTCTTTGTTAGTCTTAGCTGAAATGCCTAAGTAGGTAATTGATGACTGCAAACTGTTCAATGTCTTCCTGAGTTGTGGAGGTAAGAGCTTCTTTGACTCTCCATACTCAAATACGAGGTCATCAAACGTAAAACTGCTCTCACATCTTTGTTTAACCTGATTTGGATTCAATTTCAATGCTACACTGCATGCATATAGTGACTTGTATATTGTTTTCGTACCATCTGTCTTATTTGTCACTATTACTTGAGTCCTTGCTCCTTTCACATATTTCTCCTTCTTCTTGTATTCTCTCGGCTTATAGTTCGACAAATCCTTGCAAAAGGTCTTCTTGTATTTCTCCTGTTGGTATTCTTTGCGCTCATCTTCAGTTCGGCATGCTTTAATCATGTTCAAGCATCTTGAAACCCTTTTCTGTATATTCTTTGATGTATTTCTCTTCTATCTCTTTAATGTTCTCACAATCACAAATGGCTTCTATTTCTTCAATGGTAAACTTGTCAACTCCTACCTCTCTCATTCTGCTGTAAAGCAGATGTGTACATCCACTCTTGACATGCGTTTTATGCACTGCCCATCTCGAACGGATGTTCTTTGTTGAACCTATATATAATTCATTCGGCTCAACAGTGTTGACTATCTTATATATGTAGTATTTCATTTTACTATACTATAGTATTAGATAATATTTCAACTGTATTTAAGTCACTTTCATTTTTTGATTTTCGGATGGTGCTTCCAAATTGTATCTCCTGCTTTGCTCTCTGCCCTGTTTCTGTAACTCTCCATACACTACAGTTTCTTCTAACAATGCTTCTAATAGGTTGGTTATGTCTTTCATTGAGCGTTCAATTGATGTCAGTTTAGCATTCATCTTGTCAAATGTTGACTGTTGATATGGTTCCATAATAATGAACGCTGATAAAATTTCACTTAGTCTTCGATTGCTCCATTTTAATCCGGTAATGCAATCTTGATTGCATAATGCCCATAAGCGTAACTATCAGTCTTGTTTCTGAGATACCTTTTATCATCATAAGAGCACAATGCAAACTTGTTCACTGATACTGCATAGAGTTGGTGATATTTGCTTTGAATTGCACAGAACTTCACCTTAGGATGTGCCTTATCAATCTCTTCATCATTCTTTTTCTCCATCTCTTCATTCTTTTTCTTCATCTCTTCGTCAATCTCTTCATCAATCTCTTCATCATTCTGTTTGCGTTTTGGCTTCAGACATTCTGAGTTCAAACAGTCCATGAACCTTTTGTGTGATAATTCCTGTTTAATTGCTGACTTCTTCACACCTTTGCATTTGGCATGCTTCTCTTCATCACCTTCTATGACATATGAATACATCTTCGAACGTAATCCACAGAACTCTATGATTTGCTTGCCTTTGGCTTCATCCTTGAACTTTCCAATCTTGGCAATGTTCTTTTCGCTGAATAGCGCATTGTCCTCTGGATAATTGGATGTATCGAGTTCGTCTTCAAATTCTTTCATATCTTCATATATGTCTTCTGTCTCCACTGCAACACATAAACTGTCAGTATCTGTGAATAGCAATTTGACTTTGTCTCCATACTTTGCTTTGAGTGTGTTGTAGTAAAAGTCATACATGTGCATCTTGGATAAGTCTAATATTGATTGCCCAACTGCTATTGGCATGTTCAATTTGACTGATGTCTGTCTTGCATGTATGCCTACGAGTTTATCTCCAAATATCACTGTCTTCTCATAATTTGGCTTGGCTACGAGCTTACGTGCCTTCTCCTCACTGGATGTTAGTGTAAAGTTGATGTGAGAACGATTGTTCTGCATGGTTTTTCCAAAGACTGCATTGTTGGCTAATTTGAATAGTGCCTTCTCGAATTCATTCTTTGTTTTTGAACGCTCGTTGGTATTGAATCCTATGTAGTCTTCTAACCAATCATCTTGTTTAAAACTCATCACTCTTTTGACTGCTTTCAGTTCCATTCCTAAACTCAAATATAGCTGGAGTGCACGATAATGCACAACATAATCAGTCTTGTCTTCAAAATCACAAATCAACTTCTCAACTTTTGCCTGCTTTAGGCTTAAATTCGTCTTCAACAACTTCTGGTATTCAGATAACTTTTCATCTTCTACAACCTTCTTGCATGGTGCTAATGGATAATCATTGTGCATGTCATGTAGTTCTTTTGGATATGATAAATCCACTTCTAATATGTAGCCTCTATCTCCATTCTTGTCTAATGACATTATCTTGCTCTTCGTGAACTTGCTTACGTTCTTTTCCCATTGAAAATCAGTCGTTGGTAGTCTATAACTCATTGCTTTGCCGTAAAGGTTGTTAGCATCGAGATACAGAATGTACACCGTTTTGCCCTCTTTGTTGTATGTCTTCATGTACTTGTTGTTGGCTTGACAATATCTGTTCGTTATCATTGAAATCCCTCCTCGAATACCCTTCTCAATAAACAAATGCATGTCCATTTGTGTGTCATTAAATAAGTCTAACTCCACCTTCGAACGCTTCAGTGCCGCATCCCATGACATTGCTGGTAATGACACGTAACATACCGGATCGAGCCCGTAATTTTTTATACACATGCTACGAAACTTTTCGAAGACATCTGCTAATAGTAACACATCAGTTTTAAGGTATATGTCATGATAATCACCTAACGTTTCACATTCAAATGTGTTCCATACTGTCTGTGCATGTGCATAATCTTCATCAGATATGGCTTTATCGTTTAGTTTACTGTAAAATGCTTCCTTTGGTGGCAATTCAGTCTCATCGAACTTCTCCATTGTGTTCAAATAGTCATATGGATAAACACCCTTCTGGCATAAAAGTTTCAGGTTCTCTTCACTGATTCCTTCCCAATCTGCTTTTGTTCTGATAAAATCATCGTAGTTGTTCTTCCCTAAGTTCTCTGATAATTTATCCAATGATTCTGTCATGAATGCAAAACTGTCTTTGAACTCTATATTTCCATCCATCGAGAACGACAGATACTTCTCTTCAGTCAATGCTAAGCATGTAATTTTCTCACTAAAGTTCCCTATTTCTTGCATTAAGAGGTGAGAATCATAACCCTTTAGATTGTGAAAGAAAACTGGTACCTTGTAATTCTTCAGACTGAATAATAAGTTACATCCATTATGTGCTGCCCTCGATATTCACCCGTAATATGATCATGGTCTCTCACTTTATCTGATTCATCTTCAATCTCTCGTCCACAAATATGACACACAGTGGCTTTATCAAACTCTTTTGTTGTTCCTTCGATAAGTTCATCTCACAGTTCCTTTTGACTATCTTCAGTATCGTTTTACGCTCTTCGATGATGGATTTTAAGAAATGCTCAACTGCTCCTTCACCACGATACAATTGTATTGGTCTCTCAAACTCTGGATAATTACTGACAACTTTGTATGCATATGAACACACATTATGGTGCTGATAGGCTGCTTTTATTTTTCTCATCGTCATCATCATCAATTGGTGTTGTGAGTGCTTCGAAATCTGCATAAATCGCAAAAGGTTGCTTCACTGATTTTGATATATGCTTGAATTCGACATGAGCATCTTCTTCTATTGGTAACCATGCTTGACAACATTCATGCTCATAGCACACTGGTTTATGCCTTTGCAACAGGCTTTCATTCCAAAATCCATGCATACAGTTCAGACAAAAATACTTTTTCCATTGTGACTGTTCTGGCTTGAACTTAAGAGACGAGACAAATCTTTAATCAACACATAATGTGAGTTGGTTTCTGTCTTCTCACATCCTTCTCCTTTCATCACCTCTGTATTCTCATCGAGCTCTGTTATACGTAGCATATTGACTACTGTTTTAGCCGTATTCCAAATTGGTGAGACATACAATGGATTGAAGACAACTGATGTCTTCTTCTCCTTCTTAACCTTTTTGTTGTGATATGATGCTCGATCACATTGATGGCTATGTTATTTTTAGCTTCAAATCGTGGTATACTGTCAATTTCCATTGGAAAATGAATGCCCTTAAAGTCGAGCTCATTGTCATACTTCATGTATTGCTTCACTCTCCGGATGCACATCAACTGGATGCAATGTTGCTAAAACACTCCATTTAAAACACTCATTGTCATCATTCTGAATATTTATCAATGCTTTCTTCTGGTTCAATACCTCTGGTAATTCAATGTAACTGCTTCCACGCATTGGCTTGTATGAGGCTACATTCAAAACACATTCTCAATACGTTTTAGGACCCATGCACTTCCATTGTTAACAAAATTGTCCACGAGCTCTTGGATTCTCGACACTGCATTCCCAATTCCTTCTTCAATGTCTTTCTTACCGAGAATTCGAATGCTGCCCGACGAAAAGTGTCCATACATTGACTTGTCTTCTTTGGTGAACTGACATTTCAACACGATGTTCAGTTTGAACTGTCCTCCCTTCATCTCTTCATATAATATCTTTTTTATCATTCCTTCAGTGTCCACAAAACACCTCTCGACACTTTGTTTGTAGTCAGTTGCCTCGATCTTTCCATGGTTCATAATAGAATAGTTCTTCATGAAACCTTTCATAGCTTTTTTGCATTCTACCACTTCATATTGTGCTATTTTTCCAAACTCATCTTCGACGTTTTCTGCTCCTTTTGTTGATAAGGCATCTACATCAATAACTTCTTCTTGTGCAATCTTCACTTCTTTCTTTTCTTTCTTTTCCTTCTTTTCCTGTTTTGGTGACGTTGCCTGCCGTTTATTTATGTATTCTTCGAACAACTTCTTCGCCTCTTCATCTGAGAGTCCATCAAATGCAACAAATGGATTTGCGGTTTTAGTTGTCATGTCTATAGTAGTGTGAGATAAAATTTTTTTCATAATATTTTATTAATCTATAAATTTAAGGTTTCTCTAAGTCACTTTTAATTTTATAACTTCATTATACTAATGGAAAAGACCATTCAGAATGCTTATAGCGATCCTAAAACGGGCTTTGTTTCTGCTCCTAAATTGTATCGAAAACTCAAACAAGATGACAAGAAAATCACCTTAGATGCTGTCCAAAACGTGCTAAATAAGACACCTGATTATCAAATCATGAAAGAAGATAGAAAACCCAAAAAGTTCAACACGATTGTGGCTCATACTGCTCTCGCATGTGTTCAGATGGATATCATCATCTATGATCGTTTTAAGACGAGAACTGGATTCGAGAACATCCTCTGTGTTATTGATGTGTACTCTCGTTATGCTGCCTGTCGTCCACTTAAAACAAGAAAGCCCAGTGAGGTTCTCAAAGCAATTAAAAGTATCTTCCATGATGACTTAAAAGGTACTCCTGAAAACATCAACTGTGACAATGAATTCCAAGCTAAACAATATGTCAAATGGATGACTGATAATCATGTTGTGGCTCATTTCAGTGACCCTGAAGAAATCAATAAGAATAGTATTGTTGAACGATTCAATCGTACAATTGCTCTCAAACTACAACGTTGGCGTCTCTCTTCTGGTGACTCCGATTGGACTAAAGTTCTTCCTGATTTGGTATCTTCTTACAACAATGATTACCACAGAACCATTAAAGCAACACCTTATAATGTGTTCAACAACCATGATACAAACAAACAATCAGTCACTCAAATAGAACGTATTTATAATATTGGTGACCATGTTCGTGCTGTTCGAAAGCTCAAAGCATTCGCTAAAGGTGATGAAGTAAAGTATTCTCTCGCTGTCTATATCATTGACTCATTCGATGGTAAAAAGTATGTTCTCAAGAACCTGAAGTCTGGAGAACTGTTGAAAAAACACTACAAACAATATGAGTTGAAGAAGGTTGGTGAAATCATCGAGAAGGAGAGCACTGAAAAAGCTGTCAAGAAGATTGATGACACAAAGAAGAAAAGACTCGTCAAACGAAGACTGACTCGAGAAGGTATTGACACAGATAATATAATGCATGATATGAAGCTCCGTTAATGGAAATATTCATTTTCATACACTATTGTTGTGGAATCGTCACTCTCATCTCCTTTCTTCTTAGTTATTGTAACAGTGAAATATTCATCACCATGAAGCTTAATCAACTCCTGTAGGAGTTCAAATAGCGCCCTATCAATCTTAACTGGATGCTTATCACAATTCATTCTCTATATACTAACTATAGATAATTATTTTTTCTTCAAATACCTTTACATGTTAATCAACTGCTATCACTCGTTCACTATTTCATTGAGTTAGCCTCAGTGGCTCATTGAATTATCATCTTAAAACACTCAGAGCTCAAATGATGAAACGCTGTTTTTTATCTCTTTGAAATAGAAGGTAAATCTGATTGATTTCTCTTTCAATTCATGTCAAAGCTGAGTAAATTTTCGCTTTAAAGGGCTCGGTGCTGAAATCAAATTTCATATTGTTTTATCATTTTGTCATACTTTTCCATTTTCTTAGAATCAATTATATTCGATGATTCAATCAAAAAGAATGCATTATTTACTTAAGATTGATGCATTATTTAATGATCACTTTTGAAAAGCACTTTTGTCACAATTTTATTTTGAATGAAGAGATAAGCTGTTTCTGATTGAATTCTCTTTCGTTTGATGCTTAAGATTATTGAATTGTTTGATTTGACAAAAATGGCAAAATAATTTCTGGGACAAAAAATGGAAAAAAAATTGAAAATGCATGGAGAATTCGCTTTTTTGCCTCTAATTTCGTTTGTAGCTCGAATGAATTGATGCTTAAATCATTCAAAGCTGATTAAAATAAAATGCTCGTTTTACTTAAAAAACATTGAGAAAAAAGATTTTGCTCTGAAGAATTCGATTTTTGCCTCAAATAACGTTTGTAGCTCGAGAAAATTAATGCTTAAATCATTCAAAGCTGATAAAATAAAATGCTCCTTTTCGATAAAATATAATGAGAAAAAAAGATTTTGTTCTGAAGAAATCGATTTTTGCCTCAAATAACAACGCAAGCGTGAAAAATTGTGTGTGAAAATCGCTTGTCTCAGAACTCTCCTTTTATAACTACTCCTGCGGCACCAGGCGGGGCAGGCCCGCTTCGCCAAGCCGGCCGATCTTTACGTCTACCTCTTCCGCCGCTACGGAGGGCCGGGCCCTGTGTTGGACTGCTACTGCGGCTGTGGGCCGACCCTCCTGGCGGCAGAGGCCACCGGAACGCGCGTTGATCTGATTGACCGGGCGCCTGCAGTGGAGAGCCTCATGATCGGCCACGTGCCTCCGGTGCTGGTGCACCGGCATGGCGAAGCATACCTGCCCCTCGAAGCCCACGAGACGGAGCTTTGCAACGTCGTTGCACCCCCGGTCGACGGATGGGACCTGCATCTTCCTCTGCTCCCCCCTCAAGAAGAACCTGCCCCGGCTCTACAAGAAGAGCAGGCCGCCGAGCAGACCACCACCGCCGAGCAACAACAACAAGAGCAGGCCTTCGAGCTTCAAGACGACCAAGAGGGCCCCCTGATCCCTGACCCAGATGATCAGCCTTATCAGCGGCTTCCTCCTTCCGACGAGTTCAACCCACTGGTGGACCCGGAAGCTTTGGGCAAGGGCCTTCTGCCAGAGGAACGCGCGGACTTCCAGTAACTCGTAATACCGTCCAACCCCTCAACCCCTCTTTTCAATTCAGCTTTGTGTTTTTAGACGAAGAAACACGACAGCAATGACACCGAGAAATTGTCTTGACTGAACAACAAGCTACCGGGGTGGGATAGGGAGGATGGCCTGGGTGATAGCCACTCGAGTGGCGCCACTGATATGGAACCAATCGAAGAAGAACTGGTTCTTGACCATCTGACGGCTGCGGAGGTCCGCCAAATCAAGGAGGCCGTTGCGTTCTACCGGCACCGCAAGTACGGCGACATTGAGCGGCGCCGCAAGAAGCTCGAGGTGGGGACTCCGTCATGGTCAACCCGCCCGTCAAATGGCACCGGCCCGGCATGGGCAAGTTCTGCTTGGCCGGGACAGTTGCAGAACGCCGGCGCAACGGGACCTATGTCGTCGATTTCGACGATCGGGTCGAGGCAGGCATTCCCAAGGTCTACCCGCGCAACAAGCTGCTGACTTACGTCGAGACCTTCGATGCCCCACTCCCAGCAGCGGGAGGTGCTCTGGTCCCCGTGGTTGATCTTCGGCGTCACCCGCCCGCAGTGTAACGTGGCAGGCTAAAACCAGCCCAACCCAACACCCCCCACCCCCCCCCCTCAACCTTCCTCCGTCTGCCCCGCAGTTTTCCGGTCCGGTTTTTCTGCAAAAAATGTTGACACCGAGAAATTGTCTTGATTGAACAACACGCCACCACCACCGGGGTTGGGAGAGGGAGGATGGCCTGGGTGATAGCCACTCGAGTGGCGCCACTGATATGGAACCATTCGAAGAAGAACTGGTTGGAGACGACCTCCCTCCACCGCTTCCTGAGGAACTGGTCGACCTCCCTCCACCTCTTCTTGAGGAGCTGGTTGATGACGACCTCCCTCCACCGCTTCCTGAGGAGGAGCTATTTTTCGGAGGTGGTGGCGGTGACGAGGCAGCGCATGAGGCAGAGCATGAGCCAGCCCTCGGAGAACTGCCTCCCGCAGAAGCGGCCGAGATTGACGTCGATGTCGTGGTTGATGTCGCAGACGCCGAAGTTGATGTGGCTGATTGGGGAAGTGTTCCAGGGTTTCTGTGGACGCTATAGACATTGAGATTTCTATAGAAAAAAGCCCGACGCTCTGGCCTCCGGGTTTTCGTGGACAGACCCTCCCCACTCGGCCTGTCTGTAGTGAGGGCCCGCGGGTTTTCATGAACAGACCCTCCCAAATCCTCCTTGCTTCACTTTTACCTTGCTTCACCCTGACGCACTTCCTCCTCCTTTTTTCGAGAGAAAACGTCGAGCCTCTAATTTCGGATCAAAAAGAGAACCAGATTCATTACTCGTCTTCGTCTTCGTCTTCGCCTTGGGGGTTGGCGTTGTAGTCGTTGTTGCCAGTGTGTTGTAGTCGTTGTTGCCAGTGTCGTCATCCGAATTTATCGCCGGCAAACCATTCATCTTCGTCATCATCGGCTACCGGCACGTTCTCGGGAAGGGGCACGGATTCCGGCACGGGTTCGGGCTCAGCCACAAGGACAGGAAGGGGCAGAGGAAGGGGCCCAGTTAAGAGGAAGTCCCAAAGGGTAGGAAGCTCGCGCGAGCAGGTGCTGGTGCGGAACTTGTGGCACTGAATCGACCAGTCATAGGTCTTCCGTTCGTCCGCGGAGAGAGAGAGGTATTCACGTTCGCAGGCCAGGAATACCTTGGGGAACTGTTCTCCGTAGTAGTCAGTGCGCTCCAACAGGGAACGGTCACGAAGAACCCCCCTGAGGTAGAAGGGGTAAGAGCGTTCCCAGAGGACGATCTCATCGAGCCTCATCGGGCCCTCGACGGGGTGGTCGATGTCGAATGCAGCCTCGGAATCAAGGAGCAGGGTAATGAGCAAGGCTCTTGCTGACAGGCCCCTGTAGGTCTGCGACGTATCAGAACAGCGTCCGCTGGTCAAGGAAAAAGGACGCCACCGAAAGCGAGAACCATCCGGGTGAGTACCTTGTGCAACTCAACACAGATGGGAGCGGAGAAATGGTACTCAGTCAACGGCTTCAAAAAGTGAACGGGGACGATGAGGCCGGGATTCAGATGATTCGTGTTCGGGAACCAACTTGCCAGCAGCTTGGGGAAGATCCGTTCGTAAAAAGCCTGTCGGCTTAGGTGCACCTCGGTCTTGTCCTCCGGTTGAAAGAAGTCGTAGGTCCTGGAGGAGAGGCATGAGAAACCCACAACACATCAGGGAAAACAGTAAACAGACCGATTGAGGAGCGGGGAGCAGCGGACTTCGTAGCCGGGGCTTGTCGTGGCATCATGCCGGGAAGGGGCTCAGGAAGGGGCTCAGGAAGGGGCTCAGGAAGGGGCTCAGGAAGGGGCTCAGGAAGGGGCTCAGGAAGGGGCTCAGGAAGGGGCTCAGGAAGGGGCTCAGGAAGGGGCTCAGGAAGGGGCTCAGGAAGGGGCTCAGGAAGGGGCTCAGGAAGGGGCTCAGGAAGGGGCTCAGGAAGGGGCTCAGGAAGGGGCTCAGGAAGGGGCTCAGGAAGGGGCTCTGGAAGGGGCTCTGGAAGGGGCTCAGGAAGGGGCTCAGGAAGGGGCTCAGGAAGGGGCTCAGGAAGGGACTCAGGAAGGGGCTCAGGAAGGGGCTCAGGAAGGGACTCAGGAAGGGGCTCAGGAAGGGACTCGGGAACGTCCTCGACGAGAATGATCACCTGGCGAGACCGAGTCCGTCTGCTAAGCATGGCATGACTTGCGTGCTTCCTCTGCATTTTGGCGGTTTCCGTGCGGGATACTCCAGGGGGTAACAGCCACTCTTTTCAAAACCAGGAAGTTCAAAATCAGACACAAGGAAAGCACTATTTCTCACGCCATCTCTCTGTTTTGTTCCCCTTGTAGGACGAACTACGGCTGGCACACGCTCTTCTCGGTGAACGGACCCACGCTGACGGGTTCCGCACAAGATAAAAGTTATGGTCGAACAATAGATCAACGGTCTTCTCGATGCGACTAGGCTCCAGGGGGTAATAGCCACTCTTTTCAAAAACAGGGACACATGGAAAGCGGGAAGAAGGTGGCGGAGAGAGATAGAGACAAAAAAAGTCTCGGGTTGTTTATGCGTTCCCAGTGAACTTGAAGAGACAGTCCCAATGGGCCGGAATCTCGCGGTAGCAGGTGTTGGTGCGGAACTTGTGGCACTGAATCGACCAGTCATAGGTCTTCCGTTCGTCTTCGGAGAGAGCGAGGTATTCACGTTCGCAAGCCTGGAATACCTTGGGGAACTGTTCTCCGTAGTAGTCAGTGAGTTCCAACATGGAACGGTCATGAAAACCTCCTTGACGTAGAAGGGGAAAGTGCGTTCCCAGAGGGCAAGCTCATCCAGCCTCATGTGGCCATCGACGGCACGGTCGACGCCGAATGCAGCCTAGGAATCCAGACACACAAGAATCATCAAGGCTCTTGAAGTCAGGAACTGGTAGGTCTTCTCGATATCAGCACTTTGACCGCAGGTCATCGAAAACAGGATTTTTCCGAAGGTGAGTCCCAACCGGTTAAGTACCTTGTGCAACTCAACACAGATGGCACCGGAGAGTCGGTACTCAGCCATGGTCTCGAAAAAATGAACAGGGACGATGAGACCGCGATTCAGATGGTTTGTGCTCGGGAACCAACTTGCCAGCAGCTTGGGAAAGATCCGTTCGTAAAATGCCTGTCGAGTGAGTTTCAACACTTCCTTTGTCTCCGATTGCCAGACGAGGTAGATCCTGGAGGAGAGGTTTTAAGGAACCCACAAGAGGTAAAACAGAAAAACAGACCGATTGAGGGGCGGGGGGGCGGTGTTCGACGACGACAGAGGCTGATGAGGACTCGAAGTTGTGGGAGGGACTGATGACGTGGAACTCGTGGCGGTGCGGGGCGTTCTGGGAGGCACGGAAGCTCGATCCGGAGCCACTGCTGGAGGCTTTGCAGTCGTGCTCGTGGCGGTGACCGGGGCTGCACGTGGGGTTCTGGGAGGCACGGAAGCCCGACCCGGAGCCACTGCTGGAGGCGTGGCAGTCGTGCTCGTGGCGGTGACCGGGGCTGCACGTGGGGTTCTGGGAGGCACGGAAGCCCGACCCAGAGCCACTGCTGGAGGCGTGGCAGTAGTGCTCGTGGCGGTGACCGGGGCTGCACGTGAGGCGGAGGACGCGACAGGGGCTGCACGTGGGGTTCTGGAAGGCACGGATGCCGGAGGCGGAGGCGTCTTGAGAGCAACGATTGAACCAGCAGCCGGCGGCGGCGGTGAACGCTGGGTTGCCAGGATCGATGTCGGGGAACGGGAGCGGACCTCTTGATAGCCGGGGGCCTGTGCTGGCGTCTTGGGCGGGATGGAGTCGGGCAGTTTCTTGGGAGGCGAACCCGCCCTCGGTTTCGGAGGAGGGGCAAGCGACGACGACGGAGGGGCGGTCCGGCGTTGGGGGCTGCTTTGAGGGCGTCGGAGGAGGGGCTGCGGTCTGCTCGGGTTCGGGGGTCAGCTCAGGTTCGGCGGGCTGCTCGGGTTCGGCGAGCTGCTCGGGTTCACCAGGGACGGACTGCTCGGCGGCTTCCGGTTCTGTGCCGGTTTGCTGTAGTTCGGACTGCGCCGGTTCGGGTTCTGAGGGTTCTGCGGGTTCGGTGGTGGTGGCCTGCACAGGGTCGGAGGTAGTCACCTCGGGTTCAGTTGTGGTGGTCTCCCCAGGTTCGATGGTGGTCTGCTCAGGCACGGGCTCGGTGGTCTGCTCTGGCACGGTGGTCTGCTCAGGCTCAGGGGCCTCGGGCTCGGCGGTGGGCGGCTCGGGTAGCACGCTCGCCCGCGCATGTTCGCTGCTGGAAGAATGCTCGGCTGATGGAATGAAGACGACTGGGTGCTGTTGATCGGCATCTTGGCTGGCATGTTGGATCTCCTCTTGTTCCTGTTCGGTCGCCTCGTGTTCCTGGCTGGCGCGTTGGGTCTCCTCTTGCTCAGCTTCATCTTCGGTGACAGTGTCCAGGCGAAGTGGCGAGGCCGGCGCTGCAGCGGCGGCGGATGACTTGGGTTCAGCGCGCGCACGTTTCCTCGAATGGCCTCGCGGTTCCTCCTCCGAGGAGTCATCCCGCGAGTGTGTGTGTGTCATACATGTTTGCAACATAGAGATGCAAAACTCCCGATTCCGGCCGAAGCCGGGGGGTAACATGACCCCCAGTCCCTCCCATGTCCCCCGCAATTCTGCGGGCAACTAGGGCTAGGGGCGGGGGCTATGGTGACAGGGAGAGGTAGAAAAGAACGGGGGGAGGGGACCAAGGAATAGGGTGGATCGAGGAGATAAATCAGGGAAAAGACTGAACAACGGGACAAAAGATTGAACCGAAAGGAACACAATTCCCTTACATTGGGACTTCTTGGGCGTTGGGCATCCGCGTCCCCATGTACCATCTGGTACTGGTGCGGAACACGAACATCGGGGCGTGTTGTTGGCGGATCCACCATCCAAAGTCCCGCCTCCGCGGCCCGTCCGGTCCCGCGGGCACTCGAGCCGCCCCGCTCCCCTTCAACCCCAGATCCGTGGGGCAGAGCGAGGCTCCCTTCGGCGTGGCAAGAAGCCCTTGCGCTGGGGCAGGGACAAGCGCAGGGGCAGCATGGGCAGGGGCAGCATGGGCAGGGGCAACATGGGCAGGGGCAACATGGGCAGGGGCAGGGGCAGGGGCAGGGGCAGGGGAGCCGCAGTGGGGGCTGGTGCATGCAGTGGGGGCTGGTGCAGATGCAGTGGGGGCTGCTGCAGATGCAGTGGGGGCTGGGGCGGCACCCTGGCGAACGGATTCCCGACCGGCGCGGGCTGCTGGTGGGCAACAGCAGGGCGCACAGCAAAGGATTGCTGTCAGCCTTCTCCTCAACCCTGTCCTTCTTCTTTGCTGGCGAAGGTTCAGGGGATGGCGGACGTGGCCGACTCGTACCACCTCCAAGCTGAAGCGGGGCAGCTGAGGGTCGATGCAATGTGCGGTCACTTTTCCGGGAGGCTGTTTGACAGTGCTCGGTGACTTTGGACACAGGCCGGATTGCGGCGAAGCAGTGGACGGGTTCACCGAAGCCACAGGTCGGGCGGGAACGGGGGTCGCCATCGATACTCGCGATACAGTAACGGGCTTGCTGGAAGACTCCAAATTGAAAATGGTGGCACCACAAATGAATTGAATCAATTGCGCAAGCTTTGGCAGCACAGAGATTGATCGCCCCCCGCCGACCGTAGAATGCTCAAACTGATGCGCTGAAGCAACTTGGTCGACGGGATGCGCTTCTCAGAGGCCACCAAATACCCAAAAAGTTTGCCAAACTCAGGGATCATGGTAGAAGTGAAGGAAAGACGGCTCAGCTGGTCCATGCTCCGGAAGATAGCTCGATGATCGTCGAGAGAGAACATGCTGTGTATTTGCGAGGGCGCAGGCGACAAGTTCAAGAAGAAAGGTTACTCGCGCCTTCGCGCCATGCGTTACACTCCGGGGGGGGCCGGGCCAAATGACCCGTATGGTGGCTCCTCCCGGCCGGGGCCCGCCTGGCGGGGCCGCCCAGTGATGGGTGTGGGTGATGGGGAGGGGTGCTCAGGGGCGGGTGGGGCGGGTCGTGGGCCCTGGGCGGCCGCTACGGCGTGGCCAGGGCGCGGGGCCCGCCGCGGCAGCTGCGCCGTTGCGCATGGTCATGAGCGCGAGGGCGTCCCGAACCAGAAGGGTCGAGACGGAGGAGAGGGCCCGCTGGAGGTCGGTTCGCGCGGCAGGGGTCGGCCGGTGTCAGCCGCGACAGGGCCTGGCATGTGGCCCGGGGCACGGTCCCTCGGGCCGACAAGATCACCGGCACCGCGCGGCAGGGCTGCCCGGTGGCCTCCGTGACGGCCTGGCAGAGGGCGACGTAGTGGGCCGCCTTGGCCGCCGCCCGCGCCGGCCAGTCGTGGGTCTGGCCAGTGATGGCCACGTCGAGCAGCCACCAGGTGCCGTCAGAGCCACGGGACTGCAACACCAGGTCGGGGTGCACGTCGCGGAGGGCGGCGGGGAGCTTGGCCAGCAGGGTGGGTGGGAAGGCGGGCGCACAGTTGGTTGCCGACACGCCCATATAATGCCGCGTGACCCAGTCGCGTTGCCCGCCGAACCAGGCCCAGAGTCGGCGGACCACACGGTCGTGGCGGGCCGTGTAGAAGTCGTGGTACCTGCCGCAGCCGGACAGCAGGTGGGACATGGTCTCGGGGCCGCCGTGGCAGAGTGGGCAGGTGACCCCACCGGGGGCGTCGCCGGCAGATGCTGAGGCCTTCCGCGCGTATCGGCACCGAATGGTTTGCAGGGTGGGGAAGGTGCCGAACAGCAGCCAGACGAGCCGGCGCACCTTCCAGTCGGGGCGGCCTGCTGGCGCCAGGCGGGCGCGGCCAGCTTTGCTCGAGGCCGTCCAGGGTGACCCCGAGGAGAATCGGCTGCGCCGGGGCCCAGCCGCGGGCCTCCTCCTCGCACTGGAGGGCCTGGCAGAATCCCCGGGCCACCGCGAGCGTGAAGGGTCGGGTGGGGTACGGCAATGGGGCGTCCTTGGGGCCCGAGGGGCGGAAGGGCATCTCCGGCGGGCAGGCCAAGCCCTGTTGGATGGGGGTGGCGGGCCGGCCTTGTCGGTGGGCGGGCTGCCGCGGCCTCGCCGGCCAGCCGGTCGGCCTGCAAATTGCCCCACAGGTGGGGGCAGCCGGGGCCACCGCGTCCACGTGGGAGGGCACGTGATGGCAGAGGAGGCGCGGCCACCGGGAGACCAGCTCGTCCCGGAGTCGGAGGACCTCCTGCTGCGACTGGGTCAGGCAGGTGGCGCGGCACAGGGCACCGAGGGCGTACTCGCTGTCCGACAGCAGCAGCACGCACCGGTCTCGGCCGACCCGCTCCCGGCCGAGGAGGTCGATGGCCAGCCGGATGGCCTCGATCTCGGCCTGGGCGTTGCTTGTGGGCCACTGGAGGGTGCGGCGCAACGACAGTGCGCGGCCGTCGGGGTGGATCAGGACCGCGGCGGCGCCCCCGCGGAGCTGGCCCTCAGGGCCGCACTCGAAGGACCCGTCGGTGTAGACCTGGATGGCATCGGCGGGCATGGCGCGGAGGACATCGACAACTTTCATCAGGCGCAGCTCCTTGCGGCGCGCGGGCTCGGGGTCACTGCCCCGGCAGCGGGGAACAGTCGGCCACCCCGGATCAGGTGGTTGGTCAGCAGCCACCCGCCCTGGCCCCGCGCCAGAGTGAACGAGTGGCGTGTCTGCGCCTCGGCCAGCCACTGCCAGAGGCTGCGTGGGGGTGGGGCCACGAGCCCCTTTGGTGGGGCGGCGGCGGGCGGGTTGCGGGGATATCGTGGGTCGGGCGGCGGCCGCCAGGCCCGGGCCATGGCGTTGGGGCGCTCCCACTGGGCGATGAACTGGCCGTTGGGGGGCGGGGTGAGGAGCCGGGCGATCAGGCAGAGGTGGGCTTGGCGCAGGGAGGCCTCGATCCTCGGGAGGCCCGGGCCTTGGCCGGCAAGGAAGAGGAAGTCGCGCGGGACACCCGGGAAGAAGCGTTTGTCGGTCCTCAGTGGGCGACCCGTGAGCCATGCGGAGGCGTACCGGGCCAGGTCGTCCTCGAGGGCGCGGCACTGCTCCGTCGATGGACAAATCGCCGTCATGCCATAGAGTAGCGTCGGGAAGGCCCATTCCCTGACGCACTCGATTTTCGCCAGGGGCGGCAGAGCGCAGGCATGGATGCGGGCCAGCCGGTCGTTCCAGGAGGCCGTGATGCGCTGGAGGTGGTCGTCCCAGGAGCCGTCGAAGCGCACGGTGTATCCCAGGTAGGTGTAGGTGGTGGTGTCGCCCATGGCCGGGATGGGCTGACCTTGGAGCTGCAGGAGGAAGCCCGGCTGGGCGTGGCCCTTGTCGGCGGCCAGGATGGCGCATTTCTTCGCATTCAGGCGCAGCCGGGCCCAGGCCAGGAAGGCCTCCAGCCTGGCGCAGAGCACCCGCAGGGCCGCGTCGCTGGCGGCGGTCACCACGAGATCGTCGGCAAAGGCCTGGCAGCTGGCGGCGGTGGTGGGGTCCCCGGCCAGGCCGGCACCCAGCGGGCCCAGGGTCGGGTCGGGCAGCTCGAGCCAGCGGAGGAGCGGATCAAGGGCGAGGAGGAACACCACCGGGCTCAGTGCGTCGCCTTGTTTGACCCCCTTTCAAGAGCGATTGGGGAGGGGCTCGTCGGGGCGGCCCCGGTCGTAGCAGTCCCGCCAGGTCATGGAGAGCCCCTGGTAGAGCTCGAGGATGGCCGCCTGCAGGTGGCCGGGGATGCCGGCCAATCTCAGGCCTTTCCGGATGACATACGCTTCCACCGACCCGAAGGCATTCGTCAAATCCAGAAAAAGTAGGCGCAGAGGGTCCCCGGCCACCCGCCGGCTCTCCATGGTGGCCAGCAGGGTGCTGACGTGGAGCAACGGGCCGAGCGCCGGCGCGAAGCCGTGCTGAGAGGGCGAGTCGGCCCGGATGGCCGAGGAAGTCCGTGAGGCGGTGCGCCAGGATGCCGCTGTACAGTTTGGCCAGGACGTCGCACAGGGCCACGTGGCGCCAACTCGAGACGGCCGTGGGGTCCTTGCCTCGCTTCAGGAGCAGCACGGCCGTGCTCGCGCGCCAGCGGGCAGGGGTGGACTTGGTCTGCCAGCAGGCACGGAGGAGAGCCACCAGCGCGCCGAGGAGGGCCGGGTCCTTGACTAGGTGCTTGAGGGCGTCGATGCCGGCCCCGTCGCTGCCAGGCGCGGTGTGGGGTGCGGCCTTGCCGACCTGGTCGACCACTTCTTGCTCGGAAATGTCGGCTCGAGGGCCGCCGCCTCGGCCGGGGTGAGGGGCGGGGTTGTCGCTGCCAGGGTCGCCCACGGGATGCCGGGGTGGGAGGCTCGGGGCCACCAGAGGCGGCCTCACGGCTGTGGTGCTCGTTGAGCTGTTGCCAGGAGATGGGGCAGGGCGGCCGCTGGGTGTCGCCGGCCAAGGTGGCAAAGAATCTGCGCCTGTTCTTGAAGAACAAAGACAACTGTTGGCGCGCGGCCGTGCGGGCAGCTGCGGTCCGTGTCCGGACTCGGGCCGTGGCCAGGTTCGCCCGGGCCTTGCGCCAGGAGAGAAGGAGGCGAGGGGGTGCGTGCTGGGGACGGCGCGTCGCGTGGCCCAGTGCGCGCAGCCGGATCTGGAGGCGGCGCACCCGCTCGCGGGCGGCCCGCAGTGGCCCCGAGGTACCTGCGGGGCGCGGGGGCCTGGTGGGTGGGGGCGCCTGGCCGGAGTCCGCTGGGCCAGGACGGGGATGACTGCCTCGAGGATGGCCTCCGGGTCGGTCAGGGTGGCAGCGGCCCGGAGCGAGGTGCGCTCCTGGTCGGAGAGCGCGGCTGCCTCGGGCCTGGGAGGGCGACGCTGCCGGAGGGGTCCCTGCTGAGGTTGTCGATGAGGAGCCTCGGCCGGCGGTTGGGGCCTCGGGTGGGAAGGTGTGGAGAAGGGGTCCATGTGTCACCGTGCAGCCGGTTACGGCCGTGGCGAGGTCGGTGCGGATCGGGGCGACAAGATGCAGGTGAGCACGGTGGAGCTTGAGGCGAGCGAGGAGGGAGCAGAGGGCCCCTACAGTCTGTTTGACGGTGACGGGTTTGCGGAAGCCGCAGCCAGAGTCCGGGCGGTGCAGGAGGTCCTCCAGCTGCCTGATCTGCTCCAGCGGGGGGCCCCAGCACGCGGCCAGGAGGTGCCACCGGTGGCCCTGGGTCTGCTGTGCGCCCCCGGCGAGCAGGCCGTTGTGCTGGAGGACCCGGTGGGTGAGGTTGACAGTCGTTCCGACATACACATGGCGTCTTCGGTCGGAGAGCAGGTACAGGGTGGGTACCTTGCCCTCCATGCTCGTGTGGCGGGGTGGCCCGGTCGGGGTGTTGGGTGCTTGGCGGGAGAGGTGGAGGCAGCTGGTGGCGGCCGCGCACTGGGAGGGGTGGCTGGCTCCAGGGTGGTGGCGGGGCGGGGGACCAGGCACCGGACCCGACTTGTCGGTGGTCCCCGACTTAGTGGCGAAAGGGGCGGCCATCGGCAAGGGTGAGCTGGGCCATGGGCATGCTGTTGGGAAGGATGAATACGGTCTCGGGGGGGTAGCCCATGGCGTTTGTCGGTGGGAGAGTGCTCGCTGGTCCGCGCATCCCGGGGCGGATCGGTCGCACAGTTCTGGCTCGGGCGTTCCTCAGGGGTTGGAGAGCCTCCACCTGTGCCCAGGTCAGTGGGATCCCCGTGGGGCCTCGGCGGCGGGATCCCCTCGGGCTCGCCGCCTTCTCTGCGTGGCACCGCGAGGCCCAGTCTCGGCCTCGTCGGTCCCGGCCTCGTCGTCGGTCTCGGTGTTCTCCGCGCGGATGGCCGTTGCCCCGCGGGTGTGGCCGCCGCCGCCCGCTGCAACCCCGCCCGCCCGAGGCGGGCGCCCCTGCCGCCGTGGGGCTGACTGTTGAAGGCGCTTGCGGGAGTCGTGGGCTCGTCGCCTCTGGCGGGAGGTTGAGCCGCGCCGCCGTGGCCTTCGACCAGGCCACACGTGTGCTCGCGCCGGCTCGGGCCGCCGTGGCATCCTCCAGCGAGGAGAACACCGCCCAAGCTTGGCCCTCACGGGAGGTTCGGACTGCGGTGGGGGCAGGGGTGAGGCCATCCGGGGCTCCGTCGGGGAAGTAGAGCTCGAACGGGCCCCTCGGCCTGTGGCCGGCCGGTCGGTGTCCCCTGTTGGCGTGCCGGGTGTGTGTCGGCGACGGCGGGCCTCCACGCGAATGCCGAGGCGCTCGGCAGTTGACTTGGCCCACATCGCCTTCCGGGTGGCCGTCTGCATCGCCGATTCGGCTTCGGCGCGGCTCGCGAAGGACGCCCACGTCCACCCCTGCGGCTCCAGACAGCGACGGGCTTGGGCCCCTTGTCCATCTCCTGGCGGCCCCGGGGTAGAAGATCACGAAGTCCTCGCTGCTGCGGGGCCGGTTGTGGTTGAGCGGTGCGCCCGTGTGGTCCTGGTGTTCCTCCTCGGGCGTGTTGGTGGTGGCCTGGTCGCTCGGGGAGGGGCTGACGTCTGCGGGTGAGGCGGGCCGGTCGACGGGAGGGGCAAGGAGCTGCTCCCTGGGCCGGCCTGCTGGGCCACTGGGGTGGGGTGGGCGGGGGCCGACGGGGCTGGGTCGGGTCGCTCTCTGCGTCACGGACTGCTGTCGGGGCCGATGGTGCTGCTGAGGTGGGTGGAGTAGCCGGGGTGGGCAGTGCCGCTTGGTCGTGAGACGGGATGGGGTGGGCGCCGGAGCTGCTGCCCAGGGGCCGCCTTGAGAATCGTTGCGGCGGTGGTGACATCCCTCTCCACCACAAAACAAGGAGGCGGAGGCCCTCCTCGACGTCACTCGTTGTGACCTCGGTCCTCCTCGTCCCGGAGAGGTCGAAGAGGGCCCCGTCGTTGGTCCTGAAAATGGCCGTTTCGTGGCCAGTGGTGGGGAGCCAATGTGCCTCAGCCCCCGACGAGGCGGAAGCTCGGCCAGCCCTCCCGTTCCAGGCGTCCCGTCTTGAACGCACGTGCAATGACACCCGCGAGCTTGTCCACCGTGACGACCAGCACCGGGGCAGGCTTGACGGCCGACAGTTCCCGCAGCTGGCCACCGCAGGAGCACTTGTCAACTCGCAGGGGTCCAGGCTGCTCGCCAGCAGGAAGGTGCTCTCGGGGTCTCCCAGGATGTCGCCGCTCCGCACTTCGCGCACAGAGAAGTCCCCGCGACGAGGCTCGGAACAAGTCTGGCCTCCTTGCGGCGGAGAGCACCGCGAGCATGAGTTCCGAGGCGTCCGCGTAGGCGCCCCGCCGGGCCCCTGATGTGCGGCATGTCTCGGCTGACGGCGGTCACCACAGGCCGAATGTCCACCGCCGTCGTTGTTGAGGGGTGCGCCGCCGCGGCGACGGCCGCCCCGATGACCTCGGAGGACGGTGTGCCCCGAAGCGACGCCTCGACTGGGCCGGGGCGCGAAGGCGAAGGCCGGCCAGGCACCGTCGCCGCGTACGCGCACGACTGGCCGTCGTCATTCGTCACCCCGGCCGGGATCCGCCGCTGAGGCGAAGGCGGTGGTTCTGGTGTGGCCAGGGGACGGTGTCCAGAGCTTGATCGGGTGGACGGTCGAGTCGCCGCGGCGAGGCGGAGGAGGTCCCCGAGCGTGAGAGCCTTGCCGTGTCGACGAAGTGCGCTGATCAGGCCCTCCGTCTGTCCGGCTCGCTCAACTTGCCGCGGGGCACGATGCGCCGAGGCCACGCAGGCAAGACCAGTACCAGTCAGCCGGCACTTGCCACAGGATGTCGTCGAGCACGTCGTCGGGCGCGTTGGGTTCGAGCAGGGTCTCGATGTCCTCGCCTGAGATGAGGGGGATGGGGGGCAGCGACTTGCTGGGCGGTGGTGTATGGGTGGCGCTGCTCTTGTCGGTGAGCGGACGACCCGCCGCTGCCCGTGGCCTCTGAGGCCTCGTCGAGCGGCGGGGGGAGCTGGGCCTGCTGCTGCTGGGCCTGCTGCTGCTGGCCTGCTGCTGCTGCTGCTGGGCCTGCTGCTGCTGGGCTGCTGCTGGGCCTGCTGGGCCTGCTGCTGTTGCTGCTGCCGCTGCCGCTGCCGCCGCCGCTGCTGCTGCTGCTGCTGGGCCTGCTGCTGCTGGGCCTGCTGCTGCTGGGCCTGCTGCTGCTGGGCCTGCTGCTGGGCCTGCTGCTGTTGGGCCTGCTGCTGCTGTTGCTGGGCTTGCTGCTGCTGGGCCTGCTGCTGCTGTTGCTGGGCCTGCTGCTGCTGTTGCTGGGCCTGCTGTTGCTGGGCCTGCTGCTGCTGGGCCTGCTGCTGCTGGGCCTGTTGCTGTTGGCCTGCCGCTGCTGGCCTGCCGCTGTTGGACCTGCTGCTGGCCTGCTGCTGGGCCTGCTGCTGCTGGGCCTGCTGCTGGGCCTGCCGCTGTTGGGCCTGCTGCTGCCTGCTGCTGCTGCTGGGCCTGCTGCTGGGCCTGCTGCTGCTGGTGTGGCTGCCTCGGGCTGTTCTCGTTGCGCGTCTGCTGGGTCGGCGGCAGCCGTGGCACACCGCGAGTCCCCGGACTCGGAGGGTGGTCTTCAGGCTCCTTGCTGTGAGAAGGGAGGGCCGGGGCCAGTGGTTCTTGGGAGGGGAGGAACAGGCCTCGGGAGACACTAGTTGCGCCAGAGCTCACTTCGGGCTCGTCCGGGGAGCCGAGACCGGTGGGCTCCATCCCCATAAGTGGGGAAGAGACGACTCGAAGTCGAAAAGGGCTACGGGCCCGGCCGGGGTCGAACCCGGGTCACCAGCACTGCAGTGGAGCGCTCTCCTGTTGAGCCAACTTCGAGTTGCATTGAGGGGCTGTGGGTCCGTCGCTCTTTCTCGGGTCCCGGGGCTGCTCCCCAGCGGGGCCGGACCCGGCGGCGGAAGCCGGTGGTGTGATAGTAGTTATAAAGGAGAGTTCTGAGACAAGCGATTTTCACACACAATTTTTCACGCTTGCGTTGATATTTGAGGCAAAAATTTCTTCAGAACAAAATCTTTTTCTCATTATATTTTATCGAAAAGGAGCATTTTATTTTATCAGCTTTGAATGATTTAAGCATTAATTTTCTCGAGCTACAAACGTTATTTGAGGCAAAAATCGAATTCTTCAGAGCAAAATCTTTTTCTCAATGTTTTAAGTAAAACGAGCATTTTATTTTAATCAGCTTGGAATGATTTAAGCATCAATTCATTCGAGCTACAAACGAAATTAGAGGCAAAAGCGAATTCTCCATGCATTTTCAATTTTTTTCCATTTTTTGTCCCAGAAATTATTTTGCCATTTTTGTCAAATCAAACAATTCAATCATCTTAAGCATCAAACGAAAGAGAATTCAATCAGAAACAGCTTATCTCTTCATTCAAAATAAAATTGTGACAAAAGTGCTTTTCAAAAGTGATCATTAAATAATGCATCAATCTTAAGTAAATAATGCATTCTTTTTGATTGAATCATCGAATATAATTGATTCTAAGAAAATGGAAAAGTATGACAAAATGATAAAACAATATGAAATTTGATTTCAGCACCGAGCCCTTAAAGCGAAAATTTACTCAGCTTTGACATGAATTGAAAGAGAAATCAATCAGATTTACCTTCTATTTCAAAGAGATAAAAACAGCGTTTCATCATTTGAGCTCTGAGTGTTTTAAGAGGATAATTCAATGAGCTACTGAGGCTAACTCAATGAAATAGTGAACGAGTGATAGCAGTTGATTAACATGTAAAGGTATTTGAAGAAAAAATAATTATCTATAGTTAGTATATAGAGAATGAATTGTGATAAGCATCCAGTTAAGATTGATAGGGCGCTATTTGAACTCCTACAGGAGTTGATTAAGCTTCATGGTGATGAATATTTCACTACAATAAC
>JAPMOS010000315.1:0-29893 GCA_027972325.1 Paratrimastix pyriformis | reverse complement strand
CGAACACGACACATTCTTGCCCCCCCCCCACCACACACACACACACACACAGCCGCAGTTCTACAAAGTGCGGGCCCGGCTTGACGAGTCCGGGGACGACCACCGGATCCGGTACAACGTGGTCGGCATGCCCACATTCACATTCGCCGAGGACGCCGCTGCCAAGTTGCGCGAGATTAAGGAGTACATTCGACTTGGGGCAGGGGGAGGTGCCGCACCATTAGCGGGCAGCACCACCGCGGGGGGCGGGTTTGTTGGCTAAAAACCCCAAAAACGCGATGGGGGAAGAGAGGGGGGTGGGCTGTAAATTCCCCAGCTCGTCTGGGTCGTTCTGGTGGTGGTGGTGGTGGTGGTGGTGGTTTTTTTGGGGGTCGAAGATCCTTGCGGTGGGGCTTCCTTTGATCCTGATGAGGGCTGTGGGTTTTCGGGGGGTCGATGATCATCTGCGGTGGGGTTTCCTGATCCGGATGAGGCGAAAGCAGGGGGTTGTTTCGGATTTGCGAGGTTTTCTCCAGTGCGATTCTGTCGTCTTCGGGGGCTGACAAGATCATTGCTTGTGGGGGCTTCCTGTTGGGTCATCCGTTTCTCCTGGGGGTGGATGTGATCTTAATGATGGTTGTCGTCTGCGCGCCCACTCAAGCATAAACAAAGTCAGCCAGTCTCGCCGCAAGTCCTCTTCCTTCCCCCATATGGGGGCGACCCATTGACCAAGTCAAAAAAACAAACAGAAAAAACAGAAAAAGTCAAAAGAAACAGAAAATTGTGGTTCAGCGCGCAGCAGAACAAATCATCCGAGAATCGTATCGGCTCATCGGGCCGCCGTGGCCGTGGCCGTGGCCGTGGCCGTGGCCGTGGCCTGCCCCACCTGATGCGTCTGTTGTTGTTGTTGTTGCTGCTGCTGCTGCTGTGCCTTCTGAGCCCGAACAAAAGCCAGCAAGGCCTCCATCTCCACGGCTCGTTTGGCCTCCTTCTCGGTCTCGTACTGCCGCAGCCGGCTGTCCTGCTCGCTCTTCGTGAGCTTGTGCTGCCGGTTCGACCAAAACATCTGGTCGTAATCGTAGGAGCAGAGCTGGTTGGCCTCGTGGTCCTTGTACCGGCGCCGGGCCTTTTTGTAGAATGAGCGATACTCGGGGTTGGTCGGCTCGAGTTCCATTACCCGGGCGGCATCGGCAAAGGCTGCCGCCCAGTCGGTGTTGCTTGCGTGCACCTGGGCTCGTCTATGCAGGAGCCGCCAGGGGGAGATCCACGAGCGGAAAAAAGAGAAAGCACAAACCGGTAAAAACATTCAGCGTTTGTGCCACCTGTGAGCTTAATCGCCAGAGTTGCCGAGGTCACGGCCAGCTCCATCCGATACATCTTCGGGGGAGATTCGGATTCCGTCGAAAAGGAGAAAAAAGATCGGACCTCAGCCCACGTCGTGGCAAGCCTCATATGAGCTTGCCAATTCTCTGGCTCCAAAGTGGCTGCAGTCAAATACATTTGGAGAGCATGTCGAAAATATCGTTTTTGAGAATAAGTATCCCCTTGTGAAATGTACGCTGAAGCGCTCATTCAATGGACCAATACTAAAAAGAGAAAATAGCCGTCAACCGGGCTGGGAAAAAGGAAAACCATCGCCGGACCCGGGACCACCTACCGAATTTAGCAGCTCGAGCCGTTTGGGTTATCAATGCAAAAGGAAAAGAAGGGAAAGGCCAAGAAAGCTCAAGGTTCAGAGGAGAATTTGCCGACTCGAAAGCATCCCAAAGGTTCCGGTGATACACCCGTTCCTGAGAACACCAAAAGGGCACGCCAGGAGAATCTCGAAAAGTCAAAGGCGAACTCTCCGGCTCCGGCTCCTTCTGCCCCTGAGACCCCGTCTTCGGGGCCAGCTCGTCCCTCTCGGGAAATGATGGAGGCCCTCCGTCCCTTCACAAGAGTGCTCAACACATGCACCGTCTCCGATTTCGCCGCCCACATCCCCATGGTCTGTGTTGGCTGTCTGCCAACCGGTTGCACACGTCCACGACCTTGTATTTTTCAGGTGAAAGAGTTGCTGATGCTTCCGATCGCCGAACTTTCTCCAGCCTTGAACAATGTCATTCTGAAGGCTGCAACCCTGGGTCAGACCCCCCTGCCGCTTGTGGCGAGCATGTCCGGGTACATTGTGGCACTGCACTGCGCCCACGGTTCAAGTTCCATCGGAATCAACTTCATTGAAACCGTGTGCACCCGCATTCAGACCCGATTTCTGGTTTCCGGCGGCGGCCAGGCGGCTCCCGCCCCGGTCAATGAGAACCCCCTGGCGGCACTGCTCTCCGCGGGTGCCGAGGCGGGCACGTCGCGCCATAACGAGGAAGGCCGGCGGCTGGCGGTGGTTCTTGGCTCGTTGTATGTCTACGGGCTGATCGGGAGCAGACTGGTCACGGGGCTTCTTGAGCGTCTGATGAAAGGCACCCAGGAGGGGACTTCAACCCCGGGCGCATCATCCCCGCTGGCCGAGCGGCCGGCCCACGTGCTGATGGCCCTGGCCTTGCTGAGCAGCTGCCTGCATCGGCTTCGGAAGGACGATCGGGCGGGGCTGGGGCAGGTGGCCATCCTGGCGTTTGCGCCGGAGGCTGCGGAGGATCAGAAGAAGGTCTGATGGATGATGGTTTGATGGTGGTGGTGGTGATGATGATTGGATGATGATTGGATGATGGATGATGATGATGACGATTGGATGATGATGATGATGATGAT
Organism: Paratrimastix pyriformis; assembly: GCA_027972325.1. NCBI lineage: Eukaryota > Preaxostyla > Paratrimastigidae > Paratrimastix > Paratrimastix pyriformis. The sequence continues at coordinate 27,172 of JAPMOS010000315.1, read as the reverse complement.
GATGATGATGGATGATGATGATGACGACGACGACCCGGATGCACATCGCATGAGCGCCTGACACACATCGCATTTCTGCGCAGGGCACACGACACGCACACACACACAAATCACCAATCATCCCAAGCTTATATTTCTGTCTCCTGTCCCACCCCAGCACACCGTCACACCTGGGGGACAACACCACAAAGCCTCACCGCCTCTTTCCTGTCCCATCCCCCCCCCTCCCCATTCCCACACATCCATCCCCAATTCCAGTCTGCCGCCGCGTCCGACGACGTGCTCCGGTCGCAGTTTTTCTACGAGACGCTGCAGCAGGTGCTGCTGCCCGATGTCCCTGCCAGTGCTTCGGGGATGACGCGCCGTGCTGCCCGTGCCGCCTCCAAGGTCTGATGATGATGATGATGATGATGATCATGATGATCATGATGATGATCATGATGATCATGATGATGATCATGATGATCATGATGATGATGATGATGATGATGATGATGCCTGCCTCGCATGCACACGCACACACATTGGCAGGGGCCCAAGAGTCTGCCCATTCGGGTGGTATCGTCTTCGTCTTTTCTGACTCTGTTCGACACAGACGCACACACACATCACACCCATCTCCAGGGGGCCCAAGAATAATATGCCCAATCGGGCGGCATCGTCTTCCTCTTTTCTGACTCTGTTCGACACACATGCACACGCAAACACATTTGCAGGGTGCCCAAGAATCTGCCCAATCGGGCGGTATCGTCAGCGCCGAGTCGGAGGACATCCGACGGGCGCAGGATATTGTGGTGCACACCCCGGGCTGTTCCGACCCCGAGATGCTGGATGTGACCTGGGAGCAGATCACGTCGCATGATAAGAAAGGTCCGGCATCATCATCCGTCATCCGTCATCATCATCCGTCATCCGTCATCATCATCATCATCATCATCATCATCATCATCATCATCATCATCATCATCATCATCATCATCATCATCATCATCATCATCATCATCATCATCATCATCATCATCATCATCATCATCATCATCATCATCCAGTCATCATCATCATCATCATCATCATCATCATCATCATCATCATCATCATCATCATCATCATCATCATCCAATCATCATCATCATCATCCAATCATCATCATCATCATCATCATCCAGTCATCATCATCCAGTCATCATCATCAGCATCAGCATCAGCATCAGCATCAGCATCAGCATCAGCATCAGCATCAGCATCAGCATCAGCATCATCGTCAGCAGCATCATCCAATCCAATCATCGCCATCAGCACCATGACCACCATCATACCGCCCTCAGACCATCACCAGGCACTCTCCTCAACTGCTTTGTCCTTCTCAACGACATGGCCCTCCCAACCCATACCCAACCAGGCCGCTGGTGGCTGGTGGGGATGACCTACGAGACCCAGGCACCGACCCTCTCCCCGGTGCTGATGTCCGGTCGGGACGCCACTGCCAATCCCGAGGCAACAGCCACAACAGCCACGGCAGCCGGCGGCACGGCGGACACCCAGCAGGCTATCGCCGCCAGCCCGGCCAAGGTGGCGGCCCTGGCACGCGAGCTGCGCATGAGCACAGCCGGTCTGTGTGTGTCTGCGTGTGTCTGGGCACCAACTGTGTGTCTGTGTGTGTCTGCGTGCGTCCTCTGCCTGTGCCTGTGCCTGTGCCTGTGCCTGTGCCTGTGCCTGTGCCTGTGCCTCTGCCTCTGCCTCTGCCTGTGCCTCTGCCTCTGCCTCTGCCTGTGCCTGTGCCTGTGCCTGCGCCTGTGCCTCTGCCTCTGCCTGTGCCTGTGCCTGTGCCCCTGTGTCTGTGCCTGTGCCTGTGCCTGTGCCCCTGTGCCTGTGCCTGTGCCCCTGTGCCTGTGCCTGTGCCTGTGCCCCTGTGTCTGTGCCTGTGCCTGTGCCTGTGCCCCTGTGCCTGTGCCTGTGCCCCTGTGCCTGTGCCTGTGCCTGTGCCCCTGTGTCTGTGCCTGTGCCTGTGCCTGTGCCCCTGTGTCTGTGCCTGTGCCTGTGCCTGTGCCCTGTGCCTGTGCCTGTGCCTGTGCCTGTGCCTGTGCCTGTGTCTGTGTCTGTGTCTGTGCCTGTGCCCCTGTGCCTGTGCCTGTGCCTGTGCCTGTGCCTGTGCCTGTGCCTGTGCCTGTGCCTGTGCCTGTGCCCCTGTGCCTGTGCCTGTGCCCCTGTGCCTGTGCCCCTGTGCCTGTGCCTGTGCCTGTGCCCCTGTGTCTGTGCCTGTGCCTGTGCCTGTGCCCCTGTGCCTGTGCCTGTGCCTGTGCCTGTGCCTGTGCCTGTGCCTGTGCCTGTGCCTGTGCCCCTGTGTCTGTGCCTGTGCCTGTGCCTGTGCCCCTGTGCCTGTGCCTGTGCCCCTGTGCCTGTGCCTGTGCCTGTGCCCCTGTGTCTGTGCCTGTGCCTGTGCCTGTGCCCCTGTGCCTGTGCCTGTGCCCCTGTGCCTGTGCCTGTGCCCCTGTGTCTGTGCCTGTGCCTGTGCCTGTGCCCCTGTGCCTGTGCCTGTGCCCCTGTGCCTGTGCCTGTGCCTGTGCCCCTGTGTCTGTGCCTGTGCCTGTGCCTGTGCCCCTGTGCCTGTGCCTGTGCCCCTGTGTCTGTGCCTGTGTCTGTGCCTGTGCCCCTGTGCCTGTGCCTGTGCCTGTGCCTGTGCCTGTGCCTGTGCCTGTGCCCCTGTGCCTGTGCCTGTGCCTGTGCCTGTGCCTGTGCCTGTGCCTGTGCCTGTGTCTGTGTCTGTGTCTGTGCCCATGTGTCTCTGTCTGCCTCTGCGTGTCTGTTTCTGTGTGTCTGTGTCTCTTCGATTTTGTCAAAGTTGCTGATGATGATGAGGACTCGGATCCGTTTGAAAGGGAAATGAGCACAGCCGGTCTCTGCGTCTGTGTCGTCTGCGTGTGCAGAGGCGTGATATGTGGCGTCAGAGACCCTTTCTGTTCGACTGATCAGTCCCTTTGCTCCATCACACACACACACCACTCCGTCGCGCCTGCCGTCTGCTGCTGCTGCCGCCCCGATGACCCTCCTCGCGCCCAGCTCGGCGAGCCATCCTGACTGCCCTCGTCACGGCCGTCGATTGCGATGTCTGCATTCCCCGCTGCCTCGCCTTTCATCCAACAAGACACACAAACACACACACCCATGCGTTCTTGTGTCATCACGGCCGTTGATTGCGATGTCTACAGATGCCCCGCTGCCTTCCATCCAACAAGACACACAAACACGCGTTCTTGTGTCATCACGGCCGTCGATTGCGATGTCTGCAGATGTCCCGCTGCAAGACACACAAACACGCGCACACACATGCGTTCTTGTGTCATCACGGCCGTCGATTGCGATGCTTTCATCCAACGAGACACACACACACACGCACAACGAGACACATAAACACGCACACCCGTGCGTTTCTTGTGTCGTCGCGGCCGTCGATTGCGATGCTTTCATCCAACAAGACACACAAACACACGCACACACATCCGTTCTTGTGTCATCACGGCCGTTGATTGCGATGTCTGCAGATGTCCCGCTGCCTTCCATCCAACAAGACACACAAACACACGCACACACATGCGTTCTTGTGTCATCACGGCCGTTGATTGCGATGTCTGCATTCCCCGCTGCCTCGCCTTTCATCCAACAAGACACACAAACACACGCACACACATGCGTTCTTGTGTCATCACGGCCGTCGATTGCGATGTCTACAGATGCCCCGCTGCCTTCCATCCAACAAGACACACAAACACGCGCGCACATGCGTTCTTGTGTCACGGCCGTTGATTGCGATGTCTGCAGATGCCCCGCTGCCTCAGCTTTCATCCAACAAGACACCGGTTGTTGAGGATGCGAATAAGTCAGTCCCTCATCTGATAAGCACACACACACACACACACACACACACTCTTCTACCTCTCTGGTTTTTGTTTTATTTTCCCGTTACTTCGTTCCTTCTTTACACGACACACACACACACACACACACTCGTTCTTGTGTGTTTCGGATGTGAATATGTCAGTCCCTCATTTGACACCACGTACACACGCACCCGTGTTTTAGGATGCGGCGGATAAAATCCAGCGGATGGGCCTGAAGGGCGGCGATGCACGCGACGTGGCTGCGGTGGTGGTGGCCTGTGCTGGACAAGAGAAATTCTACAATCCATATTACGCCCATGTGGCCTCGCTGCTATGCAGGGCGAACCGGGGGCATATGCGGTCTGTGTGGCGCCCCAGTGATTCCAGCATCATCATCATCATCATCCAAACCATCATCATCATCCAAACCATCACCATCATCCAAACCATCACCATCATCCAAACCATCATCATCATCCAATCATCATCATCATCATCATCATCATCATCATCATCATCATCATCATCCAAACCATCATCAGCATCAGCATCAGCATCATCATCATCATCATCATCATCATCATCATCATCATCATCATCGTCATCATCATCATCATCATCATCATCCTCCTCCTCCTCCTTTCCGCGATCCCCTCCCCCACCCAAGGTCCTTCACCAACACCCTTCGCGACGCCCTCCGCGACCTTTCCAAGGCCAAACCGCCAGCCCGCCGGGTGGTCCACACGGCACGCCTCGCGGCGACCCTCATCGCGACCGACGCAGCCCCGCTCAATATCGCCACGGCATTCACGGAGCTCGGCGTTGACCCTGAACTGGCCGCCATGGCCGCGGGTGCTGGTGCTGGTGGTGAGGTCGGTGACTCAGTGTCAAATACACACATGCTCTCTCTGTCAATGTTCCAATGTGTCGGTATGATGCCTTCTTGCCTGTGTCTCTGGCCGCAGGCTGGTGTTGGTCAACCCCCGCTCCAACCCGACAACACATAAACCGACACACATTAACCCGACACATATGAACCCGACACATGAACCCGACACACATTAACCCGACACATTAACCCGACACATATTATCCCGACAACACACATTAACCCGACACATATTATCCCGACAACACACATTCACCCGACAACACACATTATCCCGACAACACACATTCACCCGACAACACACATTTCCCCGACACACATTAACCCGACACACATTTCCCCGACACACATTAACCCGACACACATTAACCCGACACACATTTCCCCGACACACATTTCCCCGACACACATTAACCCGACACACATTTCCCCGACACACATTTCCCCGACACACATTAACCCGACACACATTTCCCCGACACACATTAACCCGACACACATTAACCCGACACACATTTCCCCGACACACATTTCCCCGACACACATTAACCCGACACACATTTCCCCGACACACATTTCCCCGACACACATTAACCCGACACACATTAACCCGACACACATTTCCCCGACACACATTAACCCGACACACATTTCCCCGACACACATTTCCCCGACACACATTTCCCCGACACACATTAACCCGACACACATTAACCCGACACACATTAACCCGACACACATTAACCCGACACACAGGACGACGGCCCCAACAACGCCGATCCGGAGGAGTCCGACCCTGATGAGGACGACTTCTACGGGGCCGAGGACGCCGATGTCCAGCGAAACCAGCGCGAACGTGACCGTCGACGTCAGAAGAAACGCGAACGGCAGGCCAAGCGGCCCGCCCGGCCCCCGCCCAGCGCCCCGCTCCAGGCCCTGGTCAACCAGTCGGCCGAAGGTGCCGCGGCCAACCTCTCAAAGCACGCATTTCTCTATGTCCAGGTATTGCTTGCAGCCTGCTGCATGGCGCGACCCCTGGACGGGGTCCTGCGGGCCGTGGCTCGCCTGCAGCCGGCCCAGCGCGTGTTTTTGGGGTACTTCTTTGGGCGGGCCGTGGTTCCCGAGGTTGAGAAGCTCCGCGGGTTAATGTCGGGCCAGGACCGTGAGTATGGCCACCTGAGCGCGGACGAGGTGGCGAAACGGCTGGAGCAGGGCATGGCCCGGGTGGGCACGGCCCTGGGGGCCGAGGAGAGTGTGGCCGAGCTGCAGGAGGTGGCCCTGGGGGATGCGGACGATGACGAGGTGAAGTCGACACCACAGCAGAGGCGAGTTGGGGGCGGGAAGAGGAAGACTGCTGCTGCTGCGAAGAAGGACGAGGATGATGATTGATTTGTTGTGAACGTGCATTTTTTTCTCTCGCCTGATGATTTGTTCTCTCAGCCCGACAATGGAAACTGGCCCTCGTTGCCCTGAGTCGATGATGGCATGACAACAGCAACAAGAGTGAGGGGGGGAGACTGTAACAACTCACTGTGGAAGCGGAACCCGACCACCTGAAGAGTGTTGGCATCAGAGGAAAAAGATGATCTCACCCGGATTCGAACCGGGGACCTTGAGTGTGTTAATCACGTGATAAGATGATGATGATGAGGATGATGAATGGGTCTTCATTAACACCACCCCACACCCCACCCCCATCCCCAGCCCGACGACTTCCCGGATCAGATGGTTGGATGCTGCTGCTGATCATGAACTACCCCGTAAAAAGTCTATGTCATGCGGGGGGGCATGGTGTCGTCACAGTCCAGTCACCGCCGACCGATTTTGACATCATATTCGTGTTCTTCTCCGTGAGGGATTACCCCCGGGCCATGTGTTTTTGGATATAGAATCCGGGGATATAGAGACACGATCCCATAATTTTGTATGGGAATGCACGACAAAACCGAAAAATACCCTGTCGGTTCGAACCCGGCCGCCCCCGTATCTCCCCAACGGTTGGTCGGCCGACGACCCCGTTTCGTGGGAGCACCCCGGGTGTGTGGTGAGCACTTTACAAGCGTGTTCATCATCACCCCGAACTACACCTGGATTGGCGTCCGAAACCCTCTATGATACCCCATAGCAGGGCATCCACTCGTCTGGAGTGACCACCTGGCCGCGTCCTCCTTCTGCTCGCACAGGCAGCTCGAGCGCCTCGAGCGGCTCCTCCCCCGGTTGTGGCGATCTTTGTTCCCAAAAGGTTACACACCTGCCCGCCTGGCCACACCCGCACGGCCGTCAGGCGGGCGGTTTTCATTATTGAATGATCGATCCTCCGAGTCCTCGTTCCTTCCCGTGCTCCCCTCCAAAGACCAAAGGGTGTGTGTCAACCACACTCTTCTTCATGACGTCAACAACGAGCGGGTCTCTAACGCGCATCCTTGCCCCTCGGGCTCCTGCCAGGTTTCACCGTTCTGTTCATCCCCCCCCACGCACACTCCCCCTCTAGGGGGACTAAATAGGGCCCAAACCCACCATCTTCTTTCTACTTGACGTCAAAAATCAACGAGCACCGGGGATCAGGTTACGCATCCTCGCCCTCGGCGGCGGGTTCCTCCTCGGGCTCCTCCGGTTCCTCGTCCACAAAGGTGTCGGCAGGGACTGCATATGAGGGGAAGAAAAGAAGATGAAAGGAACGGTCAAACGCGATCCTCAAAAATCGTACGATAGGATGCATGAAGGCAGGGTGCGGTGGCGCCGGTGCTGCACGTCATTGTCGATGCAAATGGGATGATGCAAGAATCGCCCAGCGGACCTGCGTACCGCTGGTTACGGTGGACTTGTTGGATGTGATGCTGATCATGATTGATGACTGGATGATGGTGATGACTGGATGATGGTGATGACTGGATGCTGATGATGACTGGAGATGGTGATGACTGATGGTGATTGATGAATGAGATGCTGATGATGATGATTGGATCATGATGATGCCAACCAGCGGACCTGCGTACAGCCGGACAGTGGACTTGTTGGGGTCCTTCAGGAAGACATACTTGCCATCGGGCACCTGGGCCACTGCGTCGAAATACATCTTGGCCACACCCCACAGGTTGGCCGGGTTGATGTTGCACTGCTGGGCGAAGTCCAGCGGGGAGTAGGTCTCGGTGCCCAGAACCACGTGGTGGGTGTTCTCACGGCCCACCCGGGACACAAAACCGAACCGGAAGCGGTCCGTGCCGGCCAGGATGGCCTCGGCGGTCCACTTGGCGAGCTTGTTGCTGTTGTTCTTGAGCTCGTTGGCCAGCACGGCGCCACGGCTGTTGTCCAACTTCTGGCGCTGTTGTGGGTCGGTCGGGGGGTTGGGGTGGGTGGGCGGGTGAGAATATTTTGGGGGGAGACGGGTGGGCGGTGAGCAGAGCAAGTCAGATCTGACACACCATCGCCCAGAGGCACCGACAGACAGGCAGACCCAAAAAGACGAAGACGATCATCGGCAGTCCACAGAGGGAAGCGCCATTCATTCATTCATTCATCCATCCATCATGACAGACAGCCTCAAAAGAAGACGATCATCGGCATTCCACAGAGGGAAGGGATGGCAGACAGCCCCTGCCCACCGCCAACCCACACGCGGCACGGACCCAGGCCAGGGTCCCCGAGCCGTGCTCCAGCAGCCCACGCAGGGTCATCGTCTGTCCGTCGCGCCGCGAAACAGCGTCGACCTCACACCGCACGAGGACCACCGCCTCGCCCAGCCGGAAGCGCCGGTAGCGATAACCGTGGGGTACCAGTTGCTCGCCCTCCTTGAGGAAGGGGTTCGGTCGGCTGTAGGTGGCGGCCTCGCCCTCCTGGACCAGGGCCTGGTGCTGGAAGAGGTGGTTGACGTGGGTGGCCTCGATGCTCAGGTTCATGGCCCCGTTGATCGAGTCCTTCTCGTCTGGCGGCGGCTCGTGGGAGTTCTCGCTGACCGTGTCCAGGTCTGTGGGTATGTGTGGAGTGGAGAATCATCGATCATCACTTGGCGTTTTTTTTTTTTTTGGCCCGATTTGTTATTGATGGTTCTTGGGAGAAAACTGAAGTGCAGGATACAAAAGGTCCGGTGGTACGAATACAGTCTTCCTTCTGGCTGCTTTTGTCAACCCCCACAGTCGACCTGTCGTCACCACCACCACCACCACGAACAAGGGCCCATGCGACCGGGGGGGGGGGGGGGGAGCCACCAGACCGAGCGTGGAGTTCTCCCGGGTGTAGAAGAAGGTCTTGCCCTGGAACTTCTCGACAACAACATCCCACGAGAAGACAGAGCGGGCCGAAATCATCAGGGCCGACAGAACCTTGTCGGTGATGAAGACGTTGGCGCCAAGCTCCTATACAGTTTGGGTCGAAGTGATGAGTTGAGGTGAGTTTGTGCAAAAGGGACAGACTTCGTTGCCGGCGAGCTCACGAATAATTGGATCATCCAGGGTAGCAACATTCGGAACGCTAACATCGGCGGCGGCGAGTTGACGAGGGGCAGAGGTCGATGCGCGCTCCATGACATCATCGTAAAACTTGACCGCACCAGCATCAACACTGCAAAGTCCGGAAGGGGAAAATAAATATGAAACAAGCGCGTGCAGAGCAGGATCTCCGGGTAGGTATGGTGGAGGAACGGACACTGTGTCAACCTCATCGCGATGATCGGCACGAGGCGGGGTGGTCTGCGCCTTCTGGAAGTTGGCAAAAGAGTATTGATTGAGACACTTCCAATCAGGCTTCACATCAATCGAAGCAACACGCACAACACGGTTGCGATCGTCCATCTGCCGGCGACGCTGGAACTGATTAGGGGCAATGCCACGCGGGGCGCGGAAAGAGTGCTGCACGTGAGCGTAGCGACGAGTGCCCCATCTGTGCAGGAGAAAAGATCCCAAATCGAAAGATGTGATGTTGGCGTTTCTGAAATGACAGACGGCTTGGGGGCCTTCTTTTGAGTGTCGACGAGGTGGAACTCGTCCTCCTTCGGGCGAGCGGGTTCAGCCACGCGACCAGGGTAACGCCCTGAGGCGGGAAAAGTGGGTATGATTCCGACTGATCGGAACGGATGAAATTGACGAACCTCTCTGTTGGTAGGGGGCGGGATAGGTCCAATCAGCAGCACGGTTAATGCGATCACCCTTGTTGAAGGGCGAATAGGGGAAATCATTGAACATGTTGGGAATAGTGGTGGGAGGGCCCCAAATTCCACCCAGTGTGTTCAAGAGGGGCTCCAGAGAGGGGAACTGGGGAGCAGTGTGGGTGGGGACGGCAGTTGCAGGGGCGGCAGGAGCCGGAACAGCAGCAGGAGTTTCCATTAGCACCGAGGAGAGCACGACTGTGCCCTGGCGGCGTTCAGTTTGTTCGGCACCGAATGGCAGCAGTGGGCGGCGTTGACCAGTTAACAAACAACATTTTCGCGGTGGTAGGGAGCACACTCTCTATTGCCGGGACTCTCGTGGTTTTCGTCTCTTTCTTCTGCCGGAAACGATTGAAATCCCCCGTGATTCGTTTTGTATTTTATGAAAGTATTGGTCTGCACGAACTGGCAGCCACACTTTTTCATTTTTTATTTGGTCGCAGCGGATTTTTTCACCCCATGGGCGGCCTTTCTCGCGATCGGTGGAACGGCTCAACACCCCGGCTCTTTCTGGTGCTTTCTCGGTCTGGCCCCTGGCCTTCCGTTTCATTGACGATGTCCATTTTTTTCCTAGACGGAACTCTCCGACAACTCTTCTATCTCGCCAGTTTCCAGTTCAACTTTCTCATCTCATTCAACATGCTCTGGATCATGGGTTTGGGGAAACCAGCCCTGGGTCTCTGGTTTGAGGTGGTGAGCGTCACCATGGTATGGGTGAACGCGCTGATCTTGCTCATTCTCTGCTTCGCCTTCAACAAAATCGGCCCCTCGGGCAACTGGTGCTGGGTCACCGATAAATATTGGCAGATGGTCCGGGGTGATATACTCCCATGTCCCCCAACAACACACCCTTCTCCCACTCACCACACACGCAGGGCGTCTTCTACGTCCCACTCTTCATTGTGGTGCTTTTCGACGTGTTCGCATTCGTGGTGGTCCTGGCCAAGTTGATCCGCTCGCACAAGTTCAACCTGGGCCAGAAACAACGCACCAAGCATAGTCTCCGCCGGGTGATCCTATACCCTGTCCTGTTCTGCATCATTCACTTCTTCCGGATTGCCAACCGGATCACGGAATGGGTCTGTTGCTTCCCCCCGGGGTCATGCTGGCATTGTCATTACGGATTCGTGATTTTGGTGATGGTGATGAGGGGATGGGTGGAGCGGGGGTCATGCTGACATTGTCATTACGGATTCGTGATGGTGATGAGGGATGGATGGAGCGGGGGTCATGGGTTTGGTGGCTTTGATGTTGGTGTTGGATGTTGGATGTTGGATGTTGGTGTGTTGTGTGGGTGATGATTGGCTGCGATGTGATGATGGAGGAATGGGATGACGGTGGTGGGTGGGGGTGGAGAATGCAATAATGGAAGTCCAGTTCACGGACACACACGACACATACAGTCCACACGACACATACAGTCCATGGAACTGATCATTTGCCATCCCTCATTTCTCGAAATGACACACACACACGACACATACAGTCCACGGGGCTGATCATTTGCCCTCCTCCTCATTTCTCTCGAAATGACACACACACGACACATACAGTCCACGGGCAAGTCCAACTCCGCCTTCCAGATCGGCCATGGGTTGATCTCGCCCCTACAGGGCTTCCTCAATGCGGTCATCTACGTGAACCTGTTCCATTACCTGCGCCGATGCTGCTGCGGCTGCTGCAAGAAGGATTCCGGGAAGGAGTCGGTCTGCAGGCATGATGATGATTGGATGATGATGATTGGATGATGGTTGGATGATGATGATTGGATGATTGGATGATGATGATGATGATGATGATGATGATGATGATGATGATGATGATGATGATGATGATTGGATGATGATGATGATGATGATGATGATGATGATGATGATGATGATGATGATGATGATGATGATGATGATGATGATGATGATGATGATGATGATGATGATGATGATGATGATGATGATTGGATGATTGGACGATGATGATGCTGGTTGGGTCTTCATCAACTCCATCCCACACCCCACACCCATCCCCAGCCCGACGAATTCCCGGATCAGATCCTGGAGCAGACGGGTTGGCAGCTCAGCACCAACCCCCTCCGGCCCACAGCCTTCCCCGCTCTGGTGCTGCCACGCGGGACTGTTGTCGGCACTGGAAGTCCGTTTCCCCCCCGGCCAAGCACTGCTCCACTCCCTCGCAGGTAAACTGTGCGTCATCATCATCCACCATCTTCAGCCATCAGCATCAGAGCATCAGCATCAGCATCAGCGTGAGCGTTAGCAATCAGCATTTTTTTTCGCAATTAGCATCATCCACTTATCATCCTCATCATCCAATCCTCATCCAATCATCCACTTATCATCATCATCATCATCCAAATCAGCATCATCCAATCATCATCCAATCATCATCCAATCAGCATCCAATCATCATCCTCATCGTCATCTTCATCATCATCGGCATCCAATCATCATCATCATCGGCATCCAATCATCATCCAATCATCATCCAGTCGTCATCCAGTCATCATCATCCAATCATCATCCAATCATCATCATCATCATCATCTCACCATCCACCTCGCCACCACACCCAGACGCGGCTGCCACCCCGGGCGCCACCGCACTTCCTGTGCTTCCGCCCTCCACCACCTCGGCCCGCACAGTCCCGGCTGCTGGCGGCGCGGGTCAACTGCCCTTCATCGTCCTGGGTGGCGATATACGAACCCCTCCACACCCCGATCAGCCGGACGAGTTTGATCCGGAGGCCGACTCCAACCTGTAGCTGCGAGCGGGGGCACACCCAACAGAATTTGCCGAGTTTGTGACCCGAGGAGGCTGATTCCAACGTGTAGCAGCGAGTGGGGCACCCCCAACCGACCCCAGCCTCTTCTGTAGTGTCCCCCGACCAGCCTTTGAGGTGTTTGTGACCCGAGGAGGCCGACTCCCAACCTGTACCTCCCCTGCCATCCAACCGCCCCAGCATGGACCCGAGATATGACCCCCCCCCCCCCCCCCCTCCCATCTCATCGTGGTGATCATATCCCGAGGTCTCGACACACCCACAATAACTTCCTCTCCCCCACTCCACCCACCACCCATCATCATCATCATCCTCATCCTCATCCTCATCATCATCACCGTTGTCATTCATCGCTCTCGCCCAAACCCCAATCCCTCGTCTGGGTGTTATTGAGTAGCTGGTTGTACTCTTTCTCTCTTTGCTTGTTCTATCACCCCTCATCATCATCATCATCATCATCATCATCATCATCATCATCATCATCATCATCATCATCATCATCATCATCATCATCATCATCATCATCATCATCATCCAATCAACAACAACAACATCAACACGTGTCGTGTGTCGTGTTTTTCATTTTTCTGACCATCCTGTTTGTTGGTTTGTTCTGTTCTGCTCTGCTTTTGCGCGAGATTGTCGTTCAAAAGGTGGCCTGCGAGCGTGTGGGAGCGAGACGCGACACGGTGGCTGGGGGCGTTCCCGTTTGTAACGGGGGCCCCTCCCCACGGTCATCCTCCTCTCTGCATCACCATCAAACTTTATTGCTTGTTCATCCTTTCCGTTGTTGATATCATTTTTCATCAGTTCTGTTTTATGGTTTTCTTGTCCTTTTTCTCAATTCTGTTTGTCCTTCCGATTTCCTTTTCCCTTTCGGTTTGCCCTTCTCCCCCGTCTGATTCTTTCTGTTCGTTACCCCATTTGTTTTGTTTCCTCTCCCTGTTGCGAGCGATGACGGTGAGCCCCCTCTGTGATGCGAGGTGTATGATGAAAACATTGAAAAACCGAGCTCGCGAGTCAAGAATGAGGGGGAAACGCCAAGAGTTGACAGTTGGGCGAAGGGAGGCCCCCATCATGGTGGGAGAGGTCAGGGTCTTTTTTGTCCGGTGTTTGGCCGATTCGCACACACAAAACTGCCTGCGTGCTCTTGTTACCAAGAGGGGATATATGCAATCTCAAGAACTCAACCAAAAATGACCACGGCCGTTCCAGGTTTCTGTCCCATTCTCCATCGCATGAATTTATCGTTCCCAGGACGAGTTGCCGTGCACGTCAGAATCCGACCACCATTTAAAGAGGAGGCCGATTCTCCAAATTATCAGTGTGTGGTCCGAGGTTTATCACGAGCTGATGTTCAGAAGGTGTCTTTGCTTCTTTCTCCGGTCTGGTCCATGTTGTTGGCTCGCCTCACACCGTCCGCCGCCAGGACTGCAACCGCGAGTTCCATTTCGATCACGTCTTTCCCCCCGAGAGCACACAGGAGACGATTTACCGGACTACAGCCTTTTCAATCGTACAGGTCTGGCAGCTCCACGGCAGTCTTTTGGTGCTCACACCCTGATCCGGCTCTCCATCGCAAGGATGTGATGCGTGGAGTCAATGGAACTCTCCTGGCCTACGGACAGACCGGAACAGGGAAGACCTACACGATGGGTATCTTGGATGGAGTGAAAATGGGTGGAAAGAATACAGGTCCGTCTCCACCGGTCACACGATCCTTTTTTGTCTGCATCACCGCGTAGGTATCATACCCACCTCGATGCAACACATCTTCGAGTACACATCGAGCCACCCGGAGATCCAATGGCACATCAAGATGTCGTTCCTCCAGATTTATATGGAAAACGTCTGTCATCATCACCGGGGGTCACATCCACTCCATCCACCATCCTCACCATCAGTGCTCAACCCCTCCATCCGTCCATCGAAGAGTTGGTGGTAGTGGATTCAACCCCCGGTGGTTCGGGTGTGTGAGGGTGGAGTGCACCTGAGGGGTACCATCCACCACCCTCACAGATTCAAGATCTCCTCAACCCCGACTTTTGGTAGTATGGGGGGGGTACCATCCACCATCTCCAAGACCTGCTTAACCCCGCCTCCTGCACCCGTCTTGGGGTACCATCCACCACCCTCAACCCCACGACTTGGCATTCACACCCGTCTGGGGGGATGGGGGGGGTCCATCCACCACCCTCATCACAGATTCAAGATCTACTCAACCCCTTCTTGTCATTTACACCTGTCTGCACCACCCTGGGTACCATCCACCATCCTCACAGATCCAAGATCTGCTCAACCCCGACCCGACCATCGAGAGCCTGCCCCTCAGGGAAAGCCCAGACCAGGGATTCTTCGTGGATGTCTGTATCACCCCTCCCCCCCCCCCCCCCCATCCCTCCATTACCCCCATCCCTCCTTCACCTCCATACCTCCCCCCAGACCTCCATCGTCCCCTTCTTCATCATTCTGCTTTTATCATCCAATCATCATCCAATCATCATCCAATCATCATCATCATCATCCAATCATCATCATCATCATCATCATCATCATCATCATCATCATCATCATCATCATCATCATCATCATCATCATCATCATCATCATCATCATCATCATCATCATCATCATCAATCATCATCATCATCATCATCATCATCATCATCATCATCATCATCATCATCATCATCATCATCATCATCATCATCTGCTTCTGTCCAACACACACATGACACACGACACACATATTGGCAGGGCCTGCGCGAGATTGAGGTACGCACCCCGGACGAGGCATACGAGGTGATCAATACTGCGCTGCAGAACCGCTGCATGGCCCCAACATACATGGTCCGCCACCCCTGGACACACCGCCGGCCACAGGGACAGGCATACAGAGCTTGGGACAGACACTTGCATGGCGCCACCCCTGCATACACCGCCGGCTCACGGTGCTCGCAGTGACACACACACACACTGCCTCTCCCTAACGAGCCTATCAAACGCCCTCCACAGGGGATTCCTTCGCCCACGGGTGCAGTGACATTCGTGCTGTCTCTTCTACCTCTCTGGTTTTTGTTTTATTTTCCCGTTACTTCGTTCCTTCTTTACACGACACACACACACACACACATTCGTGCTGTCTCTTCTACCTCTCTGGTTTTTGGTTTCCCGTTACTTCTTTCCCTCTTTACTCCACACACACACACACTGCTCCCACACGGCTCCCTCCATCCACTTAGAACATTACCAGTTCCCGGAGCCACACGGTGCTCACGAAAAGAGGGAAGAGAGACACCGCAAGAAATGTAGGCACAGTCCACGAGGGAAGCGCCATAGTCAAGCAGTGTCCACCAAGCCAACATACGCAAGCAGGCGGCAGCGAACAGGGGTCAGTCAACGGCAAAGCGCTCAGGCGGAAGAGCACGTCAACATCCGAGACCGAAAATCAGGACCCACAAGGGATCCGTCACATGTTGTGGATGGACAGCTCACGCTCTCACCACATCGCACAGCAGCAGCATGTGTCGCGCCAAAGGGGGGTCCCCGACACAGGCAAGACAAGGGGCAATCGGAGCATATGACACAGACCTTTTCGATTGGGTGCGTGACACACACACACACACTCCGGCTGCGTCCTTTGATCAGAGAGTGCACATGGCTCTCTCCCGATGCTCATCGGGTCTTGGCGGCCTACTTCGGCTGCTATCCGCTTTGGCGGACGGGAGCCTCCGGGTTCCCACCCGAAGCTTTTCGGGTTCGGTGTTGCGCGCCGATGTTCACTTACAGTCCCCGGCATAAATACTTGGACAGACAGACGGCCCACCGGGGTGTGATCCGGGCCTCCCCGGTTCGACCTTCTTCCATCGCTGGTTGGAGAAGACCACCCCATTTTGTGTCCCATAATTTGTTGGGCGGGCCCAGGGTTTATAGGAATGACGTGGGACGGGTGAAAGTGGGTCACGGAAATCGGTCGACAAACCCGAGCCCTTCTGCAACAAGGAAAGACAGTCAGCCGGATTGCCGGCAGCACACACACCCGCACCCCACTCTCCACTTGGAGGCATCCCCACCCCGCGCCTGCTGACGGTGCTCCCCGGGGACAGACAAGAATGCATTCCACTACTGATGACCAGTCCACCAACCGCCGCGAACATTGCGCCAAGACGGAGAACCTCCCGCAATTGGTGAATTGGGTTCGCAAGTAAAGACGGTGGGCCATCAGATCCATGACTGTGAGCCATCTTCTCCATGGGGCTGGCCTCCGGTTGATGTGACAAACCAAAACACGCCCTCCCACGGAGGTCCACCGACGAAAGTGACTCGAATCCACACACCCAAAAAAGGACTCCGACCGGGACAAGGTGGTGGTTTACGACAAGACCGCACACGTGACTGGCCCACGCAAGCACCGAGTTTGTGGCGTGGCTGCCCGAGACAGGACAGCACGAGACATGCACACATCCGCTCAAGATGCATGCCTGGGTGGGGATCTCTTTCATGGGGAAGACTCAGCTCTTCCTGTTCACTGAGTACCCGGAGGCCACCACGGACCTGTGGGTCCTGAAAGAGGTCTTGGCCCCCTCTCCCCGCCCCTGGGTCCCCGCCATGCGGATCACCCAGCAGAAGCACCACAAAAGACACAAGGCAAAAGTGTGCCTCAAAGTGCCCAACGACAAAACATCACCAGGGTCATCCAGCCACCCCAGCCACCCGACCTCAACCCCATCGAGGGTGTGCGAAAGACCATCAAGTGTCGGGTGGTCACCCACAACCCCCGATCTGAGGCCACCCTGGGGAAGTGGACATGGTTCGAGTGGGGGAAGCTGAAAATGGCCGATTTTTTTTTGGCCGCTTTTTCAATGTCCGACCGATGCCAGGCTGTGCTCGAGCCAAATGGAGGCCCGACCCGAGACTGAGTAACCAACAAATGGGAGTGTGTTGTCTACCAGCCAACAGGCTTTGCGTGCCCCGATTATGGCTGGGCGGGGGGGAGTGCGCCCATCTTTTGTCCAAGTATTTATGCCGGGGACTGTATGCACATGACGGGCCGATGTGGTGAAGGGGTGGTTGGGTGCCCGATTCGCTCCGAAGGGACTGGACATATGGACCGGTCGTTCGTTGGGTGTGCGTGCTCTCCCTGCTATCTGGTGGTGGTGGGTGGTTGTGCAAATCCCCTTGCGCCGCTACTCGCTACTACCACCTGGTGGGGGTCCCTCCGCATTACGCCACGACGGCAGGTCCGTCCTCTCCCTAACGAGCCTATCAAACGCCCTCCACAGGGGATTCCTTCGCCCACGGGTGCAGTGACATTCGTGCTGTCTCTTCTACCTCTCTGGTTTTTGTTTTATTTTCCCGTTACTTCGTTCCTTCTTTACTCGACACACACACACACGCACACACGGCTCCCACACGGCTCCCTCCATCCACTTAGAACATTACCAGTTCCCGGAGCCACACGGTGCTCACGGTGACGGTGACTCAGCAACAGGAACATCGGTCCGTGGTTCTCCCCCGGTGTATCATCATCCAATCATCATCCAATCATCATCCAATCATCCAATCATCATCATCCAGATCATCCATCCATCCATCCATCATCATCAGCATCAGCATCAGCATCAGCATCAGCATCAGCATCAGCATCAGCATCAGCATCAGCATCAGCATCAGCATCATCATCATCATCATCGTCATCATCCAATCATCAGCATCTGAGCATCAGCATCCGATCATCAGCGTCCACTCATCAGCGTCCACTCATCAGCATCCAATCATCACATCATCAGCATCCAGATCATCATCCAACCATCCAATCATCATCTGTGTGTCTGTGCGTTCATCATCACCATCATCATCCAATCATCCTCAAATTGCAGGGCCTCCTTTGGTATGGGTCACGGCCCACCGGGCGCTGCCCCGCCCGGCCCCGCGCCTGAGGTGACCTACCACAAGTCCATCACCAGTAAGCTGATCCTGGTCGATCTGGCCGGGTCGGAACGCATCAAGAAGACATCCAGCGAGGGTCCGTTTGAATGATGATGATGATGATGATGATTGGATGATGATGATGATGATGAGTCTGTCTGTCTGTCTGTCTGTCTGTCTGTCTGTCTGTCTGTCTGTCTGGCTGGCTGGCTGGCTGGCTGGCTGGCTGGCTGGCTGGCTGGCTGGCTGGCTGGCTGGCTGGCTGGCTGGCTGGCTGGCTGGCTGGCTGGCTGGCTGGCTGTCTGGCTGGCTGGCTGGCTGGCTGGCTGGCTGGCTGTCTATCTGGCTAGACGTCTGTGCTGTCTGTCTCTGTCTGTCTCCAATCATCATCATTCAATCATCATCATCCACCCACCCACACAGGGCAACGGCTGGACGAAGCCAAAGCCATCAACAAATCGATGGCCGCCCTGGGGAATGTCATCTCGGCACTGAGCGACCCCAAGGCCTCCCATGTCCCGTACCGGGACTCCAAACTCACCCGAATTCTGCAAGTCTGTGGCTTCCCCGGACACATGCCTTGTCACCATCATCCAGCCATCATCATCCAGCCATCATCATCCAGCCATCATCATCCAGTCATCATCATCCAGTCATCATCATCCAGTCATCATCATCATCCCCAGTCCAATCAGCATTCATCATCATCATCATCATCATCATCATCCAATCATCATCCAATCATCATCCAATCATCATCATCATCATCATCATCATCATCATCATCATCATCATCATCATCATCATCATCATCATCATCATCATCATCATCCAATCATCCAATCATCAGCAGGCACACACGGCATACCCCGTCTCATGGACTCCCAACTCACCCGAATTCAGCAAGTCTGAATCAGTCCTTTGCCTGGAAAATATGCCCACCCGTCACCCACCAATATCATCATGGATGTTCTCACACTAAATCGTCATACCCGTCACACACACACACACGCATGCCCATTCCACACACGCCGCACCTGTTGGTTCGCAGGACTCGCTGGGCGGAAACACCAACACAACCTTGATCGCTACTGTTGGCCCAAGCCGGTCCGTTCGCCTGCATCATCATCATCCTCTAGCACCATCATCCAGTCATCATCATCATCATCATCATCATCATCATCATCATCATCATCATCATCATCATCATCATCATCATCATCATCATCATCATCATCCAGTCATCATCATCATCATCATCATCATCATCATCATCATCATCATCATCATCATCATCATCATCATCATCATCATCATCATCATCATCATCATCATCATCATCATCATCATCATCATCATCATCATCATCATCATCATCATCATCATCATCATCATCATCATCATCATCATCATCATCATCATCATCATCATCATCATCATCATCCAGTCATCATCATCATCATCATCATCATCATCATCATCATCATCATCATCATCATCATCATCATCATCATCATCATCATCATCATCATCATCATCATCATCATCATCATCATCATCATCATCATCATCATCATCATCATCATCATCATCATCATCATCATCATCATCATCATCATCATCATTATCATCATCATCATCATCATCATCATCATCATCATCATCATCATCATCATCATCATCATCATCATCATCATCATCATCATCATCATCATCATCATCACTAGGATGAACAAGAACGAGACCCTGTCGACCCTGATGTTTGCCCAGCGTTGCATGCGTATCGAGACGGCACCCATCGTCAACGAGCGCATCGACTGTGCCGACCTGTGCACCAAGCTGCAGGTCTGACTGATCTAGGGTATGCTGCCTGGTGGCGATGCCTGTCTGGGCGGGGTTCTGGCAGTATGGGGGAATCTTGTCTGGGGTATGTCTCATGGTGATGATGTACCCGATTTGTAGTTGCGCCGACCTCTGCACTCAGCGCAGATTTGACTGTGTGCTGCTGTATGGGATTCTGATGATGTGTGCGACCTGGGGACCATCCATCGATATTGCCGCCCCCCCCCCCCCCCCCCACCCCATGTAGACCATCCAATCATCATCATCATCATCATCATCATCATCATCATCATCATCATCCAGTCATCATCATCATCATCATCCAGTCATCATCATCATCATCATCATCATCATCATCATCATCATCATCATCATCATCATCATCATCATCATCATCATCCAATCATCATCCAATCATCATCCAATCATCATCATCCAATCATCATCATCATCATCATCATCATCATCATCATCATCATCATCATCATCATCCCTTTGCCGCCCCCCCCCCCCCCCCCCCCCCCCAGATCCAGCTTCAAACCCTGCAAAGTCGCTACCTTCTGCGGGAGCACGTGCTCCGGGCCCGGTATAAGGCCGTCCTCAAGGAAATCCTCGCACGCACGGGCCGCGAGTCGGATGTCTGCATTCCTCTCACTTCCCTCCCATCCACGTCACCCACTATGGGTTGGGCGTTGGATGTCTGCATCATCCCCTCGCGCCCCTCCCATCCACTTCACCCACTATGGGTTGGGAGTTTGATGATGTCATCGTCCGCTCTTCTTAATGATATGGGTGCCTGTCTATACAACACCCCTGTCCCGTGCAGCCTGTTCTGCTCAGCCTGGCCGCTTCGGTTGGCGATGACGGTCCGTCTGCCCCGCTCCCGTCGCACATTGCCCTGTTGGCACATGACATGACCGACACACGACACACGCGACATGACACGCATCATACACATGGGCATGACACACATATGACGCACACATCATGACACACACACGACACATACCACCACCACCCCTGGCAGATGGCCTGACACCCGACTCGGGTGGGATGATGCTGGAGGAGAGCCTGGACGACAGAAAATTAACCATGACACATCCATGACACATGCCACAGGACACAGGACACATGCATACACACGACACATATCATCACCGACAGAGGGCCTGACACCCAACTCCGGCGGGATGATGCTGGAGGAGAGCCTGGACGACAGAAAATTAACCATGACACATCCATGACACATGCCACAGGACACAGGACACATATCATCACCGACAGAGGGCCTGACACCCGACTCCGGCGGGATAATCCTTGAGGAGAGCCTGGACGACGTGGATGACACACACACACATGACACATTCCATCGATATATGACACATACCGTAAAACACGCAATCTAGTACCCCCATTTTTCGGGGCTCCTCGGACCAAACTCTATAGGAAAAACCCGAATTTTCGAATCCCTAGCTCACGAAAAATAGTACCCCCCCCAATTTTTCGGGCCATTTTTCAAATTTAGTACCCGGGTACTAAATTTTGTGTTTTAAGGTAACACACATGACACACATCCCACCACCACCCCTGGCAGAGGGCCTGACACCCGACTCGGGCGGGATGATGCTGGAGGAGAGCCTGGACGAGGAGGGCTACGAGATGCGTTTCCAGGCACCGACCCCGCCCTCGCCAGCCCTCGTTCCCATCCCGCTTGGGGGCCTCGGGGGTCTGCGGGCTGACGGTGCCAGGCCGGTGTCGCGTGGACGCCAGGTTTGTACCATCCCGCGCTCGATCGATCCATTAATTTTCGGGGGCCGGACCAACAGACAGACACACAAAAGAGGCTCGATTCTCAGCACTCTTTTTTTTTTTCGTTCCCGAATTTTCGTGACAGTCACAAGGAACAATCAACGAGATGGGTGGTGGCAGTGTGTGATGAAGTGAAGTGAAGTACACACCAGGGCGAGTGGAATAATGGCAATGGCGTCTGTGCATTCATTTTTTTCGTACCACCACATGTCGCCACGACGACACAGCCACCGGGCCCGCTGCGCAGCGCCACCCCGACCCCGCCGGCCACTCGGCCCCATTCGGCGCTCTCACACCGCTCGACACACAGCGGAACCAGCACACCGACCACCATCATCGCCCATCCGCCCGGCCAGGCCGCCGAGACGGGTCTGTGCGTGTGTCATGTGTGTGTCAGGTGTGTCATGTGTGTGTCATGTGTGTGTCATTTGTGTGTTATGTGTGTGTCATGTGTGTCATGTCATGTGTGTATGTCATGTGTGTCATGTGTGTCATGTGTGTCATGTGTGTCATGTCGTGTCATGTCGTGTCGTGTCGTGTCGTGTCGTGTCGTGTCGTGTCGTGTCGTGTCGTGTCGTGTCGTGTCGTGTCGTGTCGTGTGTGTCATGTGTGTCATGTGTGTCATGTGTGTCATGTGTGTCATGTGTGTCATGTGTCATGTGTGTCATGTGTCATGTGTGTCATGTGTCATGTGTGTCATGTGTCATGTGTGTCATGTGTCATGTGTGTCATGTGTCATGTGTGTCATGTGTCATGTGTCATGTGTGTCATGTGTCATGTGTGTCATGTGTCATGTGTGTCGTGTCGTGTCGTGTGTGTCGTGTGTGTCATGTGTGTCGGTGTGCCATGTGTGACGCATGTCGTGTATGTCGTGTGTCGTGCGTGTCATGTGTTTGCGCCAGGTGTCTGCGATTCTGTGTCATCTGTATCAACTGTGTGTGTTGTATGTTAGATGTTCATGTCTTGTGTGCCATGTGGCGATTGGTGTGCGTTCGGTGTGTGTCATCATGTGCGTTTATGACGACGCACGCACAGAACACGTGACGACACACATTATATCTCACAACATGGCACACACACGTCCCTGTGGGTGTTGTTGGGTGTCATCACCCTGCCATACACAGGCTCGCTGATCCGCGCCATCACACCTTCACCCTCTCTCCATCTGCAGGCTCGCTGACCTCAGCATCGGCCCTCTACCGCGAGCACGCCACCAGGCCGGCCCATCCTGCCCCTTCGTCCCCAATGAAGGCGGCCTACGCGACACTCAAGATGCTCTACCGGTCTGCCCCCTGTGCGTCGTGATATGTATCATCGTGATATGTCTCGTGATATGTATCGTGGTATGTATCGTGGTATGTATCGTGGTATGTATCGTGATATGTATCGTGATATGTATCGTGATATGTATCGCGTGAGGAAAAAAATTCACCAACATCACCCAATTGCATCAGTCCTCCTCATCATCAGCAACATGCAGATTGTGCCCTGAAAACTTCATCCATTCTCGCCCATCCACCACGCCCACCCACAGCGTGACCTACCGCGCGCTGGGCGACCACGAACAGCGGATGCGCCTGTATCGCGAGAGTGCTGCCCGGGAAGATGATGCAGACATGGTCTGTAGGCACGCGCGGCATGCCAATTTCCATCAAGCGGGTACGTAGATCAAATGGTAGATCGCGCGCTTTGCATGCGTGAGGCACCGGGATCGATGCCCGGCGTATCCACTACTCTTTTTTTCTCCTACTTCTTTGGTTTTTTGGCACCCGGGATCGATTCTCGATGCCCCCCAATATTTTTATTCTTCGTTCGAATTTTTTTTTTGTTCGTGTTTGGTGACTCCCTCGACCTGTCTGTGCTGTTTTCAAAGCTCTCTTGCGCTCCACCACCACCACCACCCCCCCTTCGCAGGGCCCATCCGATGGGGCAACAGGAAAGGCGACCACCGGCCAGCCCCAAACCGCCCGTGTGATCCGCGAATCGATCGAAGACCGCTTTGACCTGCAGCCCAAAAAGGTTCGTCCGTCTGTCCGTCCATATGTCTGTGTGTGTCTGTGTCTGTGTGTGTACTGACCCTGTTCGTTGCGTATGTTGGCCTGGTGGACACTGCTTTGACTATGGCGCTTCCCTCGTGGATTATGCCGCCGATACTTCTTCCGGTGTCCTTCCTCTCTCTTTTAGATGATCATCGCCGCCGCCGCCACCATCATCATTATCATCCAGATGATCATTATCACCATTATCATCTACTTATCATCATCATCATTATCATCCAGCTTATCATCATCATCCAATCATCATCATCATCATCATCATCATCATCATCATCATCATCATCATCATCATCATCATCATCATCATCATCATCATCATCATCATCATCATCATCATCATCATTCTACATATATAAATACCGAAAAACAGGGACGACTTTTCGGGGGAAGGAACTGAGGGTGGCCTTCCAAAAATCTGTAAAATCCCAGGGCTCTCCCCCCGGCACCGACCCGACCCTACGGCAGTTGGTATTTTTAGTCCTCATGCCGTCGGACTTTTGCCAACTTAGGGGCAACACGCCATTTGCCAGGGGGAGAGTGCAGCCGTCATCACGCCCTATGTGTTCGGGACCGGCTTACCGCAGCACTGCGGGGACGTCCACAGGCCACAGTGGTATCCTGGAGAGCGCACCGTGTTGTTGGAGTGGGGTCCGGCCAGCTGTCCGAGCGGTCCAGGTCACCGTGGACCAGCACCCGAGAGAACCCGTCGCAAGGCCGGGATGGTAGGGGCATTCATCAGGGCAGGGGGCCAGAGAGCTACCATGTGTCGCACCGATTTCGCACCGATTTCGCAACATTTTCGCAACAGTGTTGTCCGGACAACGATCGCACCTGAAGGTGGGGCCGGACGCAGCCTGGGCGCCACAGGCGCATGAGAGCCTACCAGGTCTACTAAGCCTACTGTGTCTTGCGGCATTTCGGCTTTTCGGCCCTTCGGCCCCTCCGACCCCATCTTCACAAGTCCCCCAAGGGGGGGTGCCCCTGATATACCCTACTTGGGAGGCACCTCCAAAAAATTTGGGACACGATCCAAAAATATTATGGGATCATGTCAAATTTCAAAATGGTCGGAGAAGGATGGCGACCTCACCAGTCGGTCGGGGGACCCCAACATATGTTTAGAAGCGGGGTCGTGGTGGCCCCAGGTCAACCCTTCCCCGGGGGATAGCCACCAAGGTCAAAATTTCAAACAGGCTCAAACGGGTCGGGAAGGATGGCGACCTTACCGTTCGCTGGATGGACCCATAAATCCAGCGAACCGTGGTCGTGGTGGCCCCCAGGTCAACCCTTCCCCGGGGGGATAGCCACCAAGGTCAAAATTTCAAACAGGTCGGGGAAGCACGGCGACCTCACTGTTCGCTGGAGGGACCCATAAATCCAGCGAACCGTGGTCGGGACCGGCCGCCGATCAGCCCTTCCCCGGGGGGATAGCCACCAAGGTCGAAATTTCAAATGGGTCGGGGAAGGACGGCGACCTCGCCAGTCGTTCCGGCCACCCTGCCATATCACCGCAGGGTGGTCGCGGTCGACTCCAGGTCAACCCTTCCTCGGGGAGATAGTCACCCGATTGAAAGCGTAACGAAGCGAGCTCACCTGACTTGTCATCATCATCATCATCATCATCATCATCATCATCATCATCATCATCATCATCATCATCATCATCATCATCATCATCATCATCATCATCATCCAGTCATCATCATCATCATCATCATCATCATCATCATCATCATCATCATCATCGTGTGTCTGTGTCTGCGTGTGTCTGTGTGTGTGGCAGAGTGTTACGCTCGCTCGCTTATGACCTCCTTCCTCTTTGTCAACACCCCGAACAGCCCGTGCTGCTTGAGAGCTCAGAGGTGGATCACCCGGAACTGGAGGTCTGCGCCAGCACCCATGCCCCCTCCTCACTCCCCCCTCCCCTCGCTTTGTGTTCACGACGGGTGGATCTCATTGAAGGCACCCAGAAAAGCCGGATGAAAATGGATGGGGAAAACGACGGAATAAGCTCGCTGTTTTTAAACCCTGGGTGGGTGGGGTGGGTGGGTGGGTGGGTGGGCGCGTTCAAAATAAATTTTGGCTGATTTTTAAAATTTCTCGAATCTCGATATTATGAAGCACTCGGTTGAAATAATATGGACACTGGTGATCGATCCTGATTTTGGACTCGCGCAAAGTCCTCAAATTTTAGATAAACGCGGTCTTCCCAATATTGTATATGTATACGGCCCACCCACCCACCCACCCACCCACCTAATCACGTCTTTGTGTCCCTACTTGCCCCTCGCCGTGCAGGAATTCTCTGACGCCCACGAGGCGGAGGAGTACATTGAACGTCTGGGGGCTGTGGTCCGGGGCCACGCGGAGACCCTGGCCGAACTCGAGGTGAACGCAGTCGGCCACCTCGAGGATATGAAACGGTGTGTAAGTTTGGCCCGTTTCTGTCGATGATGGACAGTGATGATGATGATGATGATGATGATGATGATGATGATGATGATGATGATGATGATGATGATGATGATGATGATGATGATGATGATGATGATGATGATGATGATGATGATGATTGGATGATGATCGTGAATGATGATGATGATGATGATCGGATGATGATGATGATGATGATGATGATGATGATGATTTGTGATGATGATGATGATGATGTTTGGATGATGATGATGATGATTGATGATGATGATGATTGATGATGATGATGATGATGATGATGATGATGATGATGATGATGATGATGATGATGATGATGATGACTGGATGATGATGATGATGATGATGATGATTGGATGATGACTGGATGATGACTGGATGATGACTG
>JAPMOS010000314.1:0-30037 GCA_027972325.1 Paratrimastix pyriformis | reverse complement strand
TGTCAACTGGATGCAATGTTGCTAAAACACTCCATTTAAAACACTCGTCATCATTCTGAATATTTATCAATGCTTTCTTCTGGTTCACACTTCAGTTCACACTGTCACCAATATTTGTATGAGGTTACATTCAAAAACACATTCTCAATAATGTTTTAGGACCCATGCACTTCCATTGTTGGGACAAATTGTCCACGAGCTCTTGGATTCTCGACACTGCATTCCCAATTCCTTCTTCAATGTCTTCTTCACGAGAATCGAATGCTGCCCGACGAAAAGTGTCCATACTTTGACTTGTCTTCTTGGTGAACTGACATTTCAACACGATGTTCAGTTTGAACTGTCCTCCCTTCATCTTCATATAATATCTTTTTATCATTCCTTCAGTGTCCACAAAACACTTTGCTTTGTAGTCAGTTGCCTCGATCTTTCCATGGTTCATAATCGAATAGTTCTTCATAAAGCCTTTCATGGCTTTCTTGCATTCTACCACTTCATATTGTGCTATTTTTTCCAAACTCATCTTCGACGTTTTCTGCTCCTTTTTGTTGATAAGGCATCTACATCAATAACTTCTTCTTGTGCAATCTTCACTTCTTTCTTTCTTTCTTTCCTTCTTTTCCTTTTGGTGATGCTGCCTGACGCGTTTATTTATGTATTCTTCGAACAACTTCTTCGCCTCTTCATCTGAGAGTCCATCAAATGCAACAAATGGATTTTGCGGTTTTAGTTGTCATGTCTATAGTAGAGATAAAATTTTTTCATAATATTTTATTAATCTATAAATTTAAGGTTTCTCTAAGTCACTTTTTAATTTTATAACTTCATTATACTAATGGAAAAGACCATTCAAAATGCTTATAGCAATCCTAAAACGGGCTTTGTTTCTGCTCCTAAATTGTATCGAAAACTCAAACAAGATGAAAATCACCTTAGATGCTGTCCAAAACGTGCTAAATAAGACACCTGATTATCAAATCATGAAAGAAGATAGAAAACCCAAAAAGTTCAACACGATTGTGGCTCATACTGCTCTCGCATGTGTTCAGATGGATATCATCATCTATGATCGTTTTAAGACGAGAACTGGATTCGAGAACATCCTCTGTGTTATTGATGTGTACTCTCGTTATGCTGTCGTCCACTTAAAACAAGAAAGCCCACTGAGGTTCTCAAAGCAATTAAAAGTATCTTCCATGATGACTTAAAAAAGGTACTCCTGAAAACATCAACTGTGACAATGAATTCCAAGCTAAACAATATGTCAAATGGATGACTGATAATCATGTTGTGGCTCATTTCAGTGACCCTGAAGAAATCAATAAGAATAGTATTGTTGAACGATTCAATCGTACAATTGCTCTCAAACTACAACGTTGGCGTCTCTCTTCTGGTGACTCCGATTGGACTAAAGTTCTTCCTGATTTGGTATCTTCAACAATGATTACCACAGAACCATTAAAGCAACACCTTATAATGTGTTCAAATCATGATACAAACAAACAATCAGTCACTCAAATGAACGTATTTATAATATTGGTGACCATGTTCGCTGTTCGAAAGCTCAAAGCATTCGCTAAAGGTGATGAAAAGTATTCTCTCGCTGTCTATATCATTGACTCATTCGATGGTAGTATGTTCTCAAGAACCTGAAGTCTGGAGAACTGTTGAAAAAACACTGCTAAACAATATGAGTTGAAGGTTGGTGAAATCATCGAGAAGAGAGCAGCAAAAGCTGTCAAGAAGATTGATGACACAAAGAAGAAAAGACTCGTCAAACGAAGACTGACTCGAGAAGGTATTGACACAGATAATATAATGCATGATATGAAGCTCCGTTAATGGAAATATTCATTTTCATACACTATTGTTGTGGAATCGTCACTCATCTCCTTTCTTCTTAGTTATTGTAACAGTGAAATATTCATCACCATGAAGCTTAATCAACTCCTGTAGGAGTTCAAATAGCGCCCTATCAATCTTAACTGGATGCTTATCACAATTCATTCTCTATATACTAACTATAGATAATTATTTTTTCTTCAAATACCTTTACATGTTAATCAACTGCTATCACTCGTGCACTATTTCATTGAGTTAGCCCCAGTAGCTCATTGAATTATCATCTTAAAACACTCAGAGCTCAAATGATGAAACGCTGTTTTTTATCTCTTTGAAATAGAAGGTAAATCTGATTGATTTCTCTTTCAATTCATGTCAAAGCTGAGTAAATTTTCGCTTTAAAGGGCTCGGTGCTGAAATCAAATTTCATATTGTTTTATCATTTTGTCATACTTTTCCATTTTCTTAGAATCAATTATTTGAGCTGATTCAATCAAAAAGAATGCATCATTTACTTAAGATTGATGCATTATTTAATGATCACTTTTGAAAAGCACTTTTGTCACAGCAGTATTTCAAATGAACCGGAAATGTAGACTGGTTTGGTTTCTGGTCAGACTGGTCGGACTGGTTTATCGACCAGTTTATAAACTGGTCTGCTAATATCAACAATTTATCCCGTACAATTTGCGTTTTAGAATTTGCCGTCTAGAATATAGAATGTGGGGTTTGCCACGTATATTCTATATTGTGGATTTTATGATATGCGGTTTATATGCGAACAATACGCGCATGTGGTTTATATGTGAATCCAGGATTTGCCGCGACATTTCGCCGTATCCAATCTTCTCTCTTAGCCCAAGGACTCTCCACCCGCAAACGTGTCTTCTGCTCCGTCTGTTTCTTTTTTGCACCTCTCAGGCTGCACTTCTCTTGTGCAAATCGCGCCGTTTGATACCCTCGTCCACCCTGCCGCCCCTCTCGTCTCTCGCGAAGGCACAAACCCCTTGCCCCTCCCCCGTTTGGAAAAGCAACATGAATCGGAGAAATTGGAGAACAAAATTGTGCTAAGACCAGAAAAATTCTTGATACTATATTAGTAGGGCACTCTGAGTGGGGGGCAACTGTCACACGACAAAAAGCGTCTAACTATGCCTCCGGAGCATCACGAAACGCCCCATTTTCGATTAGGTGTGCCAGTTGCTCAGAGGGGTACTTAGAGGCCCGATCGATGGGTTTTAGCAAGTGGCACACGAGTTGCGCTGGGGAATGTGTGTGCCAGTTGCTCAGAAGGGGAGATCGAGGGTCGATGTCGGGTTCTTGGTAAGTGGCACACGAGTTGCGCTGGGGAATGTGTGTGCCAGTTGCTCAGAAGGGGAGATCGAGGGTCGATGTCGGGTTCTTGGTAAGTGGCACAAAGGGCACGTGCAAAGGGCAAAAAAAGAAGCGAAATGGGACTTAGGCGGCCTCTGATGCCTTTGCGGGCTTCTTCTCCTTGTCCTTCTTCTCCTTGCGGATGAGCTCCAACAACGCGGCAATATTGGCCTCACACTTCAGATCCTCCAATTCCTCCGACGCTGAGCGCCTGCCTCGCTTCGTGCGAGAACATTTGTCGACGTAGAGACTATCGACATCCAACGTTGCACTGTGCTTCTTGTTGGACTCGAAGTTTTCACGGAGCTTCGCTTCAGCCTTGTCCATCAGCCCCTTATCCATTGCGACCAAGCTGTTCAGGACAAGACAGGTGATGTCACCAGCAAATTCTAGTGGGAAATGTGGGTGGAATCAGTGGAGTGGAACAGACTCTGCACCTTGAGGATTCTCCTATCGGTTGCAGGGATATTGGCCTTGGCCGCGAGCCGTTCAATGTCCGCACTGTTGTGCTGGAAACTCTCGACCAGAGCCGGATACAAGTGACTTGCTCGTGCGTGGAGCAGCTTAAAATTCTGTCGGACGAGAGGGAGAGGTGAGGCTGGATTGTGTTTGAAGACAGACTTCGTATGCATGGGATTCACTTGGCGAAAGCACCATTCCGTTTTGTTGAGGCGCTTGGCCGATTGTAGTTTGTTGCGGCACTTGGCCGCTTGTAGTTTGTTGCGGCACTTGGCCGCTTGTAGTTTGTTGCGGCATCAAGGGCTGCTGAGGCATCAAGGGCTGCTGAGGCATCTGAACATTCGGAAACGGTGAGAACAGATCGAAATGCACGAATCATCTGACCGTTGGAAACGGCTGCACAGCAGTTCCTGAGACTTGCTCATCGGCCATTGGAGCGGCAAACACATTGATATCAAGATCAGCGGACATTTAGGTTTTGAAGTTGTTGTAGGATTTGCTGCATTCGATCAAAACTGCGCCCCCTTTTATAGCGGAATCGGCCGGCTGCCCTGCCCTCGGGGGTATAGTAGACTGCATTTCGGGGGTTTCCGTTTCTTTCGGGGGGAATCAAGTGGTGTGTGGTATCGTACAAAACCTTGCAAACTGTATCAAGATTAGGCACTAATATGTTCTGTAACGTTGATAATGGAGAAACCCGGAAAAAAGTTGAATCCGGCGAAACTCTTTCGGAGATATCAAATCCCAGCGGAAATGAGTCTTCCTATCTTGCTGAATAGAATTCCAAACAAAGAATTCACAAATCAACTCTCGATCTCCACCGAAAAGCTCCGTAAACTTTGAGCTCAGAAAATCCGAGTCGATAGTACCCATGCCGCATACTCTCGCCGGAAAGTTCGATTTGCTTCAGTTGGATGCGTTTCTCGCTCCTCGTTCGATCCAATCAAAAGATCTCTGTCCCAAACAATTTATCCTAAATCTTGGATCGCCGAAATGGCGAAACGGCCGATTTACTCAGAAGAGTTCCCATCTACAAAAAAGGATCCGTTGCTTCTCATTCTCGGGTCTTCCCGAACATTACGCACTGAGTTTGGAAAGTCCGTTTTATGTCTGTTTTCTCCGCTTATTTCGCGAGCTATTGCAACGGTGTTTCCTTTGCCGTCAACTCACTCCAGCCATGGTTCTATCCACTATTGCTTGGTCTGCCCGGAGAAGTTTCTGCTGGCCTTTTATGCAAGATCCACTGTGTAGTATCGGGCGACTTCACCACCAACGCGCTTTCTTTCTTGTTTCGGCTTGCTCACCGGATGGCCGACTCGTTCCATCACGCTCACAATCGTATGATGAGCATTTCGTCTGTCCCACCTCGAGATGATATGCAACCGCTTCAAATCATCTTTTCTCGCCTCTAGGTACTCAAGGGCTGCGTTCGCGGCAGCATTCTGGAGCTCTTCATTTTGGCTGAAGGTCAGCGTCATCCCCTTCTCACGTCCAATCTCAACGATTCTCTCGGCAATCTCCAAATCGACGGCGCGGGTCAGCTGGGGTACCACGGATTTCTGCCCGATCGTGATGAAGCCAGCTGCTTGAGCCGCACCTTCCCCATTCACGGCCTCGATTGTGCGGCACGCCACGGTCTGTATCTGCCTCCCAATGTCGGGGCGGGCGCCCTCGGGGAGTGTTGTGACCGTCGCCGCCCCCGTGCACTTATCATGCGCATGCCGCAGCATGACGACCCCTCGTGTGATTGCCGCGGGTCCCCCGCTCTCTGCTTGTGCACGGATGAGTTTGTGGTAGGCGCTGCGCGTCTCCTTGTTGTGATATCGCTCCACATCATCCGGCGCAATGTCCAGCCCCTCCCCCTTTTTTGGCTCCATCCCAAGATCGCGCACCATCACAGCCCATGCGTCCTTTTCCTCGAATAGGGGGTCCGTGCAGGTCACAAGATGCGCGGCGTCGTTCTGCTGTCCGAGGTGGGCGAGCTCCTCCGGCGCCGGCTCCCAGGTCCGATGTTGGTCCCATACACCTTCTGCGCTTTTGTCCCAACCCAGAAGAGTGATGATGCGCTGGTCCATGTGCTGCTCGGCCAGGGCGACTGGGGCGATCTCGGGTTTCACCAGGTCCGTGAACTCCAGGGTGTAGTGATGCTGCTTGAGGGCGGATACGATGAACTCCATCGCCTTACTCACCAGTTCTGTGTGTCGCGCTCCCAACATTGCAAGGACTTGTTGCGGGAGGGTCCAGTTGCACCGGCCGCATGCGAACGCGCTCTCCACTGTGTTGCCCAACGCCATCAGCTGCTCCAAGGTCTGTGTGTCGCATGCCCCATTGCCTCGCTGATATGCGATGATGCCTGCCCTCTGCTTGTAGTTGCGGACACGGAAGATGGCCTGTGCGGTTTCGATGGGGTTCATGTTGCTGCTGAGCACGTGCACGAATGTGTCGAAGTGGGGCACGTTGATGTCCACGCCCGCCGTGATAGTGCTGGTGTACATGAAGAGTCGGATGTCGTTGCGCACCAAGTGTTCGTTGATGTCGCCTGAGATGACTGCCCGCTTCTGCTTGTAGTGGGACTCAAAGACTCCTTCCGTCTCTGTCTCTTCCATCTCCTTGTCCTTCCCGCTGAACGTCATGATCTTGACGTCCGGCATGGTCTCGCTGATGTACGCCTTGACGGACTCCATCACCTTGCGGATCGACATGAAGCAGGCGACGCGTTTCCCCTCGGCGAGGAGCTTTGCGATGGTCTCCGTGACGAAGGTCAGTCCCCTGTTCTCCTTGCTCTGCTTGAACACCGTTTGCACGAACCGCACTTTATGCTCGGGCATGTCCTTGTTGAACTCGATGCGCTCGGCGGGACAACCACACAGCACCTCAAGCATCCGGACGGTGGAGTCTTGGAGAAGTCCATCCATCGCAACTACTTTGTGAGCGTGGACCATCAACTCACGGAGCACCTGCACGACTTTCGTGTTGTTCGCGCTCTTCAGTTGGTTGAGAAGGCTCTCCACCTCGTCAAGGATGAGGAAGTCAATGGGTTTCTGCTCTGCTGTCTGCGCCCCCAAGTCGTGCGCGATGATGCGGCCCAAGCTGTCGATCTGGATGATGAGACGTGGGTGGCGGCGGACTGAGATGGCGTGCTCCTTGATGTCCAAGTATGACTCGAAGGGGAGACTGCCCTCTGCCTGGTAACGCTTCATGAAGTCAAAGGCGAGTGTGCGGCGGCAGGAAATCATCACCACCTTGCTGTTGGGCTGCTCGTGTGTGAGGATGCGTGTCAAGTTTTGTGTCTTCCCACTACCCATTCGCGCCTTCACACACGTGAGTGGCTTCACGGGATCGAATGTGAGGAACTCGTCTGCTCTGTGGTCGTGCACAAAGGGAGGGCACTTCTCTGTGTATGCTTGGAGCTTCTGATGGAACGTCACCGAGGAAGCCACTTCAAACCGTTCATACTTGTCCTTCTCATGGTTGCGTGAACAATGGAACAGGTACGACGTGGCGCTGCGCGAGATCCAACCTCCATCCTTGCCGTGCTCGCGGTCACAGATGCGGCAGTGATACGGCTGCTTCGGGACAATACGCAGTCTGTCGTCACCCGCCTCCTGCACTTCATACTCACCAAACACCTCCCCGAGATACTTTTGGAGGCTCGCGGGCAGGTTGTTCCCTTCCACGGAGAAGCGCATCTCGGGCACATTGATGAGATCCTCGGAGAAGTCCATTGCTTGCATGTCGAAGTTGGGGACGTCGCACGTGTACGTGATGAGGGAGGCCAGCAGCTGTTCTTCCGTGACGTGCTCGCATTCGGGGTCACTGGGTAAATGGACAACGCGATGATCAAAGCAACGCTGCCCATCCACGGTCACAATCTTATCTTGGGCAAAGCACCGCATGCAGTGATCCTTGCTGTAGACTCCAGTATCGACACAGCCAAAGCCGCAGACGTTGCTGAGGTAGTTTGCGAGAACGAGGTTGAAGCGGCGGGTCACGACAATGTTGCACACGAGATGATAACTCTGCTTCTTAGGCCCGCATGCGCTATAACACGTCACCGCTCCCTTCCCCAGGATGCGCTCGACGGCAGCGATGATGCCGGCGATGGGGATGCGGCCTGTGGACTCGATGTCGAAGTACGCCTTGTGCTCTGCGACTCCGATGATCTCATGGACCGTTTGCTTATCGCGCCCGCTGAGAAGCAGCTCTTCGATCTCGTCGGCTGATGCATTGCGCATGGTCCGTTTGCCTCCCAATGTCTCCACTTGGAACATGAGTTCAGAACGGTCGAGGATCTCACCGCCCTTCTCTGTGAATGTCTGGCTCTTGGGCGTGATCAGCTTCCAGATGGGAAAGTAGCGCGAGATGTTGCTGCTGTACGCCTGGATGAGAGTGTCCACGATGTTGATTCCCGCGGGTCTATGCTCCTCGTCGATTGGCGCCCACGCATCGCTCCCCGACTTGCCACTGTGATTGATGCGGACGATGCGACAGAAGTCCTGGTTCTTCAGGTCTGGGAAACGCGCCAGCAGGGACTTAACTTTCCTGTCCTTCCCACTCAGCTTCTGCTTGCGCGCGTACAGGAGGATGTTCTCGTGACAGTTGCGCTCCTCCTCAGCGTAGAAACGGGCAAGGCACTCGGGATGGGCGGAGGCTGGAAGCTCGAGAAGACGACGGAGCAGAGTCAGCGTCCGGTCACGAACATAGGCGGTCTGGATCGCAAATTGGCATCCCTTGTAGCTGAACTCAGGCTCCACGCCAACTTTCACCCCATCGCCAGGAATTTGGAGCTTGAAGTAGGTCTTGCGCTGGGCGAAGAAGGCTCGCGTGAACACTGCCTCGAACGCAAAGGAGATGTACCGGAGGTGTGCACTCGGGAACATGTTGACCTCGATATAGCTTTTCTGCAGCCGGCTGTTGATCTCGGTCTGCATCCGCGCCGCCCACCCATTAAATGCATCGACGCCCGCCTGGGTGCTGAAGTCGAGCGGTGGCTGATGCTCCTGGGCAAGTTGCACGGCAGTGGAGTCAGTGTCAATGAAGAGTCGTTTGCCGTAGGATGATGCGATCGAACTCGCGCGCATGATAGCATCACGGGCGGCGGTCGTTACTGCTGCGGCACACTTTTCGTTGAACATGTAGCATGCAAAGGGGGAGCCCAAGAGCCCATAGAGACTGTTCGCCATGATCTTGAAGCAGTACTGCATGGTGTTGTGATACTTGACGCCGGCGGCATCGTTCCGTTTCCGGGCATCCTTCAGAAGTGCCTTGTGGTGGCTGCGCTGATCGACGAAGTACGACACGGTGTCGAGAAACGGGTCGTGCTCACGGATCTCGAAGACCGTGTATTGTTTCAGGATGTCTTCGCGGAATATCGTGAGGGGGTTGACCACACCCTTGTTTGCTTCTTTGCTTGCCTCCACCTCCTGCTCCGTCGGATTGCGCACGTAAGTTGTGTTCTCCGGGGTGTGGTGCCCATCTTGATATACTTCCGCGAGGTCGTCCACCGTCGCCACATACGAGAACGGAGAGACTGCGTATGCTCGCATCATCGACGGATACAGTCCAGCGGCGTCAAACATCATGCACGGCGTGTCCGCCAGATCATTGTTCTCCGACCAGTTGACGGCGCCCTTATACTTGCCATTCTTCTCGCCGAGCTCCCCATAATTCCATTTGCGTGAGACATGGTCACGGCATCGCCAGGCTGTGCGAGCCAGCTTCGTCATGCCCCACGCTGCCTGTGTGCGCGTGAAATAGGTTGAGAGCGTGATGCCGGTCACCTCAATGAAGCAGCGCATCTTCTCGAGATAGTCCATCTTGTCGGCGATGTGGAGGACAGCTTCAGCATCGTACACGCAGTAGCGGATGATGTTCTCGAGGCATTGTTCAGGGTTCTCCGTCGGCGCATTCGGGTCCATCATGATCTTGTTCATCACAGCGTAGCTCATGCTGTGACGCTGCTTGAGAGGTAGCTTGAGGGCTCCTAAGATCGTGTCCAGCGCAAAGTTATCGGGCGCGTCGCCAGGGCGATATTGACTCTTCGCCCAGTATTCCATATCAACCATGTGGACACGGAGGCCGAACAGTGAGCTGTAGACGTAAGCGAGGCCCGAGCCCTTGTATGGAGCCGCCATTTGCGTTTGAGCAAAGGCACCACATCGCTTCATGATCCACGGGTAATCGTACCCGGCTGGGCGATTATTCTCCGGCTCATCTGTCTTCTTTTTGGCTTGTTGCGAAAACGGCTGCTGGTTACTGTTCCATCCCACGAGGATGATCTCTCGCTCGGCGCTCTTTGACCGGACCCAGCTGATGAAGGCACAGCACATCCCCGCTTCAGACGAGTCGACGTGCACGGCGACGTTTGCCGGGAGCCTCGCGGAATCCAACTCGAGAGGCACCTCGCCTTCCCACAAGAACGCGTGCTTTTCGGTTGTCCCGTTGAGGGAATAAACGGCACAGATCATGCCGATGTGCGCCAATGGGTCTTCTGGGAGAGGAACACCGGGGGTTGGGGAATAGGTTTCGATATCATACGCCACCATTGCCACTTCTCCGAGATGGAAGGTCAGATCATATTCGTTGATGGCTTTCTCCATGACATCGCGCGGCTTCTCTGGGTTGGCCCGGAAGCAGTCTTCCTGTTGAAGGGACGGGTCAAAGGGAATGGTTTGACGATACTCAATCTTGCCATCTTCGCGGACGAAGTAGAATGCGTTCTTGAAGGCTAGCGCATTGCCGTATGTTGGCTGGAGTGGCTCATGCGACGCATCGATGTCGAAGAGCATTTTGATTTGGTTTCTGAAGGCGAGCTGGCTTGTCTCAGTTCGTTGAATGGTGCCGCCCATAGGTTCTTCAGCACTCTCGGTCACGGGAGCTGCAGGAACTTGATATGTCGGGAGCGCCGTTTCGGAATTACACTTCCCGTGATCCACGACCCACTTGGCGTATCGGGCAAGCAGCGGATGAACGATCTTCGTGTATTGTTTCCTGTCGCGCACCTTGGAGAGCTTTTCTCGCATCGCGACCTCGTCATATTCTGAGCGAAACCCATCATCGAATCCGGCGACAAGTTTGTTGAACTCAACAATGGCGTTTTGCATCTGGTTTTGGAGTTGCGAAAAAAATCCGTTTACAGATTTCTGAAATCTTCTTAGAATTTGCGAATTCACGAAGAACGTTCCTCTGCAAGTCTCCGTTGCACCGCCTGGGCCTCAGAAAGGGCTTCACGCCACGGCATAGATGAAGGTCGGTTCTGCTCATAGAAACTTGCCGGAAGATCTACAACTTTCCCTTCTTCGTCAATGTAGTTTCGCTTGATGTAACGTGCCTCGTGCATCTCTGTCCCATGTCCCATTATTCGGGCAATTTCGAGGGATAGATCGTGGTTGCCGCGATAAACCTCGCCGAATGTTGTTGAGAAGACGATCCGGATTGTGTCCACGTTGAGGCCCTGCTGATCAAATGCGCTTTCGACCAGCAAGTGGAATTGTGAGCCGTACCTCTTCTTCTCTTGGGGTGTTGGGATGAGAACTTCGTTGCTGTTTCCGATCACATGCGCTTGGGCCCTGAACAGATCGTACAGCTCGGTCGGCAACGCAATCTCGGTGGTGCCATACCGCCCGCTCGTCTTGTAGGCGTTACGAATGAGGAGATGCCTTTCCCAATCAATCCAATTCACCTTAAGATTCCCGTCAGCTGGTCGAGTCACATTCAGAAGGATGATTTCTTCCGCACGCAAAGGCGGTAACAGAATGTACAGACTTGTTATGAGCGCGTATCTTGTAGCTAATTTCATGCGGTCATCAACTCTCGGCGGCTTGTGCGCAAAGGTTACGTTTTTGGGATCAGCCATCAGATTCTTGAGCGCCACATTTTCGGGGAGTTCCAGGAGTCTGTGATACTCACCCAGCCTGCGAAGCTGCTTGTCGACAAGAATATTAAACGGCACCCAGCGAGCCATCTGTTTTGCTGTCAAAGTGCTCGGAGAGACTCCATCACTCTTCAACTCCCTCAGCAGCCTGCTGTAAAATTGTTTGTAGGGTCGCATTGTCGCCAAAGGAAGGTTGATGTTGTTGATGTAGCCATACACCGCCGCTGCGATGCTGGCCCTCATCGATGGCGTCAGGTCTGGAGCAACGATCGCTTTCCGAACCTCATCTGTGCTCTTAAAGAAGGTCTTCGTCCGGAGTTCGGCCGGGAGTCTTGAGTACAAGCGCTGGAGCCCAGCCGAGTATTGTGCTTTTGTCGTTGGCGCATAGGGTTCTCCTGAGGGGGCACTAGTGAGATCTGCCTCTTGTACGAGCTTTTGGATGCGGCCTGCACTTCCTGGGGAAATGGGTCCGACATCGGGGCCATTATCGTCGTCAAGAATCTCGCCTCCGGAAGGAAGGTTGCCGATTACGGCTGGCTCGGGGTGCCTCTTCAGATGGTTGTTAAACGAGACCCGGACACCGCGGCGACTACTGTCCACGGTAACATTTGGGAGATCCAGCCACAGAGAGTACACACCAGCTGGCCATCCGTGTTGAACGCAGCGCCCTTCTTCGCATAATCCCCAAGGAGGTTTTCCGTATCTTCGGTTTCCATGATCATCATCCGCGGAGCTTCGGGCTCTTCTTTTTCTTCTGGTTCATCCTCATCTTCTTCCTCCTCTTCCCCGTCTTCATCGAGATCCTCTTGCTCCCCAAGCACCATCGGTGGCGCCTGAACCTTGCCATTACCTCCCCAATCATTCGGATCATCTCCAATCTTAGGGCCGAAATGTCGTTCCGGATTGTCTCCTCCGATCGACGGATGGCGTCGTAAATCGCTGCGAGATCGTGTTGCGGGGCAGGCGGAGCCTGGACAGGCTGTGCTATCATCGGCATCTGAGGATCAGGAACTTCTTCTGCAAAGATTGGAAACTCCGGCGCCGGAAGAGGCTCGGGAACAGGCTCTGGCTCCGGAAGAGGCTCAGGTTCGGGAACAGGCTCTGGCTCCGGAAGAGGCTCAGGTTCGGGCTCCGCGATCGGCAGGATGGGCGCAGGCATAGGAACCTGCTCCGCGATCGGCAGGATCGGTGTCGCGACGTGTGGGGCCTCCCGGTTGAGCGGCGGAGGAAAATGGGAGAACGTCCTGAGGTGGGCCGAGCTGCTTAATGTCTCCTCAATTGCCCGTTGAGAAGACAATTTCATCAGCACATCTCCGTCTTCCCGTGTGACTTGCGACCAATCCCAAGTAATCCCTGATGCAAGGAGAGCTTCGACTGCCCGCGCGCCACTAACTGGTTAACGTTGATGTTGGTGACAATTCGAGTCCTTTGTTATCTATTCCAACGAAAACTGGAATTGCGGCTTCACTCGTCACATTATTAATGATTTGATCAGTGTATAAGCCCCGGATTACTACAAAATACCTACTTCTGGTGACTGAATTGGTGACAAGATGAGTGCCTATAAGAGTTAGGTAATTTGGATTTTTGTTCATCCACTGGTTCAAAATGAGTGTTTTCTGAGTTGAGTCAAGGTTTATTGAGAGGAACATGATGCGTTTCATACAAATCATGCATAAAAAGTTTCACCTGTCACAAAAAAATTTTGAGACGATGAGACATAGTCTCATCACCCGGGTGAAGGGCATGTGCCCTTCATCACATGAAGATATCGCATGTTGACAGAATGGTGACATACTCAATCTGAAACGATGAGACTGATAAGTCTCATCATCCGAGTTAAAGGTAAACCTTTAACTACACTATATTCTGATAGGTTTTTGTGCGTAGTTGAGGGCTCCAATGTTGATATTTGCCTCGTTTTCACTTAATTGTGATGCAACCTTAACTTTACTGAATCGTGAGGTTGACTTAGAAATTTTCACCATTTTTGCCTATACAAAACGGTAACTCGTGACAGAGCGTAGATCGACGTTCACAGCCACGGCTTTTTCGAAACAGCACCATATGAATAATATAGCTCGACATTTGCTAAGAAATCTGACAGTTACTTAACGTGCACGGGGCTGCACAAGTTTTGACGCGTTCAATTTTCAATACAAACTGAACTTCTTCCTTTTATTCAAATCGTTGTCCTGACACTAAATGTAAGTGTCTGGGCTTATTTTAAACATAGGAAACAGTGATTTTTCATGCTCAGATGTGGTACTGTCACAGCACTTCGAGTCGATGTCAAAAAGTGAT
Source organism: Paratrimastix pyriformis (assembly GCA_027972325.1). Classification (NCBI taxonomy): domain Eukaryota; phylum Preaxostyla; family Paratrimastigidae; genus Paratrimastix; species Paratrimastix pyriformis. The sequence continues at coordinate 16,185 of JAPMOS010000314.1, read as the reverse complement.
ATCTCATGTCAAAGGTGAGAAACCTGAAGGTGTGACTTTTTCTTCATTCCTACATGTTTCCTTACATAACTAACGGGTTCTACCGAGTTGAATCACTTAGTTTTTGTGTTCTACAGTCAAAGTGCCTTGTTTTGTGTTATATCGATACCATGCCCGTCCGTAAGCTAATACATTCAAAGTACAGTTGTGAGGCAATCCTGCTGTGAAAGTCACGACTAATTTAGGGTTAGAATACTCTTTTAGCACAATGGTACCATACACATTACCATATGATTCAATATCGTCATCTTTGCTTGGTAGTCCTGAAAAGCGTAGAGTGTAGATGTTCTTGTCAAATGCCTTCCGGAAATACATCATCTGTTGGAATTCTTGCGATTTAGCACTGATGGCTGTATCTGGATAGTTCTTGTTGTCAACAGAAAGGTGATATTCCGAGATATAGGCTGTTCCGGTGAATGGTGCTCCTGTCGTGTCATCAGACAGATACATTGACAGATACTCAACTTCATCGAATGGTAGGTCACATGTTATTGATGTGGCACCTTGTGAAATTAGATACTTGGTTGAATCAACGAATTCATTCTGTACTGTAACCATTCCTGCTTCATCCATACTGCTTCGGAGAATTGCCTTCTTCTCATCTTCATGCATTGTCATGTAGTTAGCTACGAGTTCAACATCGAGAAAAGTGTTGGTTAATGTAGCTCCAACTGTGGAAGATGATGCTATTTCTGATATAGGGGCTATTTCTACTTCAAAATATGGATTTGCTTGTAAGATGTCGAGCCGTAGAGGGTTAAAGTCAATGAATGGATTTGGTATGTAAATCAGTCCTTCCTGTTGTTGCGATGGATCAATGTCTGTGCCGGTTGCTCCAATACGTGCGTTCTGCATCATCAGTGATTTGCGTTCCTGTATGGCACGTTGGTAATATTGAAATATACCTGCACTGTCCAACTTGTATATTTCACGCCCTTGGTGCTTAAACTTAAGGGATTTGATGAGTTTCATCATGTATCCACCTACGTAAGTCACCGTGCCGGCTGATGCTGTAGTAGCTCCGAGTCTGATGTGTAGGTGTATGTCATTACCTGAGAGTAGTCCGCTGTATTTATTAATGTCAAACTGTGCGACACTTCCAAATGATATTTGCCGGTTAGGCTTGATTACTACCGGGTCCGTTACAATCTTAGGCTTGCGTATCTTAGTGGTTTTGTCATCCGTAAACTCATTGATTTTGATTGCATTCCTTTCGAGGTCTGAGTTCTGTGTAGTGTGTGATTTTAGAATAATAGCCGTTGCCATAGTGTGATAATTAATATCATACTAAGATAAAAAAATACTCAAATTATAAAAATCTTACCTATTTGCTGCTCGACACTTGTTCTTCAACCATTTTTACCTTGGTTCTGTAGCCTTCTCTCATCTCCCAATAGGCATTGTAAAGGTTAAGGTAATTGTCATGTAACAAAGGCTTGATCACCAAAATGTTGTGGTCTGCTGTCACTTTCTCGAATAGTTCTAAGAAATCTGCCTTCTTCATACACGACATATAATCATGATAAATCATGTCTTTCACTGAGTCATTCTTGGTGTAATGGACAAAACAGTAATTGGTGTTCTGCCTTGTTCTTGGTGAAATACCTGTTGGAATTTGTGTTGTGAGAATGACTGAGATGTTGTATCTTCTGTGATTGCAAAACAGACTGCCTAAAATATTACTTTGGTGTAACTTGTTGTTGCCATCTAAGATATCGTCGAATATCAATAAGACTGACTTTTTACCTTTTGTCTTCTCTTGGAACTTGATGAGCTTCTCAATGAATAATGGTGTCTCATCATCGTCAAAGCCTCCAAAACATCTGTCATCTGGAATGTTCCCTAACTCTTTCTGATATCTGTCTTTATTGTCTTGTGCAACTGTAAATAGGTAGATCTTGTCGATCTCACTTCGTATCTGCTTTATAATGGAGAGAACTGATGTCGTTTTACCACTCTCTTTCATACCATAATGTAGTGAAATAAAAGGCTCTTTCTTGTTTTTGAACCTATCTACAATCTCTAATGAACTGAACTTAGGCATTTTGACATTACCTACCTTGACAATGCTTGCATCATCTTCTTTTACTTCAGGTGGAATAAAGACAACTTGCTTCTGCTCAATTTGCTCATCTTCTTCAACTTTTTGTCCTTCATCTTCCACTTTCACTTTCTTCTCCTTCTTCTCCTTCTTCTCCTTCTTCTCCTTAGAAACCTTCTCTTTCTTTTCTTTTGGTGGAGCACATTTATGCTTCTTAAGCCACTTCTCACTCTTATATTCTTTTCCACACTCAGGACACTTATATACTGTAATGTCCATATCCTTATGGACATTCGAATGAATGGTTTCACCATTCTTTGCCTTAACTGAGTCAGACGACATTTTGAATTGTAACTATAATCTATATAGAAAAAATATTTTGTGTGTGAACTGTATTAGTTAACTAATATGTCTGACAGTGTATCTGAATCTGATGAGGATTTACAGTCTTTTGTCTCTTCATCGAGTGAAATATCTATACCTTATGGAGATGATGAAAATAGTGAAGATTCTCAAAGTGTCAATGATGATGCCTCAGTTGAATCAAATACTGATACTGAGGAGTCTGATGATGACTCAAAAGATGAGTCTAAAGAAGAGCCTAAAGAAAAATCGTCGGATGAACTGATTGATAATATGGACTTCCTTCTTCGTAAAGACCAACTACACAATGAAATACCTGATGGTAAAATTGTGTTTAAGACAAAGGAACAAGTCGAAACTGAACAAAAACTCATGCAACAGGCTGTAGAAGAATTCGAACAACAACAGGAACAAGCAAAACAAGCACTCAAAGCACGTCCAAGAGCACCTCGTGCAATTCATTTCCCTAAGCCTCCAAAGAAACCTAAGAAGGCAAAGATTTCACTCAAACGTGAAAACGACATCAATGAGCTGCTCGTACTGACTAATCAACTCGGTGTCTGGTGGGAAGCTGCTCATACCCGACGTACTTCAGATATTTGACCAGGTTCCGCTTTGCGGTTTCCTGGATTCCGGTGAGAATAAGCGACTGACTCATGGCTTTGTTTTGGCTCCTGATAATTCATATCCAATTTTAGAACTCAAAAAATTGAGGAATTTTGGATGGCATTTACAATACCCCAACTTCTCTCGCGAAGGCCCGCCGTCGCCTATCGTAGGCTGGATCCGACTCAGCGACCGTACGACGGAATGCAGCCTCGCGAGCAGCCTCCATCACGCTAGCCGAAGGTGGGGGAAGTGTTGTGGTGTACTGCGGCGATACTAGTGCCCGAGGCGGAAGAGGCGCCGGCACGGCACGTTCCGGCTTCGCTCCAAGCGACATGTAAGGGAGACGACTCCCATAGTCGATCCGCGGCCTGCCTTTGGTTGTTCCAAACGCTACTTTGCTTGCTGTGAGATGCCTGCTCAGCCCGGGATCCATTCGGCCTGTTCGTCTAACTGCCGGCCGTGGTCCGAGGGCCTTCAGATTTGTTCGGTAGGTCTTCATAATCTGGGCTCGCTCAGGGAGTGTCGACGCAGCTTGGAGGCGGCTGACAATATCTTGTTTGAGACTCAGGCGACGCGCGTTGTATTCGCGCAGCCGCTGCCGCATCGGCTCAAGTTCGGCTCGCTTTTCTTCCCGTTTCTGACGGGCTTCTGCAGCCTTTGCCTGCTTCTTCTGCTCCTCAGTCATTCCAGCGTACTTCTGACCAAAATAACGAGAGGACACTCCCATCATCGCACGCATCGCCGCAGTTCGATCATGCGTCCGGTCAAATGCCTCGTGATAAACCCTCTTCATTTCTTGCTTGACTTCTTCCGGATAGCGCGGCTTCGCATTGTGCTTCTTCATCGCCTTAACAAATTTCTCCGCCCGCCGCCACAGCTCGTCCTGGGCTGCCTCTTCATAAGGCGACCCATCCCATTTGGTGCAATAATACAGGCGCGCAATATCGTCAAATTTCTCTAATGCGATATCAACCTTCTGACCCTTCGTTTTTGCTGGGGCAGGCGGCGCACGCACGCTATAGGTAAATCCTGGGGCAAGAGGCACCCGATTAGGATCTGCGGGCTTCTTTGCTGTGAGACTCACACTCGTACCGTTCAAGAAATTGAGCATCTGGCTTGCTTTTGCTGCATACAAAAAAATCATGGGACGCAACATCATCGAAAATCGGGGCCTTTTCGTCACAGGGGGCATTATGTCGATGTCTCGCCTTGTCCACGAAGATCACTCACCTTGGCAATACTCACGAGTTTGGCGAGTACTGTATCCTTGTTGATGCTTGAACCCTTGAAGCTGGTTAAGACGTTGCTCACGATCGCCATCACGTCAGCAGCTCCATTGAGAGCACTGGTATCGATGTTCAGCGCAATATCCACCGTGCGCCGCACGAGGCCTTCCCTGTCGCCCTTGATCACAAACGCATCAAACCAGTCAAAGAACTCATACACCACGTTTCGATACTTGAGGTTCAGATCAAGCAAGCTGTAGATATCCTTCGACACCACGGTATCACGGAGCAGTGTGAACTTGAGGGACTCCATCTTGTCGCACTGGAGTTTCGCAGCGAGCACCATCACGTACTTGTCCCACTCAACCGCGAACTGGCTGGTAGCATTTCTGTACGAGCGGTTGAAGCATGCGGCCTCATGAGAGTTGATATAGTCGCGTACCTTGTTGATCTGGCGCGTGAAGCCGCTGCCGTCCGAGACCGACTGGAGTTGCCCTTCCGAAAGCACCATCCCGTAGCATCGCAGCTCCTCTACCATCTCGCCGAGCTCGCGCTTTGTGTCCACGTCCTCACTCCACCGCAACGTGTCGCCGTTCAGGAGGGGAAAGATGTATCGGTCAAACTTGAGTGAGCTGCGCATGATCTTGCTCGATGCGAGAAGCGGCACTTGGAGTTGCCATGAAGCCTTGATGTTGCGCTTCACCTTGTCCGCAAACTCTATCTCCACGATCTCGTCTGTGGGTTCGACAGGAGGGTTAGGAACGCCGGCCGGGTCGACGGCAAGCGTGGGAGGGGGTGGCACGTTCACTGGTTCCATCACCGTCGCAGCAGCGGAACGCGCCTGAAGATCTGCTTGGAGTGCTTTGACTTGAGCAGAGATTGCTTGTGTTGGTACAGCCATTTCGACTTGGAAAAAATAGACACCTGCGAGTGCAACCGAAAAATGGCACGCTTTACTGCAGCTTTGACTTCACCAGCTCAAGCAGCGCCGCCATGCCGGAGCGCAGGTCATCAACTTGAGCTTGTAGCGAGACAATAGTGGCGTGCTGTTTCTGGATCTCGTTCAGCAGCATGAACGGCAACTTGTGATCGTAAAGGCCCTCCACTTCGCCGTCCTTCATACGTACGAGATCGGGACACACGGTCACGGCTTCATCGGCAATCAAACCATAACACTTCGCGCCGGATGGATCGCTCCTATACCGGAAGTTAACCGGCCGCAGCCGATATAACGAGGACGTGTCTTCCATGTTGACGATATCGGTCTTGTACTTGGCAGCTGACCCAGGCAGGCCAATCTTACCGTCGTTGTCGATACGGAGGTCCAGGCCATCCGTATCCAGCGTTGTCTGGCGTGCGACAGGAGAGTAGAACTTGGTCTTGTTGAGCTTGATAACGTCGACGCCTTCTGCGCGTAAGAAGATGCTGGGGTTGCTTGAGTTGGCTGCGTATATCGCACCTGATACATCGGCCGAGATCACCACTACGTTCTGGTCGGACTGCATGGTGAGAGCATTCGCGTTCGCGACAGTGGCAATGCGCGCTTCCGAACCGTTGACGGTGAGAGTCCCATTCACGTACGTGTTGCCGGTAAGCGCGTTAACTGCAAACTGCGGCACTGCTGTCGTTCCAGACGTTCCACTTGTCGACTCATAAACGAACCCTGCCGAGTCAGCGTTGTATGTGCTCAGATGGATTGCGGGGCCACTCAAGCCAATCGGGCTGCAACCTGGCGCATAGATGTTAGTGTTCAGTGCGGTAGCACCAACAGCTGAGTAATACATCCCCCAGTTTGGATCTGTGCCGTTCATAACCAGCCGCAACGTACTTCCAACAGGTCCAGTAACTTTATGGAAGCCGCATGATCCGTCACCAGCGCGGAGGGCATAGGTATTTATCGCCGAGTTGCTTGAAGCAGTGCGGGCAACGACAAGACCCGTTGAATCAGTACCCAGCAAGCTCGCGGAGGTCGTTCCGCCAACGGTGAGCGACCCACCAAGGATGTGATTCCCACGGGAGTATGACGCGCCAGATGTGTTCACGGCAAAGTTAACGGCGCCGCTGTTATCCTCGACGATGAGACCCGTTCCGGCCGTTGAGGTGCCTGTCTTGAGACGTAAACAGTTGCCAGTGAGTGCGAGTGCAGTGCATGACGGCGGAGTGCCCACACCATCAAGACCAGATCCCGCAGTTGAGCCACCCCAATACACGCCGCACGTTGTGTTCGAACCGCTCAGAAGCAACTTGAGGTTTCCCGCCGATGCAACTGAGGGAACAGTGAGGATGCCGCCAATCGTCGCTGCCCCGCTGGTTGAGAGTGTGGTGAAGGCGCTCGCACCAGTCGCATCACGCAACACGACGCTCGAGTTGGTTGCCGTCGCCGATCCTGTGGTCATGCTGAGTACTCCATCTGCCGCACGTGATACAAACCCTGTCGTGTAGCCACCGTACGTGAGCTTGAGTGCGCTGCTCATTGTGGTGTAGGACTCGGACGCGATGGAGTTAATCACGAGGGCGCGCGTCGCATCAGGCCGGAATATCTTGCCGATGCCACCATTGATGCTGAACATGGAATCGCTGAGATCGTTCATCGTGAGGACCAGCTTCTCGCGCGTCGGAGCACTCGGTGGACGGATTGGATAGGTTGAGGCCACTACGCTCGTCGCATTCTGAAGGATGACCCACATGAACGGCACGACGTGAAGCATGGCAAGCGACCCAACGAACTGGATGCTTGTCGCCCGGTTATCAATGGAGATGGCCGCTTCGGGCGCTGAAGTGAACGTGTTAGGACTCAAAATATCTACGACGATTGGGCCCGCCGCGCAGGGCATCAGCCCGAGCAGATGTACGCTGTAGTTTGTGCTTTGCGCGCCTGAGCTCGTCCGTGCAATGATGCTGCTGCTAATCTGTGGGACACTCCAAACGCCGCCGGTGAACGCAAAGTTGTGGATCTCGGTAACGTTAGTGATTGCCGCAGACTTGATTGTGATGCCGCGGTACGAAAGGGTATACGGCGAGCGCGAGTTGCGTTCCCGTTAGCGTGGCTGCGAAGTCGGGTGAGAGCGTCGTCCCTACGGCGTGATCTAGCGCGGTCATGCAGAGAGGGCTCGTATCAACCGTCGTGAGATAGTCGTTCGTCACGTAGCTCCGCGCCGCCGTGTGTAGGAAGGTGAGCAGCACGACGCTGCCCGTCCATATCGAATCAGAATCATCACCCGTAATCGCGAGAGCCCCATCACCTCCAACTGTGAGATGCGTGGGAGTACCGAGTGTCGTGTCAGTGTTCAGTACGGCAGGAGTCCACGCGAAACGCTTCCCGGCAACCCATCCTGTGCCGCTCTCAACGGCGAGGTGATAAGACGCGTCGAATGCATAACCTGGCGTGTTGCCGAACGACTCGAAGCCGGTGCGATCGCGATTAGCCACAACAGTGATGGCGCCATTCGTGCTATAAACGTCTCCCGAAGCAAGCCCGCTGAGTCTCAGAGTTTGCGCAGTGAGGTTGCCTCCGCGCACTGTAACGCCGTTCAAGTTCAGGTCAGTAAGAGAAGGCGTTGCTGTCTCCACGGTAGCAGTCACGAGTTTTGTTGCATTCACCATCCCATCACGCATCGTCACGCCATCCACACTCACGCCATGGTCGGCCGTACGTTCAGAAACCGTGTCCGCAACAAGCGATCCCGACGCATTGATCACCGCCGCGTTGATTGTCCCGTTTGCCGTCCGCTTCACGACCGTGCCCGACGAGGCCGCTTCGTTGTACGTGATATCCGCCACCCATTTCCCCAAGACCGTGTCGTAACGCATCAGCCGTTTATCAGTGGTGTCGTCTGCAGCGATTGAGACGTCAGTGAGTTGCCGCAGCTTGAGGTCCATTGTTGGTGCTTGTGAGAGCGCGACGTTGCCATGAAACACAACATCACCCACGAAGTCGGACGCTCCAGTAACGGAAAGCGATGACGTGATAGCACCTGTTGGAAACTTGACCGGGTTGTTGCTACTGGTTGTGATTTGCGCAGATGATGCTCCAGGACAGAGAACGAGCTGCGCAGCTTGAATACTAGTGCTTGAGTCAGCCATTTAGCGACGACAAAAAAATAGGTGGCTTCGCGACACTGTGCCGTTTACGCGATCATCAGCAAGCCGAGTACGGTGGCTACTGAAGCGATGAGAGGCTTGTTGAAAGTGTGCCCTGGCGCAGGTGGGTCGACGACAGGCGTGATAACAGGTACGGGAGCAGGTGCCGGAGTGGGTTCGCTTGAGATACGTCGCAGCGCTTCGTAATGGTACGTGTTTTCGGTTGTGAGTTGCGAGTTAATCATCTGGTCAAACTGCGTCTTGCGCGTCTCGAATGCCTTGACGCTCTCAGTCAGCTGCGAGCTGTCGTATGCGATGCTCTCATGTAGATGCAACATAATGCGCTCCAGATCACGCTGCGATGCCTCCGTCTCCGAGATGAACTTGATCTCGCGGCCATACTCGGGAAGCGTCATGCGGTAGCGCTTTTCAACAGAACCCAAATCAGACAGCAGCGAGTAGGTTGCTTTCATCTGACGCAGCTCCGCCGTCCGTTGAGCAATCGTCTTGGCCTCAGCCTGGAGCGACATGCGATGATCATTCTGCACTTCCGCAATGTGACGTAGCGCTGTGTAGTATCGTGCGGTCTCACTGGCCACTGCACGCTCTTGTGCCGTCATAGTGGCGAGCGTCTGAACTTGGAACATGGAATCGCTGGCGTTGATTAGCTGCATCGTGCCTATACTCACAGAACCGTTTCCCACAATGCTCACATCGATCGTTTGCGTGTTGAAGAAGACGTTACCGAAGCTGATGGGTTCCGGCTTGACGGGAGGCGATTGGTGAGCGGCCAGCTCGCTGTAGAAGCGTACGATCGCAGCGTTGTTGGGGTACTGATAAAACGTCATGAACCACGCATTGACGTCCACCGTGGTCCAGAAACGTGATCCGATACGGGAAGGCTGCGTGCCGTACATCAGGAACTCCAACTCATTGTAGCGGTTGTAACGCTCAAGCGTGCGATCCGCACCCTTCGGTACTTCGACTGCCTTGTTGCGACTGAACGCGTACTGAAAGCTCTCAATTCCTTCGTTGAGATGGGCCTCGTTGGCGGACCACTGCGCTTGCGCCTCACGATACTCAGCCATAGCCCTGGTGTATTCACGAAACGACGTCTCCATCATCGCGAGAACGGCGACAGCTTCGGGATTCGTCATGGAGTCGCGCTTCCCTGTCGCGAGTTGACGATATAAGTTGAGTGAGATGCGGTGGCCAAGCTTCTCTTCTGCGGTCATCCAATCCCAGCCATGCTCACGTATCTGTTTGCTCCACTCTTCGTTGAAGTCTTCGGCGATAGGCCTGTCCATTTCGGCAGCATAAAAAAGCTTTACAGCTGCGAAGCATGTTTAATGGTGCACGAACGGCACTTTGGCAAAGGGATCTGACGCGTCTGTAGATGACGACGGCGCGGAGGGTGCAGTTGAAGATGAAGACGATGTCGCTTGGGAGGAGTCCGGTGAGCCACCTTTTTTAGAGCCGTCCAGAGGGGCAGACTGCATCACACCTGCGACAACAGATACCATCGTCACGGCAAGAAGGCGGGTTGCTGGGGTAAGATTTGATGCAAACTCCGGGTTCTCACGCATCCAGTCCTTGATCGCATCAGAAATGGCGGGCTTGTTCGCATCGAGTTGGGCTTTCACGGGAGTGGTGTCGCGCTTCATAAGACGGCCACCTGCGATGGCCAATCCACTCACCCCCGCAATGTATGTGTCCGTCATCACGTCTGAGTGGGTCAATGCATCAACAAGTTTCTGGTCCACTTTCCCCCGTAGGTCCGAGTGATAGCTCTCGAGTTCTTCGTCGGAAAGGCCCCGCAGGTCCGCCTCCAAGATATCCTTCACACCTAGTTTCTTAGCGAGACCAGCGACGAGGTGCTCTTTTGCCGCGCGCTCCCGCATGGAAGCTATGGCCTGCGGATGGCTTGACCCCGCAACGTCGGATGTTACGACGTCGTCAGCATACCTCTTCGCTTCAATTTTTTCCACGATCGGTACGGATGCAGCTGGTGGGGGAGCATCAAGGGGCGTCGCTGCCGCTTTTTGGCGCTTGGATTTGGTGGGCTCATCAATATCGGGCGGATGCGACATTTCGTCGGCAACGGATTCCCTCACCTGCCTGAAGAACTCGTCATCTTCGTTGCCATCACCGTCTTCTGGTGCAGCATCATCAAAGTCTTCTGGAATATCATCATCTGGACAGTCTGGGGCGGCATCGTCTTGTTCCTTCTTCTCACCAACAGTCTCTTTTTCTTCAGCAAGCGGCACAGGCGGATCTTCGTGCTTCGTGTTCATATGGCGACTCAGAGATCCTTGTGACTTGTATGTCTTGTCGCACTTTGGGCACTGGAAGGCCATTTTATACGAGGAACAAAAGCTCTCGTCTGCGGGGGTCAGAAAATGTTGCGATTTCTTTACGGGCCTAAATGAGTCAACTGACTCCGAGGATTGCTGCTGACGAAGCCGAGTTTCTTGATAGGAACCAGGACTTTGACTGGGACGCGCTCACAAGCGAGCCCTTCACTTGTCTGATCTACGGAAGCCCGCGAAGTGGGAAAAGTTATCTCCTCCGTTGGCTCTTGAGCACGATCGCTAGCCGTTATGACCTTGTATATGTTTTCAGCATCTCCAGTGACGCGATAGGATACTATGACGAAGTTGGAATTGATCGCCACCACGTGATGCCGGGGTTTGACTCACCTGCCTCACGAAACCTTCTCAAACACATGATCGAGACCGCAAACACAAACGTCGCCAAGTATATTGGAAGCAGGGTTCCTGTCGAGCGCATCCTTCCGCGCACGCTCATTATCTGCGATGATATTATCTCGCCAGGTGGGGAACAGCACCATCTGGGGGCGTTGAAGTCTCTCTCCACGAATTATCGTCACCTCAACATGAGCCTGATCCTCACAACGCAATACGTCAACGAGGTGAACAAGGTGATGCGAGAGACGGTGGACTACCACATCCTGTTCAAGCATGAATCCAAAACCGCACTCGACTATTTCGCGGCCGGGTGCTTTGCCTGGGCGCATTGGAAGCCAAGTGTTCAATATCTCATCAGCAACTACACGGGAGACCACAAGTGTATCATCGTGAACAAGCGGGCCGAACGCACCGCGTATACCGTGTTTAAGGCACCAGCAAAAAACGAGTCCGATGACGACCTTAGTTTAGACCAAGCTTGTTGACGATCGTAGGGGCCATGAATGCGAGTCCGCCGGCCATGATCCCGGCGATAAAGAGATCCGTTGCGTTCGTGGGGCGGCCGAGAACGAATTTGTTCGCGGTCCAGACGAGTCCGGCCGTGCCGGCACCAATTACTGCGGGAGTGCTGATATCGTTGTGAGTCGACGACATGTTGATGCGACCTGCTTTTGGCTCAAACAAAAAACAGAGCGATCGGGGTTGTGGAAAAAGCGGTAACTTTACAGCACGTAGACCGTAAACGACCGGCCTTCGTAATTCGCACCGAAAATGTCGAACAGACTGGCGTCGTGTCCGTTCTGATCCCGCACGCCGAGGCGATACACTGAAGTGGGTCCGGTGCCAAACGCGCCATCACTCCGAACAATTGCATACGTCTTCCCGTTGTAGATAAACTTGGCGGTGAATGCGCGAGAAGCCAGCTTCGAGATTAACGCGGAAGCATCGCCAGCCTCGCGGTAAAAGTAGAACTGCTGTTTCATATCGTTGTAGGCTGTGACTTTGAGGTTGAATGGCGTGCCGAGAGACATTGATCCACCGCCTGATGGGCTTGTGCCGCCCCCCGAGATTGGAGTAGGTATGTGAGTGCGCAGATAACGGTCAGTAAGAAGATAAGCTGACCCCGCGGCTAAACCTGTCCACAGGGCAGCTTGCGAATTAGGCAGAATTCGCTGGACATACTTTGAGACGAGATAGACACCAACACCGGTGCCCGTTCCGACAACGGCAGCGTTTGTGATTTGAGTCATGTGGCTCTTGTGTTTACTGCACCATAAAAAGATCGCAGCTTACTTCTCACCCAAATTGAAACGTTTTTCGCACAGCCGAAATGGGTGCATCAGTCTCGTATCAGCAGGTGCAAAACACCCTGGAGCAGAACATGTCCAAGGAACAGTACACGAATCTGCAGCGCCTCATCAGCGAACAGACCGCGCAGCTCAACCAACTCGTCATCTATCACGTAGATTCTGTGCGTATCGATTCCATGCAGCTCAAAAACGATCTCACCATCACCACTTCACTCGACCTTTGCCAACAGGAAGCAGACCGCCTCCATCTCTCACAAGACGTCAAGGACCTTCTCGAAGCTGCGCAGCGGACGAGCGGCATCGGCGCCCTCAGCTCCGGCAACCAGTCCTTCATCAACCGGCTCAAGATGCAGGTGAGCATCAAGGACGTCGACAACATCATCACATCCGTCCGCCGCGACGTCACACAGAAGAATGTGGTGGCCTTCCATGATGTGGGTACCATCGATATTCGGACCATAGCAATCGGCAACAAGGGCTACAACGAGGACCTCACGCACGCTCTGGAGGAACGTTTCCGTGATATAATCGGCGACCAAGCAACGAAGGGAGATGAGAAAGCAAAGCAAGACACAACAGGTTTCGATCTGGCGGCCATCTTCAAATCGCTAACTGGGCCACTCATCGCGGCGGCAGGCCTCGGCGTCGTCGTTCTCGTCGGCTACACAATGGTCAAGAAACGATAAGGAGGGGGCGAAGTCGACGATTTTTTGCTGAGGCAAAATGTTCAGCGACGCAAACTACAAGCAGCAAGCAATCACAGCGACCGGTAGTGAGTTCGACATCGCGCTCGCTGAGGGAGCCATGCGACAGCACCGCACACTCAGCCGTTCCTTCATTGACGCCGACTCCAGCCACGGCTACTACATTCTTGAGATCGATTTCCAACTCAATCGAGCGCGGACAATGGATATCTACAGAAAGGCTGGTGCGGATGATGAGAATTGGTATCTGGGTTACTATCTCTCGCCAGTTGCCCGAGCGCATGTTCGGGTGCTCGATCCCGTGACCCATCAACCGACAACGGATCCAATCCACTCCATCTGCCTCGTCTTCGAAACATATTCCGGTGTGGAGAACGACAACTCCTTCGTGCTTGATCACTGTCTGTAAAAAGGCGGAAGTTTTGGCTGATGCCGCATGCGCAATTTCTTTGCCGCGTGAAAACAACTCTCAGAATGGGTGACGTACTCAACTCGCTTCGCAACGACGTGAAGGACAGGGATAATGCCCTTGACCGGATCGTAGGCAACAACGCTTCGTGGGAGAACATTTGCGCTCCCTTCAGCAAGCTGCTCGTCCTCCAGCCCAAGTGGCCGCATCGTCAGAATCTGTCGTCCAGCAACCCCGCGACCTATAGCGCGCAAAACACGGTATACAGCGTCGAATCGCCCACCTCCGTGATTGCTACCACCAACGACGTCATCAACACCACACTCAACGCAGTCACGGTAACCGGCGGCACCAACCCTGCCTACAACAACGGTTATGCTCTCTCACTCCTCCAACGCGTCCAGTTTCTCACGAACGGCGAGCAGCTGGCTGATGTCTCTGCTCTCGGGATGTACATGATTGGATGCCGCGCGACCCCTCAAGAGCGCAGCAAGATATTTGAGATGTGGAAGATTGGTACGGCAGGTGCAGACCTCCAAAGTGCGCTCACTGCAGCGACGCCGCTTAACATCCCACTCTACCACGTAGCGCCATTCTATCGCGTGGAAAACTTCCTCATCGCTAACCACCTCAACGGGAAGCCGCAATATCAAATCGACTACGCCCCATACTCTCGCGTGATCAATGCAGGTGGCGGCACGGTATCAACTGCGCCTGCGCCATCATTCGGCAGCACAACTATCTATGCCGTGCATCCACGCTTCCCCGAAAAGCAACTCGATGAGCTCCAAGCCGTCAACAACCCACAGCGTATGTTCCTCGAAACGTTCAGCAGCTGGGACAAGATCATTCCAACGGGGACCACTGTGATCTCGGAGCCCTTGACGGTGGATAGCGTGCTCAGCGGCATCATGTTTATGATCACTCCTGATTACGGCAACGGCACTGCGTACGACCCCTACACCGAAGCCAATCGTGCGGAAGTGCAGTCATGGTACCTCACTGCGAACGGCCGCGATATCCCCAACCTCGAAACCGACCCCACTGAATATGGCGACTACGTCAACATGAACGCCAACCTCGGAATGGGCTACGAGCGACAGCCTAAGCGCGTCTACACGCTCTCATTCCCGTACGAGGAAACATGGGAGCACGACGTTAACTTGGGCGTCTTCCGTGCCGCAACCAGCAGCTCACAGCCAATCCTGCACATCACGCTGAAGAACGCAACCACGGCGCAGATGCGGCTTCACGTCCTGTTCATCTACAACCGCATTGGTGAGGTCAGCAATGGCCAGTTCCACCTGCGCTCAATCTCGTAAGCAAAAAAACGAGGCATCTCCGCTCATTCGATCACCTCAACCTCTATCTTTGGCACCGGAGGCGCGAACTTGAAGTAGGTCATAGCCTTACCCTTGTCGTTCGTAAACTCACGCTTCGCACAGACACCCTTGTGAATGGTTTCACCGAGCGGATTCAGAAACTCCGCAACGTACTTTGTCTTGCCATTCTTAAACTCACCGTCTGACGTTATGCGGATTGATTTCGTAACCGAGCCCGTAAGCTCCTGCACGCGCACCACCATAGTCTTCTGATTCAGCCACTGAACTGCTTGAGCCATTGTTTTGGGGCCTCGCAATTTTGGTATTTTCTGGACTCCAAAAATCCGAAATCTTTCTCATTCTCTAAAATAACAGATGGAGAGTCAACAAGTAGCCGAAGCCCCCATGAAAACCCAGCGCAGAAGCTATCGTCGCCGTCACATTGAGCTCACGGAAACCGATCCCGCGAAGAAGAAAATCGAGTACAGGGTGAAGTACAACGCGATGCGCAAAGCTGAAGAAGGAGAGGCCGACATTTTAACCATCGAGGTTGATGACCTTGCCCGAGCAGTAGCAGATGTCCTGGAAGACACCTGAAGAGGCCCACGGCCTAGCTGAAAAGATAGCGCTCAGAATTAAGTTTCTTCGCATCGCGCCCCATCTCCAACAGAGCAACAGCCAGAAGAGGCCGCCTAAGTCCCATTTCGCTTCTTTTTGCCCTTTGCACGTGCCCTTTGTGCCACTTACCAAGAACCCGACATCGACCCTCGATCTCCCCTTCTGAGCAACTGGCACACACATTCCCCAGCGCAACTCGTGTGCCACTTACCAAGAACCCGACATCGACCCTCGATCTCCCCTTCTGAGCAACTGGCACATTCCCCAGCGCAACTCGTGTGCCACTTACCAAGAACCGACATCGACCCTCGATCTCCCCCTTCTGAGCAACTGGCACACACATTCCCCAGCGCAACTCGTGTGCCACTTACCAGAACCCGACATCGACCCTCGATCTCCCCTTCTGAGCAACTGGCACACACATTCCCCAGCGCAACTCGTGTGCCACTTACCAAGAACCATCGATCGGGCCCCTAAGTACCCCTCTGAACTGGCACACCTAATCGAAAATGGGGCGTTTCGTGATGCTCAGGCATAGTTAGACGCTTTTGTCGTGTGACAGTTGCCCCCACTCAGAGTGCCCTACTAATATAGTATCAAGAATTTTTTCTGGTCTTAGCACAATTTTGTTCTCCAATTTCTCCGATTCATGTTGCTTTTCCAAACGGGGAGGGCAAGGGTTTGTGCCTTCGCGAGACGAGAGGGCGGCAGGGTGGACGAGGGTATCAAACGGCGCGATTTGCACAAGAGTGCAGC
>JAPMOS010000313.1:17186-30169 GCA_027972325.1 Paratrimastix pyriformis | reverse complement strand
GCCATCGAATGGATGTGCTAACGGTAATGATTAGCAAATCGTACGCTTGGCATAGCAGGCTCTTCCCAAATTTAAAAGGTTCGCTCTACGGTGGACTGGAGGCCGCTCAGCAGCCAAAGAAAGGTCTCCGATTCGTTTGCCCAATATTCGCTCATTCACCGTACGTTTTGCTTGCAATTCGGACAGAGGTTGATCCTCAATCAGCCACAAAAGGAGAGGTCTCCCGCCGCGCCACCCACTCGTTACATTCCCGTTCGGAATTTTGCTTTAGGAGTACGATGATGACTTCGAAACGCAAGTAATCGGAGATGATGCAGCAGACGCAGGCGACGATTTCGAGAGGTCGGTTTCCCGTCCCTCCCTTTCTGTCTATATCCAAGCTCTAGAGACTATCACATGCCAGACAGGCAGCGTCACCGTCCCGAGTTCATATCGTCCCCGTTCGGGGAATCAAGTGTCTGTCTTTTGTGGCCATCACCTCCCCAACATCACCTCGCCGCCCCGGCCGATGGCCATCCTTGTTGTTGCAGTCCCACAGCCCCACCAGTGGAAATCGTCGAGCCAACCTCGGGGTCCGAAAGCCGACGCGAATATCGCCCGACCTCGGCCACTTCTTCATATGGTCGACCTCCCCCCGTCCCGATCGCCGAGGAGACCTCATCCCCTGGGGGGCAGCCTCCCCCGGAGGCCGAAGCCATGCCGACCTCATCGCCCCACCCGCGGTGGTCCCCGCAGCCTCCGAACTCACGTCAACGCCCACCCCGTCCCAGCCACCCGACACGAGCTCCGTCCCTCCCCCTGGGTCATCACCCCCACCGAACCCGCGGCCCCTGCGGCCCCGCCGTCCCAGCCCACTGACCAGCCCTCCTCACCGCTGGATGAGTACCCGCCCGAGCCGGACATGCTCCCAACCCCACGTGACGGTGCCGCCCCCCACCCTCCTGCCCCATCTGCCGCCGCCCCTGCCCCTCCGGAGTGTCGCTCTCCCCCACCCGCATCACCCCACACCCCGACCGGCACGGCCCCGAACCCCAGGAACAGCCGCCGCCCACGACCCCGGAGGCCGTGGCTATGCCCCCGCCTGCCTCACCCAACACCCCGCTCAATCCCTCCCCCGAGGCCCATCTGCCCCTGGTCGACCCAACCCCAGCCGGACCATCACTCGAGGCTCCCTCCCCGGAGGGCCAGCACCGAGGCAGCGACGTGGTGGCGGTGGAGGAGCAAGAACAGGAAGAGGGCGGTGATGGCCACCGGGGCAGCACCGCCTCGGCCCGGCCGGTTGTCCCGCCCCTGCCACTGCACACCATCCGATCCGGTGCCCCGCAGGCCTCCAGCGCCACCCCGTCGAGTCCCGCCCCGCCCCCACCCCGCCCCGTGCCGCCGCCCCGCCTCCCACGCCCCGCCGCCGGGACCTCCAGCGAGGCGGCCGTCGGCTCGCCCGTGGCCCCGATCGCAGCCGCCTACCTGACCGTCCAGCCACCACCATCCACGGGGGGCGGGCTGGGCCCCAGACAACCCACCAGAGGCCGCCCCCGGCCCCGGCCCTCGGCACCACCTGCGGCAGGCACCTCGTTGGCCACCAGCGCACGCGGGCCGACTCCGGGCTCACCCGCGCCCGCCCCTGGCCAGCTCGCTGTCCGCGCCACACCTTCTGGGGTCACCCCGCACCGGTCGCCACCAGGCCCCATGGGCCGTAGTGGCAGCAGTACCCCCGGAGGTATACCCACGCCCACGAGCGGCGGCAGAGCACCCCGGGCCACCCACCGCCGTCCGGCCGGACACCCGTGCGCCCATCACCCGGGGGCAGTGTCCCCCGGACGCCCGCCTCGGCCTTTGAACTGTCGGATGACGAGCCGATGCAGGGAGCAGCTGGCCATGGCGGCCGGCGGAGCCGGTCGCCCCCCGAGTCGCCCCAGCCTGTCCTGACCCCGGCCCTGACCCACCTGCTGGCCATGGCCGAGCGGGCCGCCGCACGGGCCGGGATGGCGGGCACTGAGGGCGTCATCGGGCAGATCCAGCAGCAGCAGCAGCAGCAGCAGCGACGCGGGGACTCGGTCGCCGAAACAACAACAACAACAACAGCAGCAACAGCAGCGCGCGAGGTGTCTCGGCGCCCTGCCCTGCTTTCTTCTGGGGTGGTGTTTGCTTGTGCATATGGCGGCTGCCCTGCCTGCGCGATTGGGCCAGTGCCTGCCCACGTCTGTGCGGTGGGAGGGGATGACGGAGGGTCGGCCTGCAACACCTCGGGGTGGATGGTGATCGGCTGGATGGGAGGAAGGTGCTTCCTCCTCCTGCCTCGCATACCGCGCCCGTGGGTGCTTGGTGATGTTTACTCATTCTGACCCTCTGGATGCCCCCTTCCCCTTCCCCCCCCTTCCCCCTTCCCCTTCCCCTTCCCCCTTCCCCTTCCCCCTTCCCTTCCCCGCTGCCGGTGGTTTGGGTTCTTGGCCCGTCCAGACCCCTGGGGTTCTCGCCCCCGTCCGTGGCCCCCCGAGGGCTTCATCCGCCCGGCCCCGGCCCCCGCCGCCTCCACCACTCGCACCCGGGTTCCATCCGCCCCGACCAGCCGCGCCCCGCCCGCCCCGACCCACTCGTCCACGGGCCTGCAGGCTGCCGCTGCTGCCCCGTCGTCAGGCGCCACCCGGCCGCGCCGTCTCCGCCCCCAGACTGTCATCCTGCCCGCGGGGTCGGTCCCCGTCGCCCCGGCCGCCCCCCCCCCCCACGGCCAGCGGGCCGCTGCAGGGCAAGGCACTGCTCGGCTCTGAAGCCCCACGCGTCACCCGGGTGGCCGGACTGACGTACCACATCCCGCCCCCGCCCGCCCCGGCCGCCCCGGCCCACCCGCCCGCCGTCCGGCCGGCCCACTTGCTGCCCGCCGAGCCGACACTGGCCATCTCCATCGACCGGGCCGCCTTCCTGGGGTTTATCGAACAGCAGGCTGCCCTGGCGGGCGGGGAGGCCAACGACGGCTGGGGCGAGGAGATCGCCAGGCGGATGGCCGGGTTGGCCGGCGGGACGGACGGGGAGCAGCCGCTGCAACAGCAGGGCGACTCGATGCCGCCGGCGAGCCCTTACGCGGCCCGGCCAAGACGGTTCGCCCCCTGCCCCCCCATCATCTGTGTCCAGCCCTTTCACATCTGGGACCCTCACGCCCCCATCAACACCCCCCGTCGCATTGGCCTCCGCAC
Source organism: Paratrimastix pyriformis (assembly GCA_027972325.1). NCBI lineage: Eukaryota > Preaxostyla > Paratrimastigidae > Paratrimastix > Paratrimastix pyriformis. The sequence goes on along the minus strand of JAPMOS010000313.1, from coordinate 26,981 downwards.
CACCCCCCACGTCTCACCCCATTTCCACTCGATTGTTGCGATTGTGCGAGCAGACGGCCTGCAACGGGTGGCCCCAGGCCTGGATCGCGTGCGGTCTGCCGTCTCCCCAACCGCGCCGCCCCGACCCCATCATCACCATCAGCAGCAGCAGCAGCAGCAGCAGCAAATCATCACCGCCATTCCGAACACCTCAGCATCAGCATCAGCATCACCAGCCACACCACCCAATCATCATCATCATCAAACGGGCTGCCAGACCTAACCGCCCCTGCCCCTCGTCCTCACGCATCATCAGTCACGCACGCGCCGCCGCTCCCGCCACCCCCCGTCCTCTCCCATCTCGCACGTCTCCAACTGCTGTCCGCCCTGGCCTAACCCCCTCCTCCTTTCCCGTGCTGTTGGTGCTGGTGCTGGGTGGTGGTGGGCGGCTGGGCGGTCATGGGGGTCTCCGCCGGTCCACTCGGCTCGAGGTCGCCACCGCCGCCCGGCCCGCCACGGTTCGTTCGGCACCCAGCGCCGCCGCCCTTGCGAGAATGGAATCAGATGGAATAACACCTGCGAACCCACTCCCACCCATCCGACCCGCCCCTTTGCCGGGCGGTGCTGTCGTGCGGTTGTGGCTGGCTGTCTCATGCCCACTGTCCATTCTCTGCCCCGCCCCGCCCCCGCAGGCGCTCGGGATGGGATCGCCCGCCTCGGCCCGTCCCCGGTGCCGGTCGCCAAACGGCCACCCGCCCGGGTCACCATCTCCCGCCCAGATGGCCAGTCTGGCGAATTCATCGGAGGTCGGAGACCCGTGCATCATCCAGCCATCACCTCCCGATCATCCTCACCCTCGCCAGCATCACCATCCAGTCATCACCCAATCGTCACCACCCAATCGTCACCACCCAATCGTCACCACCAATCATCACCACCCAATCATCACCACCCAATCATCACCACCCAATCATCACCACCCAATCATCATCACCCAATCATCGCCACCCAATCATCGCCACCCAATCATCATCATCATCATCATCATCATCATCATCATCATCATCATCATCATCATCATCATCATCATCATCATCATCATCATCATCATCATCATCATCATCATCATCATCATCATCATCATCATCATCATCATCATCAGTCATCATCCTTATCGAATTCTGCTTGTCGCAGACCCTCCGACGGCACCTGCTGACCCAGTCGCTGGTCAGCGACACCCAGCGCAACATCGCCAAGCGGCTCGCCCGGCAGGACCTGAGCCAGTTCACCCTGGATATCCACAAGGTCCGTATCCCCATGCGATGGTGGTGGAGGAGGCAGCCGCCTTTGTCGGGCATGACAGAGGCAGCGAAGAGGTTCGAGAGGAGGTCGGGGTCAGCAGGGAACCCTTTTTCACTCCCCCTCTTTTTGTGGACGCCACGGGCGCGCACGCGCAGGGGAGGGAGCACAATAATAAGAAATTCTTCGATCTGATTACCCGAATTTCGGTGAGTGGGATTCGAACCCGAGTGGACAATAATCGGGGGGGGGGGGGGGAGGGGGAAGCTCAATCAGACAAAACTGTCTTCAGGCCACCATCCACCTACAGAAACACATCAAATCGCCTTCGTAGCTTACTTGGCAGAGCACCCGCTTAGTAAGCGGGAGGTAATGGGTTCGATTCCCATCGAAGGCTTTTTTTTTATTTCCTTCAGGTCCGAGCGGAGGCCGCCAAGGCGGATCTGCTTCAGCAGAAGCTGGAGATCATGCAGGCGCGCGGGGCCTCCAAAGTCCGTATGGCATGCCCTCCTCATGCCCCTGCCCAAATGCGCCCCAACCGAGCAGCAGCCCTGGATGATGGTGATGATGGGATGATGGTGACGGTGATGAAGGAATGATGGACGCTGAGGATGATGGCGATTCATATCATCATCCTCGTTCCCACCACCCTCCCCCCGCTGCAGTTTGCATCGCCCTCCTCCCCAGGGTGCTGGTTCCGTGGGTTATATCCGCACCCCGGAGGCCATCTGGCCTCCCCTCCCGTCTCCACCGCCTCCTCCTCCCCTCGCCCAGGCCGCCAACATCCCCCTCCCGCCTGCCTCACCCACGGGAGGGAGCCCCTACTCCCCGGGCCTCTCACCCCTCAACCTCCTCTGGGCCGTCCCGCGGTCCCCATCGCCGCCCGCCGCCACCGCCGGGCCGTCTTCGCGCCCGGCCACCCCCCGCCAGCCCCCGCAAGCCGCCCGGTCCCCAAGTCGCCCCCACCCCTGGATGCCGACCACCCGCCACTCGGGCACTGCCTCGCCCCACGTCACCGAGAAGCAGCGGCGCGAACGGCTGGCCACTCAGCAGGCCCTCCTGCCGACATCCCCCCGCCGGCGCGCCCGTGTGGTTACAACCCCAGGCCGTGCCAGCCCCTCGCCCCGTCTGAGCACCCCCGGCGGCCTGGCCACCCTGCTCCCGCCCGCCCAAGCGGGCGCTCGCGCCAGGGTGCCTCGTCACCTCGGCGTTCTTCCTGCCCGCCGCGGGCCTCCGGCCGCCCCGGGCCGCGCCCATACCGCCCCCGCTGCCCCCCACCGCCTCGCGCTCCTTCGCCATGCTGTCCACCCTGCCCGGGTTCCCCCGACCCAACCTGGTCACAAGCCCGAGCCCCACCCCGCCCGGGTCGCCCACGCCACCACTGCCCTTCTCGCCCGGTGACGGTGGCGCTGGTGGGATTGCGGCTCTCCCCCCGGCCGATCTGCCGCCCCTGGCCCTGGACCAGGGCCCCAGCCGCCTCTGGGGTACCACCGGCTACACGTTGGGGCACAAGGCCCGGCCTGGCGTCCTCGTCCCGCGGCTGTCCTTCGGCGGGTGGCTCCCCCAGGCCCCGCAGGCCCCCGGCCTCGCAGCCACGGCAGGCCCCGGACGCCCGGCCACGGCCATGGCAACGGCACGCCCGGCCACGGGTTCGGCTGGTGCGACGGCACGGGGCGCCGCCACCCTCGGGGTCCGCCTGTCGTGTTACCTACGCCCGAGGCATGGCCGTCGTATGACTTGGGATGGGCATGGGCATGGGCATGGGCATGGGCATGGGCATGGGCATGAATGGGCATGGGATGCCATGGGGGTGGGGTGGGAATGCGATCGAACGGATGGCTGTCTGCCTCGAGGCGGGTTGATCCTCCTCCATGCTCCATCTCACAACGCCCTCCACCCCCTCCCTGCCACCAGGCCCGTCCCGCCACAGCCCGTCCCGCCGTCTCGCCGCTCCGGGGTGGCGGCCAGTCCCGCGCCACCTCACCCACCTGGACCCGGCCCCCGATGCCCCGATGCCTGGCCGAGGGGGCCGTCGTGCTTGAAACCCGCCTGCCACACGCCGGCCGAAGCCCCTCGCCGCCCGTCAGCGGGGGCCGGGCGGGCGGTCGGCCGCTATCTGCCCCGGTGAAGGCCCGGGGGAGTGGCGGCGCGGGGCGGACGAGTCGGCCGCCGACGAGTAGCGGACGGGCCTCGGCCGCCTCGGGGACGAGGGCAGGAGCGGCGGCTGAGCAGAACCACCAGGGCGCGTATGCCGATGTCTGTCTTTGATATGCTGAGTTGAGCAGAACCACCAGGGCGCGTATGCCGATGTCCGCCTTTGATGTGCTGAATGGCCATGCTGCTTGAGATGATATGCTGGGGGTGGCGCGTATGCCGATGTCCGCCTTTGATGTGCTGAGTTGAGTGGCCATGTTTGACCTGATGCTCCTTGCTGGCGGCCATCACCATCATCACCGCCATCATGCCCCCAGCACCGTGGCAGAGCGGTGCGGTGGGACGGACCCCCACGGGTGGATGGGAGGGATGATGCCTGTTGTGAATGAATGGTGCCCGTGGGTTGGCGGTACGTCTCGGGATCGGAGGAGAGGACGCCGCCAGTTCAAATTTCATGCCCGTTTTCCGTTTTCCTCTTGGCACTGCCGATCCAACAGGCTCAAAGATCATCATCATCATATCTGTGTCTCTGCCTCTGCTCTGTCTGTCTGTCTGTCTGTCTGTGGCGGGCGGGCTGGCGGGCGGGCGGGTTGGCGGGCGGGCGGGTTGGCGGGCGGGCGGGCGGGCGGGCGGGCGGTGTTGCTACAGTCGATCGACAACCTGGCGCAGTCGCTCCGGCTCAAACTCCTCGAGGAGATCAAGGAGGCCAACGGTCCGCCGCCGCCAAGCCCACCCGCCCTCCCACCCACTCGCCCCACACAGGCTGCCACTCGCCCTGACCCGAAAATGGCCAGCCCTCCCCATTTTCTCACATCTCATCTCCTCCCGGTGGTGGTGACGACGAGCCTCCTTACCCCCTCCGCGCCGACCCCGCCCCCTGATGTGGGTAGCACCACCTCCCCCTCCGCCGCCATTTCCTTCCCCGGCTCCATCGCACGCCTCCCCGACATCATGTATGGGTCGACCTCACCCCACCCTGACCTCCTTCCCCTGCCCGCCTGATGTGGGGTTTGGGGCGCCGGCAGACCTGTGCGCCCAGCTTGGCGACGGCCGCGCGTTCCGCCTGAAGAAGGACGACACGAGCGAAGGGGGCCACGTCCTCGTGTCCGTGCCATGATCGCCCCCCCCCCCCCCCCTCCTGACCGCGACCACCACACTCCAATCACCGCCACCACTACCGTCCAGTCATCGCACCCAAGCATCATCGACATCATCGACATCAGCATCACCCAATCTCCCCGAAGAAGATAAAGGCAGACTGGGCGGGAGGTGAGACGGGGGTTGAGACGGGGAAGGATCTCCACCAGACTGGGGGTGAGACAGGGGGCTGTTCGTTGTTCCGCATCAACAGGAACCTTGTGCCGTGGGCCTGCGTTGCCTCTGACCCGGCCACTCCTCGCCATCCACATACACACACACACAGCGAGATTCCCCGGTCGGGCATGCGTTCCCTGACCCCATCCGTATTCCGGAAGACCCTCTACACCCTCCGCGTCTCGCGAGACAGCGGGTCTGCGTCCCCCATCCTCTCTCCCCTCCTCCCCCCTCCCTCCTCCCCCCCCCCCACCACCGCCATCATCATCCAAGCATCATCATCCAAGCATCATCGCCGTCATCATCATCGTCGTCGTCGTCATCGTCATCGTCATCGTCATCATCCCCACCATCACCCACGCCTCGCAGCTTCCGTGGCGTGGTGACTGCCTGCCCTTCCTCGACCACCTGCGGTGGCACCCCGACGCCCGTCCCACCCGTCCGTCCCCGCCCCGGCTCAGCCTCGGGCAAATCCAGCAACTCAGCCCACCCCCCGCCGCCCCCGCCCGGCGGTCCGAGGGCCGATGCGGCTATCTCCGGGGGTGGAGCAGGCGTCGATGCCTCCAGCGCCGGAACCGGCGGGGCAACAGCCACTGCGGCGGCGGTCAGCTCCATGAAAGACGAGGTCTGCATCACCCCCCACCCACACCCACACTTTTCATGGTTTTCCACATGAAGGACGTGCTCTGCATCACCCCACATCATATTTGTCGTCATGTTGTTCCGACGCGGGTCAGAACCCACCTACACGCACACCCATACTTTTCCTTGCCATTGTGGAAATTTGTGAGGAAAAATGGTTTGTGCGCCCGTGAGTACGAGCCACCCGTGAGGTACGAGCCACCCGTGGGCCGTGGGGGACCAGCCTCCCATCCACCACCAATCCTTCCCATCCCCCTCCGTCCATCCAGTCTCGCGCGGCCCAGCTTGCGGCCACACTGCTCTCCCACCTGAAATCCGCCTCCGCCGCCTCGGAAGCAGCCCCGGCGTCCGGTGGCCGGCCCCGTCAAGCCGCTCAACTTGGCCCGAATCCTGCAACCCCGGGGAAAACCGCAGCCGCCGGCAGCCTCGGGCCGTTCCGCCCAGCCGCCCTCGAGCGCCCGAAGTAGCGCCAGCCGGACGGAGGACGGCCTGGATCGGGATGCGCTTGAGGGGTGGCTGTGCCCCGCCGTCTCAACGCCCCCGGCCACGAGCCCCGGTCGGGCCCCGCGCGCCGCCCCACATCCACCGCGCCCATCCCAGTCCCCCAACCTGCCGCGCCCCCGCCCACACCCGCTGCGGCTGCAACCCCGGTATGAGTGCCCCTTCTCCCACTGGTCCATCTGCCTCCGGCTGTGCAGGGTGACATTCCCGCCATCATCTGTGACGCCGCCTCCACTTATTTTTTTCCTTCCCAAAGAGGGCTCTCACCTCCTTTACCCCAGTGTGTTTGTTGCCGATCCGCATCCTGCGTGAGGAATGCGCTCCGCCCCCCTCCTCCTCCTCCTCTCCTCCTTTGTAATTGGTTCATTCTGGATCGTTTCCATTCGCAATAACTGTCCATGCGTGCGATCGGAACGTGAATCGTGGCGTCTGGAGTGGGGAGAATCAACGGACGCCATTTGTGCGCAGCCTCATTTACCCGTCCGCTAATCGCACGATTGTGTTGAATGGAAGGGGAAGCCGCCGCTGAGCCTGTCACCGAGCCCATCGTTGCCGAGGGTGAGGAGGGTGCCGGTGAGGAGGGTGAGAAGCCCAAGAAGAAGAAGGCGGGAAGGTTCGATACCAGCCTCACCCCCGCCAATTCCTGAATATTTTTTTTGCTCCTCGATCCCATCAGCAAAAAGCCCTCAGACACCGATCTTGTTCTGAAGAAGTGGAAGGCTGGTTTGTGGCGTGCTTCCTGTTTGGGCCAACTTCTTTCCTCCCATCTCTCCAGTCGCCTTCTGGAAGTTCGATCTCCAGCAGGATACGTGCGCCATTTGCCGTAACCACCTTATGGAGCTTTGCATTGAATGCCAAGCCAATGCGGCCACCGAGGAGTGCCGCATCAGTCTGTCATCATCATTCACTCTGGGGTCTTTAATATTGGGCCTTTCTTTCCTTCCCTTAGCCTGGGGCGAGTGCAATCATGTCTGTGCTCTTCCACACCTAACCCTGAGCTCACACCTCCTCCTCAACAGGCCTTCCATTTCCACTGCATTGCTCGCTGGCTTAAGACTCGCCAGGTTTGCCCGTTGTGCAACGGTGCCTGGGAGTTCCAATCTGTCTGTTCGGGATCTCCTTCTCTCTCCCACTCACGCCTTTGTCCATCCCTGGTGATAGATGGGCAGCTAATTCCTCGGGTGTCACGCTTATTTTCTTTGGGATTTTTGTTTTTTCTGTCAATGGGCTTTTTTGTAAACATTGGGGGATCTATACTTGCCACGCGGGGGGGCGGGGCTCGGGTATGTTTCTGCGATATTCCAACGCAATGGAAATCATGTTCTGGGGGAGGTCCGGGGGGATACCCTCGGGGTTGTTGCTATGGTCCCGGCATTGCTTGTGGCTTCTTTGAGCTCCTGCAGGGACTGCTTTTGGAAGATCCACTTGCCCAGCACGGCATCGAGGGCCTTGTTAGGGTATATCCCCGTGGGGAGCTTCCCCGGGCCGCATTCCTGAAACAAAGGGTGAGGATGACAGAAGGAGGGTGGCTATGCAGACGATGCAGGCGTAGCCACCGGTGGCAGGGTCCCGATGACTCTCGAGGCAGCGCTTGCAGAAGGTGTGGGCACAGGGCATCAGCGTGCTGGGGAGGAAAGGAGGGGGGGGGGGGGGGGGGGGGGGGGGGGAGGGGGGAGGAGGAGACAACGAGGATCAGCAACATCGCCCATCACCTCAGTGAATGTAGTGGTCTGGACCTCCCCGAGGCAGATCGCAAAAAAACCCAGCGAAAATCACCAGGGAAGGAGGCGCGGGCGGCTTCTGTCGGGGGGGTACGGACCGTGGCTCCTCCATGGGGCGCATGCACAGCGAGCAGGTCAAATCGCCCTGCGGAGACGGAGGACAAGGATTGGATTTGAATTCCAGAACAACCACCGCAGGAAGAAGAAGAGGAGAGGCTAACCCCCCCAGGGCCTGGTAGACAAACCTCAATCGCCTCCACGGCCCGGCCCACCTTAGTGACGGCCGCCCGGACGGCCCGTTCGTGCTCCTCCAGGGCGCGTGCCCGCGGGTCGTACGCCTGGGCGCGCAGCCGGTCCAACTCGGCACGCAACCCTGCCCAGGACGACATGAGAGGGTTTGACATGCGACCGAGTCAGGAGAGAGAGCCAGACAGGGGGCAGGTGTGTGTGTGTGTGTGTGTGTGTGTGTGTGTGTGTGTGTGTGTGTGTGTGTGTGTGTGTGTGTGTGTGTGTGTGTGTGTGTGTGTGTGTGTGTGTGTGTGTGTGTGTGTGTGTGTGTGTCGTGTAAAGAAGGAACGAAGTAACGGGAAAATAAAACAAAACCAGAGAGGTAGAGAACCACGAATGTCACTGCACCCGTGGGCGAAGGAATCCCTGTGGAGGGCGTTTGATAGGCTCGTTAGGGAGAGACGGACCTGCCGTCGTGGCGTGTCTGGTGTGTGTGTGTGTGTCGTGTGTGTGTGTGTGTTGTGTGTGTGTGTGTGTGTGTGTGTGTGTGTGTGTGTGTGTGTGTGTGTGTGTGTGTGTGTGTGTGTGTGTGTGTGTGTGTGTGTGTGTGTGTGTGTGTCAGGGTTACATTCACTCAAACTCATACCTTTGAGTGCGCTCTTTCTTCAAAGAATGAGGCAACCTCCGGCTTCTTCAATGGCTTCGTAATGCCATGAAGCACGAGAATGGTCTCGCTCGTCGTGTCCGTCACCATCTCATGAGAAAGATGCCGATCATCTTCGCTCCGACATCTGCTATATGGTTGATTTCATTGCCGAGTATGTTCCTAAGGGAATTCATCGGGAATTTATCGTCCTTTCTTTTTCCGATGCTTTCTTCCACCACCATTAGGATGCTCGATGGTTTACGATGAATTCAAGAAGGACCCACATTACCGGGCATTGAAATTCAAAATCGGAATCGGAACCCCAGCCTCCGAAACCTAAGAAAGCATCGCAGACTCCGCCAGCTAAAGAATCCCGAACCGCCAGCATCAGATCATGCCATCACACCGACTCCGACTCCGGCTGCAAAGTTGGAGTCTGCAGTGGCATTCGAGCATCGTCAATGCTCTCCATCACCACCACCGCCAAAGCATTCCGCACCACGCGACAATGGCAAACGACACCGTCCACAACCATCGGCGCCGGCCCCTTGTGCCCCGCCGCCATTCCCATACGGGCCCGTCATCCCTCTGGAAGCTGTTCCCGTGCAGCTCGTGCCGTCCCAGTGAAGACGGTTTCCGTGGTGCCGCTCGACTCTGGGGACCCTGGCCCACCCAGCTGAGAGCACGCCGCCGTCGCCGGAGATGAGCACCCCGGCGACAGCACCCCATCCTACGACATTTACGGGTCGCCCTGAACCGCGCAGGGTGGGGACGAGCCACACAGCGCGATAGAAGGAGGACGCCCAGTAAAATGCGCGTTTTCCTTTTAGCACTGTATACCCAACAGGCTCAAAGATCATCATGTGTGTGTGTGTGTGTGTGTGTGTGTGTGTGTGTGTGTGTGTGTGTGTGTGTGTGTGTGTGTGTGTGTGTGTGTGTGTGTGTGTGTGTGTGTGTGTGTGTGTGTGTGTGTGTGTGTGTGTGTGTGTGTGCGTGTGTGTGTGTGTGTGTGTGTGTGTGTGTGTGTGTGTGTGTGTGTGTGTGTGTGTGTGTGTGTGTGTGTGTGTGTGTGTGTGTGTGTGTGTGTGTGTGTGTGTGTGTGTGTGTGTGTCGTGTGTGTGTGTGTGTGTGTGTGTGTGTGTGTGTGTGTGTGTGTGTGTGTGTGTGTGTGTGTGTGTGTGTGTGTGTGTGTGTGTGTGTGTGTGTGTGTGTGTGTGTGTGTGTGTGTGTGTGTGTGTGTGTGTGTGTCTGTGTTGTGTGTGTGTCGTGTGTGTGTGTGTGTGTGTGTGTGTGTGTGTGTGTGTGTGTGTT